>JAUNZO010003273.1:0-335496 GCA_031894775.1 Chloris gayana
CCATGATAGCACCTTTCATGTCCTGCACCTAGGGGTCCAAGCACGAGCAACAAGAGATGGCTGCTATGGCAACGAGCAAACACACATACACTTTGTCACCTGCCATCTTTCTTCTGGATTGTGATTGTGACAGGTCTTGTGGGCGCTTCTACTTATAGAGGTGCTGCAGCTTCATTCTAAGCACGAGCGGTTCAGTTACTCCAATAGCTATTGAATGTCATGGTATCCAACGATAGGTGAAACAAATGTGTCAAGATATTCTTCTTGGCGGTTTGGATATTTTCCATGGAAGTTTGAATACTACTTCTTTTATTAGGCATATTTATTCAGTACTATGATGACGTGGCTGCACTAGGGAAGAGAGAAAACAAGCATTAGTGATGGAATTTTTAGGTGAGTACCATTGCAAAGTTAATGAAGTTGCAAAATATCATCCTATGTGAGAATGACATGTGGGGCCTGGGTCCACTTTTTATTTTGAGATGAACCCTAACTTTCATGGCTTAACAATGTCAAGAGAACTACTCCCTATATTCCACTCAAAATGTCATTTTTTTAAAATTTTTGATACTCGCTGGAAACCATTGTTTACCGTCTTCTGAAGTACATCCGGAGCTGCTACTGCTTTGATCCCCCCAACACACAAGCCTTCATGATTCTGCATTGTCACACTCGACGCGACCACATGGTTAGATGCATGAAACACTGTTTTGCACTTCACCCAGCCCTCATCCGGTGCCAACCACCATAGGCCCTTTGTTGGTTACATCTAGTAGGGTAAACAACACACACACACTCCTCCGGATATTTTCAAAGAGGATGACTCAAGAAATAAAAAGAGTTTTAGTTAATGCAGTTCTATTTATGTACACAGCAATACTCTTTCAATTCGTAAACACAAACAAAATGTAAGTATCAATGTTTACTGTCTATTGTTTTTAAAAAGGTCTACGTTCAATACACTAATTTCATCCTAATTTGTTCTTCTGATCCACTCAAGACAACCAATAATTAAATATATTGTATTCCTATTATCTTCATCTTCGGTTCTTGAGACATAACACAAGCTATGGTGCAACTACAAACTGTGATCTTTGTAAATTAAATTTGTTCATATAAACAGTGTATATACTATAATTTTCTAACTATGCACTATTTGTTTTTCATCATACAACCATTCTTCGTAATACTTTTCTGTTTTAATTAATTAAACTTTCTACTTTAGTGCTATGTATATTCATACGTTGCTGAATGAACCCTTATACTTTGACAGCAACACACATGAAAGTCACCTAGTTTAAATAAGAAGTGAAGATTAAATTTTGAAGGGGAGTTTTATATTGCCAAATCCTTTCCTACCCATCGTGTTTTTAAGGTTTAGATTAGAGGAAATTACTTCAAAATCATGGAGCAAAACATTAATCTATGATGTGGCAATGTGGAAGATGATATCCCTTTAATGTCACTGGTCGTAAATTTAAGGGGCTATAGCAATTTAGCCATGATTTTTGAGTCCAATTGCGATTTAGCCCCAGATTTTGCGTTTTTACAACAACTTTTCAAACCTGAAACTCCAATTGACCACAAGTCTGGACATAACAGTGTGAACAATGTACCGGCAACAGGAGAACCAGTTGGTTGTTTTATTACTCGAAAAGCAGCTAAAAGACATTTATGACATGATACGGAGCCAGACAAAGGGGGCTGAACAATGGAAACATCAATTTCTTGCTTCAACTATTTTCCCCCTCTATATCAGCATAACCCACTTGGAGCCTACGGCGGGACCTGATAACCTGCACAGTTGGACCCTACGGCCAAGGCATTCCCGCAAGCTTTTGCAGCCGCCACCCACTTGTGTAGCTCAATTCGTTCCTTGTCCGCGGCTGTAAATTCGCTGCAGATCTGGACGACGTTCGTGGTCCTGATCCTTTGGCAGCATAAACTGTGATGTGGAGGATTCCTGGCGCCAAGATTCTTGTTTATGTAGTACCTGCAATGCTCCATGATAGCACCTTTCATGTCATGCACCGGGGGTCCAAGCATGAGCAACAAGAGATGGCTGCCATGGCAACGAGCACGAACACGTACACTTTGCCACCCGCCATCTTCCTTCTGGATTGTGATTGTGACAGGTCTTGTGGGCGCTTCTATTTATAGAGGTGCTGCAGCTTCATTCTAATCACGAGCGGTTCAGTTACTCCAATAGCTATTGAATGTCAAGGTATCCAAGGATAGGTGGAACAAATGTGTCAAGATATTCTCCTTGGCGGTTTGGATATTCTCTATGGCAGTTTGAATACTACTTCTTTTATTAGGCATATTTATTGAGTACTATGATGACGTGGCTGCACTAGGGAAGAGAGAAACAAGCATTTAGTGATGGAATTTTTAGGTGAGTACCATTGCAAAGATAATGAAGTTGCAAAATATCATCCTATGTGAGAATGACATGTGGGGCCTGGGTCCACTTTTTGTTTTGAGACGAACGATAACTTTCATTGCTTAACAACGTCAGGAGCACTACTCCCTACATTCCACTAAAAATGTCATTTTTTTTATATTTTCGATACTCACCGGAAACCATTGTTTACCGTCATCTGAAGTACATCCGGAGCTGCTACTGCTTTGATCCCCCAACACACAGGCCTTCATGATTCTGCATTATCAGACTCGACGCTACCTCATGGTTAGATGCATGAAACACCGTTTTGCTCTTCACCCAGTCCTCATCCGGTGCCAACCACCATAGGCCCTTTGTTGGTTACATCTAGTAGGGTAAACAACACACACACACTCCTCCGGATATTTTCAAAGAGGATGACTCAAGAAATAAAAAGAGTTTTAGTTAATGCAGTTCTATTTATGTACGCAACAATACTCTTTCAATTCGTAAACACAAACAAAATGTAAGTATCTATGTTTATTGTCTATTTTTTTAAAAAAGGTCTACGTTCAATACACTAAATATTACACTTTTCATCCTAATTTGTTCTTCCGGTCCACTCAAGACAATCAATAATTAAATATATTGTATTCTTATTATCTTCATCTTTGGTTCTTGACACATAACACAAGCTACGGTGCAACTACAAACTGGGATTTTTGTAAATTAAATTTGTTCATATAAACAGTGTATAGACTATAATTTTCTAACTATGCAATATTTGTTTTTCATCATACACCCATTCTTCGTAATACTTCTTTTTTAATTAATTAAACTTTATACTTTAGTGCTATGTATATTCATATGTTGCTGAATGACTCCTTATATTTTGACAGCAACACACATGGAAGTCACCTAGTTTAAATAAGAAGTGAAGATTAAATTTTGAAGGGGAGTTTTATATTGCCAAATCCTTTCCTAGCCATCGTGTTTTTAAGGGTTTAGATTAGAGGAAATTACTTCAAAATCATGGAGCAAAACATTAATCTTTGATGTGGCAATGCGGAAGTTGATTTCCCTTTGATGTCATTGGTCGTAAATTTAAGGGGCTATAGCGTTTTAGCCATGATTTTGGAGTCCAATTGCGACTTAGCCACGGATTTTCAGATTTTGCGTTTTTACAACAACTTTTCAAACCTGAAACTCCAATTGATCACAACTCTGGACATAACAATGTGAACAATGTACCGGCAAGAGGAGAACCACTTGGTTGTTTTATTACTAGAAAAGCAGCTAAAAGACATTTATGACATGATACAGAGCTAGGCAAAGGGGGCTGAACAATGGAAACATCAATTTCTTGCTTCGACTATTTTTCCCCTCTATATCAGCATAACCCACTTGGAGCCTACGGCGGGACCTGATAACCTGCACAGTTGGACCCTACGGCCAAGGCGTTCCCGCAAGCTTTTGCAGCCGCCACCCACTTGTGTAGCTCAATTCGTTCCTTGTCCACGGCTGTAAATTCGCTGCAGATCTGGACGACGTTCGCGGTCCTGATCCTTTGGCAGCATAAACTGTGATGTGGAGGATTCCCGGCGCCAAGATTCTTGTTTATGTAGTACCTGCAATGCTCCATGATAGCACCTTTTATGTCATGCACCGGGGGGTCCAAGCATGAGCAACAAGAGATGGCTGCCATGGCAACGAGCAAGAACACGTACACTTTGCCACCCGCCATCTTCCTTCTGGATTGTGATTGTGACATGACTTGTGAGCGCTTCTATTTATAGAGGTGCTGCAGCTTCATTCTAATCACGAGCGGTTCAGTTACTCCAATAGCTATTGAATGTCAAGCCAATAGCTATTGAATGTCAAGGTATCCAAGGATAGGTGGAACAAATGTGTCAAGATATTCTCCTTGGCGGTTTGGATAGTCTCCATGGCAGTTTGAATACTACTTCTTTTATTAGACATATTTATTGAGTACTATGATGACGTGGCTGCACTAGGGAAGAGAGAAACAAGAATTTAGTGATGGAATTTTTAGGTGAGTACCATTGCAAAGATAATGAAGTTGCAAAATATCATCCTATGTGAGAATGACATGTGGGGCATGGGTCCACTTTTTGTTTTGAGATGAACCATAACTTTCATCGCTTAACAACGTGAAGGGCACTACTCTCTACATTCCACTGAAAATGTCATTTTTTTTATTTTTGATACTCGCTGGAAACCATTGTTTACCGTCATGTGAAGTACATCCGGAGTTGCTACTGCTTTGAGCCCCCAACACACAGGCCTTCATGATTCTGCATTATCAGACTCGACGCTACCTCATGGTTAGATGCATGAAACACCGTTTTGCGCTTCACCCAGCCCTCATCCGGTGCCAACCACCATCGACCCTTTGTTGGCTACATCTAGAAGGGTAAACAACACACACACTCCTCCGAATATTTTCAAAGAGGATCGCTCAAGAAATAAAAAGAGTTTTAGTTAATGCAGTTCTATTTATGTATGCAATAATACCCTTTCAATTCGTGAACACAAACAAAATGTAAGTAGAATTGGTGATATCTAAAAGCCTAGAGGCGAGGTCAGACATGGTAGAGGGATAATGATTGGCAGCGAGTGCTCAGGGCATCATGAAATCAAAAGAGGATTGATTCGACCCCTGGGTCAAACTGATCACAACCCTATTGAGACCTCTTAACTAGATTCCAAGTCGAACCGAACCAAACCAAATAAAAATTTGAGGTTCTGGTCGTTTGTTTTTAGCGGGTTGACCCAAACCGGTTTCAAGTTGAGTAGAAAAAAATACTCTGGCTCAAACAAGAAAAGTACCCATGGTTTATTCATTATTTCTCCATTCAAGTTGCAGGCTTTACATCAAGTTGTGACGAGGAACAATGTAACCTGCGCAATTAAATCCTATGGGCAATGCATTCCCGCAACTTCTTGCAACATCAGCCCACATCCATAAATCAATTTTCATCTTGTCTTCGCTCGTAAACTCATGGCAGATGGTTTTGACGTTTACTTCCCTTACTTTGTTGCAGCAATCACCATCCGATTTCGCATTCCAAGGTGAACCGATACGTCTTCCTATATAATGCTTACAAAGGTACATGATGTCACCTTTGTGGTCCAGCAACTGGTATGATGATGAACAGGAAAAAGAAGAGATTGCTACAAAAGCCAAAAGGCACAAGTTCAACGCTAAAGCTTTAGCAAATGCCATCTTCCTCTAGATTGTGATGTATGGACAACTTACGCAATCCACTCATTCTATATATAGGTTCTGAACAACATTTCAATTTATTTTTCATTTGCATGTAGCATTGATATAATTTTAGATATCCAATAGTAGGAACAACAAACGTGTTTATAAAAGGCATGATATTCAACACCAGATCTGCTCTTATTTGTGCTGCTGGTGCAGGAAACTTAAAATATCTTTTTCATTAGAAAACAAATAATGGACTCTACCCATAGTGGCCTTCCTTTCGATACCAGAGTTGTAGGGCTGGAGGTCAGAAGTTAAAACCGCTCATTGGTTTATTTAGCAACAATAGCAAAATATACCACTCCCTTACTAAATTATTGCCGCCATTGACTTTTTCGTTATGTTTAATCATTTGTCTTATTCAAATAAAATTTAAGAAATATCATATATTCTGTTGGAATATGTTTTATCAATAAAGAAACTTGAAATGTAGCATATAACTTTTTATATTTAATTTTTTTGAATAAGACGAATGGTCAAATGTCACGGGAAAAGTCAACGGCGACAACAATTTAGTAAGGAGGAAATATGTTTGGTGGGTAGTATGCTACTTAATTGACAAAACTATATCGGTAGCAGATATGCTCTAGAACATTTAGGATATATTATCACTTATTAGTAGGAAGAAAATCTTTATAAATAAATCACTTTTAGTAGCTTATGCATGAATGCTTTTTAATAAAAAATAATACAAATAGTGACATACATTCATTCCTATAAACATAAGCACACATACATACACCATAGCTATTTTTGTAAGCGTCTCGTCAAGATTGGGTTGGTTTGATCTAAGCTGCCTCCTAGTGAAAGAATAATTATTCATAAAATAAAAAAACTTGCGTTAAATTTGATATTGAAACCGTTGTAGGTTGGTTTGACCAAAAAGATTGTAAGCTTTGAGCTACGGTATTCTTGGATGTCGTAACAACAACTCCATATAAGCTCTCTAACCATCTCCTACTCTATTTTTTTTAGTGTGGCTAAAAATCAGAACTTGAAACCTCCATTCTAATCCTTATTTTGGTAGGCTTTCAAATCACTGCTTCAAACCCTCATTTCAAGGGGATCTGCTTTATACTCCCGTTCTACACATACCTTGGGTTCCTTTATAAAAAAAGAGGGCGAAGCCCGAGCCTCTCACCCAGGGAGGTGGCGGGTTGAACCCTAACTACTGGCCTCCAACTCGCTGCCCCCCCCCCCCAACCCCAATGCGCTTTGCCGCCGCCCGAGCGGGTCGTTGGCCAACAAGCCATGCACGCTCGTGAGGAAGGCGGTGGCACGGCTTACCTCCCACAAGACCCTACGAACCCTAAACCAACAAGAACAAGCGTCCCCTTCACCAGATCCGGTGTATGGTGCCCGAATCGACACGAAGGGCAGCCTAGCGCAGCCATCCAAGTTGGTATCCATGCATGCCCTAGCGGTGGCGGCTCAGTTCCGACTTTCCTCCTCCCTCAAACTCCAACCTCGCCAGCGCCTCCCTACCGACCAGATCAAGGGTCCTCCTCAACGGATCCGGCTGACACGCGCTGGGCTGTGACATAGAGGCTTGTCGACGAGGGTCAAGGAATAAGCCTACCACGGCCTCAATAGCGCGCGTGTCATGGCGACAGCTTAGCAGCTACAGCGGTGAGGAATTTGCAGCATGAGGCGCTAACCGTGGCTACCATGTGGGGGCGGGGGCGGCGGCGAGGGGGGTGCACTTGGCGGGGTTTTTGGATCTCATGGTGCTCACGAGCCATTTTTCGACGGCTAGATACCCATGATTCTTTTGCCCCTCTTTTTGTTGTGACCCGTGAACAATATAGGGTGGACGATGTGCTCTACTGATTGCACGGTAATGGCTGGTGATCATCCAACCCAGCCCGCGAAAAGCCTGATTTAGATCCACAAGTGATTTGTCCTTGTTATCATGCAAGATCTGGTCTATCATATGCAATACATGGTTTTGTGGTATGTACGCAGCAGACAATTCTAGTCATCGAGTTGACATGATCCCTCCTGTGAAATTTTGCTGCCGCATTGGTAGTGCCAGGTCTCCATCATTGCCAACCACTCCGAATGCTCTTTCGAGTCACCTTGAATATGCTTTTGATTATCGTGCCGGTCTACATTGGAATATAATAAAGATATAGAGAGATATACTTTTTGTTTTAATCATTTAGACTTTTTGTAAACGTCTGATGATGGCCGAGTTACTCAGCGATTGTAATTGGCTGTAACTATCTTTTTGGAGAACCAAAGCTAGGATTAATACAATCTTCCCATTATATAAAAAAACCGTACCTGCTTGGAATTTTCAAGTTCTACTCAATTTAGCATGGCATCAATTCACAATGAGACTATCACTGATATAATCAATAGCATGTATGATTTTTGGCATGTTAATTTAATCAGATTCTTGTCAACTATATGAACTCTGACTATATAAACTAATACTTGCTTATTGGTTCTGATTATAACTAATTGAATGGATGTACAATGGCTCATTACTCTAGCATGGGGCAGCAGTGAGGTTGTGTATCAACTATCAAGCATGAAGTAGGGGAGCCGGGTTGGCTGGCTCAACTGGGTCCAGAGCTAGATCATCAATAGCAGCATGTGGCTCTTCCGCCGGCTGCTCTCCTGCTTGAGCAGCTGCAGCCACATGCTAAACTGGTTGTCCATGAAGGTACAGGCTTAGGGTCCTGCGGGAGCTGCGCCTCACCAAGGAGACGTCCATGGGTTTTTGTTTGTTTGGAGATTTGACTTGCAAAATATCAGTTATATAAAATTCATATTTTTTATATTTGAATATTCATGAATATGTCATTTCAACACCTTAACAATGTATAATTTACTTAACTTAGTATGTTTTATTTATAATGACAAACATATTTGAATTAGTTAAATATGTGCAAATAGGGAGTGATTTTTGCAACAATATAGGGGTGGCTTCTTTTTATTCGTTTTCTATCAACTGCAGCTTGTTCTTTTGGTAAGGAATGGACCCTTTTTTGCCCGTTAAATCTCTAGGATGCTACACTTGTGTTGTATTTGTAGGTGGGCAGTGGAGTAAGACCTGAGGATCAGGACTTGCGATTTTGGAAGAACACTGAAATTTCATTGTATCTGGCTCTGGTGAGAGCGATGCACCATGAGAGAAGGCATTTCCTTCAGTCACCTTGTTCAATCGTCGGCTAATTGTTAGATGCACAATTTTTCCTGACTGATGGATTGATGTTAACTATGATGTTTCCCTCGTTTTCCAATGGCAGATCAGAAATTACAGTTTAATATAACAGCATATACCAGATTTTTTATTCTTAAATAAATACGAACATTTGCATATGCAGTTTATAAATTTTCTTAATGTCCTACGTCTGGGCTCAGCGCGGACCCATTGGCGTGGCCTGAACCGTCCCCCAACGCTTGCTGGCGATGATGTCCTCTTGTATTGCCGGCCGGCGGTGACAATGGGGATGGAGCTGCTACCAGCGATGGAACAATATAACCTGCACGAAGATTCTCTTGTTTAGTTCTGGTAACATGAGCAGGATCAATCATATATAAACTTACAAGGTTATATTTTAACATGCATGAAGTTGTTTGTCACCACTGTATATACACTACCAATCAATCTAGCTAACCTGCGCAATTAAACCCTACGGGTAATGGATTCCCACATTCCCGTGTAATATGTACCCATCTTGATAGCCTGATTCTTCTCTTCTCATCAGTTGTAAACTTATCACAAATATCACGGACGTTTGCCCTTCTGACCCTCCAACAGCACGGACTGTTATATCCTGGCGTCACGTCACCAACGTTTCTCTCCATGTAAAGTATACATTGATGCATCAAATGATATTTAGTGTCGTCCTCCAACTGGTATGCTATTACGAGGTGTGAAGAAGAGGACCACAAGACTAAAACGAGGAGGCAGAATACCCCTAGTTTGTTAGCACTGGCCATCTTCTGACTGATGATGATCCGGCTGGTACATGCAGCATATTTTGCAATATATAATGATTCGGGGTATTAATATTTCTCTATCAACTCACAGTTAATTCACTTACTTGAATACAGCATTTATGATGAGAATATCCGAGTACCGTCTTACCTACAATCTATAGATATGAAGCTATAGTAGATAATTATGTAGGATTTGTTCTCATTTAGCTTTGATGTGTTATGCAGCCTCCGACCATTCAGATACATTCATTTATCTATATAGCTGTATCATGGAAAATGTTTATTTCCTGCTTTAATGTGTTATGCAGCCTCCTTATGCATGCGTGTTGCATGATGGAACACTGACCATTTGATTTCTTATTTATTTTATATTTAGATACGTTCATTTATTGTCGGGCGTCTAAATTAGCGGTGCCATGTGGCACGGCTAAACACCCACTATTCATTATTACGAGAAGGCCCAAATATGAAAAGACCCAGAGCGAGGCCTACAAACAGCCTAAACTGGGCTGGGCGCGAGTCGGCTTCGGGTCGAACGAAGAGGACAGGATCAGGCCCGCCTCGCTCGACCCACCGAAAGGGTCGAGGACACCACGAAACGATCCCGATATCATATTTAAGCCACGGCGAACAGTCAAAAGGGGTGCGCGGCCCTAGGCAATAGTATCCCGCCTCACCTCATTACTCCGCCGCCTGCGGTAAAGCGAGGACACCGTTCTAACAGAGTCACATCCTGCAGGACCCCCTGTCAGGAACTACGGTGATGGGACGCGGCGTGATGGCGTCTCGACCGATAAGATCATAAAGGGAGATCCCAAATCTGTCTCATTTATGGAGAAGATCCGAGCCAAGAACATGCCTCTAACCACTACACGACAAAGGGCCGGGAGATCGACGAAGGTCGACCGTCCCTCCGCCTCGCCGTGACCCACTTTCTGCTCGGTCGACCAGCAACTAGGGTCAAGCGAGGCATAACATCCGCTGATAACCTAGCAGGGAAGCATCAGGAACTGGCGAAGCAACAGTTGGAAAGTATACCACCTAACCAGCCTACGAAACACCATCATGACCCGGTGGAACATAAACAACCTAGGCCGAGTACCAAGATCACCGTGATGGGCGGAGTAACGGCACGCGATGAGCGGACAGATGGCGACACTATATAAGCAACAGGACAAGCGGGGCCCACCTATCACCCCTCGACGGAATCTAAGGGCATCTTTTCTCTGCCTCTCTTCCATGTACCCGGCTCTACCCTTGGAGATATAAAAGGGGAGTCTTCTTCTTCCTTAGACAGGTTCTATTCACTCCCATTTCCACATCATTCACACCATTGAGACTTGGAGCTCCCTCCTCTCTCGCCACCTTTGTACACCCCAGTGAGTAACACAAACAGGGCCTCAAACTGGATGTAGAGGTTCATCCCGAACTAGTACAAATCATTGTGTCTTTGTGTGTGTGAGCCTCTCACGAACCATCCTTCCTAAGAACGTGATCCTCGTACGAATCACAAATTTACTAGCCGGCGTTCATTCGAAACATCGACATTTATCGATACATCTATATCATGGAAAATGTTTTTTTATTAATAGAAAAATCTTGTACACGTTTGCGAATTTAAGGTAAAAACTTGACCTACCCGAGGAAGCTCCCTTAACGGTATTTTGGTTGCAAGAAGGCATTCTCACAAAGGCTGAGAAAACCATCGAATCCCACTCCTTGGTCATGAACCGGAACTCAGCTGGCCCGTGAGCCATGACAAGAGTCTTTGCTGTGTGCTTTGGCAGAGAGAGGGCAAGGGGGATTTTTTTTTTTACCTCAAGTCCCAAATTCGTTTCCAACGAGAATCAAACTTGAGACCTGAGGAGGTACTACCGGGAGCCCAACAACTATGTTGAAGTACCTTTTGAGTAGAATTAAGGTGATGTTTACATTTTCATCACTGGTTAAATAGTTGGAAGCAACCACAGAACTGGTGTCCCACGTTTTTTACTTTTTTCTTAATAGATCATGTATGGTTGCAGGTGTTCCTTTGGAACAAACAAAATTAGTTGTACCCAAAATATTTAATTATTCACGAGATCTTGAATTCTGATGGGTCCACTTACGACATCTACCTATTAAAGAATAAATATGATTTCTTATTTTCCTTTTGTTTTATTACCCACATCCTTTGATACCTAATCAATTTCTATCATTGATCCAATCGATCTGCAGTCACTATTTTCTTCATTTCCCTATGATTTATGGGTCCAGTCATTATTTATGCTATTATGTTTACACAAATTGCATTAGGATCGTCCTCCAATTTTATGTTTTTCTCACCGCAGTTTCTATCCTCCTATACTATCCAATCCCACCCAAAAATTGTGTGCACTTTCCTTCTAAAATTCCCTGATTGACGGAACGCTAGAAAGATCGCGCAAGAATCGTGTTGTGTCCCTTCTAAAGATTTTTGGCCTCCTCCTCTTCTTCGCAGTCAGAGTTTGGATCCTCCTTGGTGCCGTAGCCGCCGCCTCCTCCTCCTTCTCAACCCTCGGGAGGCAAGGATGTTTGCCTACGCTGCACCATTGTTGCCGACCCTCGACGAGTCGTGACCAGGCCCCACCGCCCCATCGCCTGCCTGTCTTCCTCGAGTTGCGGTGAGATCTAGGCCCTATTATAAGGGTTTTGGTAATTAATGAAGAATTATGAATATTGATCAACTCATAAATATCAAAGCAAGTGAAGAAGACATCTCAAGGCAAAGGTATAAAAATAGGTTTTCTATTTTACCGGTCATAAGGAGATTAGATGTTGAGATGGCCGGGTTGTTAGTATAGTTGCCGCACTAGTAAGAGGGCTGAATGTTCTAGTAAGTTGATGCACTCTTAGTTGCCACTTTGTGAAAAACTCAGCTCGAGCTCACCCAACTTCGAATGATAGAATGACCAAATATTCCTTGAAACATCCCCTCGTCGAAACATCTCCCACATAACTCATGAAAAATCATATGTGAAAAAACCCCAAAATTCCTTGAAAACACCAAGTCGGAGAAGGGCTGGCGGTCTGACCGTAGGGTCCTGACGGTCTAGCCGTCCGCATCCAGGGAGGTCCAAAACCAAGCACGGTGACGGTTTGACCGCCCGGAGGTCCCGGTCTGACTGTTAGGCTGCCACGGTCTGACCGTGCTTGCGCAGAAACTCTTGAAAGCCAAGCCCATTGTGATGGTCTAGCCGTCAGATGGTCACGATCCGACCGCGAGGATTCAAACGGCCCAATCATTGGTCGAAAAGTAACCGTTGAGCCTCGGGCGGTCTGACCGTCTCATACCCGCGGCTAGTTTTTGATGTCTTGGCTATATATATACTCTCTCCTCCTGTGCAATGAAGTCTCTCTTGACATTTTGAGAAATCTTGATGAGCTATTTGAGCCCTCCTCTCTCTCATACAAGCTTCCATTGATCTATTGCAAGTGTGTGAGAATCTAGTGCTTGTTCTTGAGTGATTTGAGCATTGTGACACTAGGTGTTCATCAAGCGAGCGACATTGGCTTGTTACTCTTAGAGGTTGCCTGTAACACCCAGAATTAATTAAAAGGTTTAATAGGAAAACCCATGACTTTTCCCATGCCAAGACCTTTGGGTTTCCTCTCTAATTCCGTAAAGGAGAAGGATTATCTCAAGGGGGGGGGGCGTGGCTAGTGCTGGACACCAAGAAATAGAAGGAGAAAAGCCATGGAAGAAGAGGAGGAGAAGGAAAGAAGAGGGAGGAGGAAGGAAAAAGAAGGGGTTGATCTAGGAGGGGAAACAAATCCATGGTGCCTCTCTAGTCATGATTGGAGATCAAGGTAGGGTCTTGTTGTTACCCTCCATAATTTTTTAAGATCACGTTGGGGTTTGATTAGACTCCTATATCTCCCTCGTTGACGTTCCTGCGGGTCGCAATTTCGAGTAAATTTTGTAGTTCTCTATTTTTGACCCCGTTGCTGACCTTAAAAAATATGATGGATTTGTATGATTTGTAGAAATTTTTTTTATCTTTCCAACAAGTATTTAAACGCATTTTTTTGTTGTGTATGTCAGGAGATACAGTTCTCTAAATATGACTGTCGAAATTTCAGTTTCCGTCCATCCCAGATCTGATAGTATATGTTGCATGACTGTTTAAGGCATCCTTTAGGCCAATTTTGTATCTTGTGATATGGAAGCTTTTGTAGTTAACTTGATAAACTTTCCATGGAGTATTTAATCACCGTTTTTGGATGAGTACTCGGTGAGATATGAATTTTTGAAGTTGACTGCCTTACAGTATAAGTACAAATTACAGTGCTATTTTATAGACTATTTTAAGGCTAGTAGATGTCGAATTTTGAATTCTATGTTGAATACCAATCTTGTAGGTTGTGCAATGTAGATGTTCATAATGTATTTATTTGATACCATATCTATGTACTTTCAAATTTATGAAAGTGTGAAGTGGCAGTGCTGCTGAAACCGGCTTTATGCATGTTTTGTTTTTCTATCTTTTGGTGGGGCGTGAGACGGATCAGAGTTTTTACTTGTGTTTGTTTGATGATGTGTTTGTATTGGTTCTGAGAATTATTTGTGATCAGGTGGTGCCCCTTCGGAGCGTTGACCATTGATTGGTGAAGGCAAGTAAACGTAATGTTGTGGCCCCTTGCTTTAACTTTGTTATTTGAATTGCCTCCACTAAATTCAGATACTTCACAATAGACAGATACTCCCCCGTCCAAGAATATAAGGCTATGATATTAATGGTTTTACATTTTACACTAGAGAAAAGGACAGGAAGAGTCAGAATCAAAATATTGGTATTAGTGTAACAACACAGGACAACACCTTGAAAGAGAACACCTATTATGGGTATATTGAAGAAATTTGGGAACTCACCTATCAGACTACTGTACAGATACCCATATTTAAGTGTCAATGGGTCAAGCATCCGCAAGGTGTTGAGTAGATGAATATGGCTTCACTCTCGTTTCTCTCAATAATGTAGGCCACAAAGATGATCCTTGGGTACTCTCGGAACGTGTTACACAAGTGTTTTATGTACTCGAGCCTGAGCATGAAAAAAAGCATATTGTTCTCTGAGGGAAACAAAGAATTATTGGACTTCAAAATGTGAAAGATCCAGAAGAGCACAACCAGTTTGACGAGGTCTCCCTCTTTGCAGACATGAAAAAGTTAAAACTCATTCAAACACAGCTCAGTTATACATCAATGGTACCATACATGCGTGCTGATGACGATGAACGCAACGGAAGGTTGGTTAATGGCTGATATATAGTATTATGGTGTAATGTCTAATTAGTATTTGTGACATATCATGGAATTTTAATTAAATGCAATTTGTATTTTATTAAATGCAATTTGTAATCCCGAGAGAAAGTCTGAGCATTTTTTTCATTAAGAAGAGGTTGTTAGAACCGACAATCGAATCAGCTCAGAACGAACAATCGTGGACAGAACGCTAGAGATGAACACGAAGAATTGGTGGTGCAACTGGCAGCGTAAATAGAAACTATACAGGACTGATGTCATGGCCTCGATCAGGCCGATATGCGCTTGCATGCCGCCCGACGCACACAAGACGACGCGACGTGCCCACCGTGCGAACGACGTGCACGTCTAGGCTCACATGCGCACGTACCGTGAAGAACGGCCATGCGTCTAACCACCTAGACTCAGCAACGGATAATAGCCAAAATTACAAGAAAAACAAAGAGACCAATTTAAGCACGCAAGGATTATTCTGACATTTCTCCTCCTAAGACATGTTGTGCTGGCTACTTAACATTAATCGGACCAATCTTGGCGTGCAGCTCCTGGAACTTGACCCTGTCGAGTGCCTTCGTGAGAATGTCACCCAACTGATCTTCAGTTCCGATAAAGTCCACCTCAATTAGTCCTTCTTTAGCACTCTCTCCTGGACCAAATAATATTTAACTTCAGTGTGCTTACTCTGTCTGCTGAGCACTGGATTCTTCGTCAGCGCAATCGCCGACTTAACCATCAATTTAGGCACGCATGGTTCAGTGCCTCATACGTCAGCAAGCATCCGTGCGATCCACAGCGCTTGACAAGTAGCATTCGTTGTGGCAATGTATTCAGCTTCGCAGCTTGATTGAGCCACCACTCTCTGCTTCATAGGCTACTAGGTAATCCGGCTGCCGCCTGCCGGTGAGGAAGAAGACGACCCCCGTAGTACTCTTGCGAGCATCCACATCGCCAGTAAAATCATTGTCGCTTGCATTTTCTCCTTTCTTCTGTACCACAGCCCCCAACTGCGTGTCCCCGCTAAGTAGCAAAGGATATGCTTCACTGCTGCCCAGTGATCCTCGTGCGGCTCCACCAGAAAACGACTCACATATGCAACATCAAAAGCAATATCTAGACGAGTATTGGCCAAATACATCAAACTTCCGACGATGCTCCGGTATATGGTTGCATCCACCAACGGCGCGGTGCTCTCCCTGCTCAATTTCAGCCGCGCCTCCATGGGCGCGTGGCAGGAATTGCAGCTCGCCATGCGGCTGCACTCCAGAACCTTGGCCGCGTACAGTTCCTGGTTGAGCGAGATCCCCTCGGCACACTGCTTCACCTCAATGCCAAGGTAGTAGTGAAGCAGCCCGAGGTCACTCATCTTGGACTTGCACGCCATTTCAGCCTTGAATTTGTCGATGTCGTTGCTGCTCGTGCTGGTGATCACGATATCGTCGACGTACACACCGACGGCCAGCTATTGGCTTCCAGTCCGCCTGGTATACAGAGCCGGCTTCGATAGACTTCACCTGAATCCGAGCGACACGAGCGTGCTGTTGAGCTTCGTGTACCGGGCCCTAGGTGCCTGGTGCAGGCCGTACAAGGCCTTCTTCAACTTGAGCACCTCGTGCTCGTTGCCGGCGTTGATGAACCTGGCCGGCTGCTCCACGTACACCTCCTCCTAGAGGTCATCATTCAAGAACACGGACTTCACGTCCATGTGATGCACCTGTGTCACCCCTCGTGCGCCGCTAGCGTGAGGAGGAGGTTCACCGAATCTAGACGCGCCATGGGTCCAGACGCGCCATGGGCGCAAACACTTCATCGTAGTCAATCCCATGGCGTTGTGCATAGCCCTTCGCCACTAGCCTAGCCTCGTGCTTCGCCGCGGCTCCATGCTGGTCCCTCATAACCTTGAACACCCACTTGAGCCCGATTGCACGTTTCCCTTGCGGCAAGTCAGTGAGGGACCAAGTGTGGTTGTCCTCGATGCTCTTCGTCTCCTCCAGCATTGCTTTTCTCTAACTAGGATCATGCTCAGCATCAATAAACGAAACAAGCCCATCAAAACTCACTGTATGCAATTCCCCTGCAAGCACCAGTGGCAGTGGCACGAGCCTCGTAAGGATGCCGCACCGAGGATGTTGTCCATCTTCCGAAAATGGATAGGGGCGTCATCGTCGTGATCGGCGTCCACACTACAGCAAAACGGCACTGTAGCGGCGGGGCCGAAATCGGCCTAGCGGCGCGGCCAAAAGCGGCCCACCGCTACAGTGCGTCAGTGTGGTAGTGCCAGCATCTCCTCGGCATTACTAGGTGGACACGTGACCTCCACTGCCTGCACGCCGCCTCCACTCCCATGTGCCACTGATTATGGAGATAGAGGAGGCAACGGCGATCCACCCGACGCGCCGTCCCGGGGAGCTTCCACGACGACCTCGCCTGCTGGAGCCGCCCGAGTCACAGTGACGAACTCCAATACTGTCAACGTGTCATTGTACTGCTGGTCATGCTCGCCGTCGGTGCCCTAATCCCACTGGGCCTATTCATCAAACATCGTGTCCCGCATTATGTGCACACGTTTTGTGGTGGGATCGTAGGCGTCATAGGCCGTTTCTCCTTGTTTGTAGCCGATGAAGATCATGGGCTTGCTTCTCTCGTCGAGCTTCTTCATGTTCAGGGTGGTGAGCTTGATGTGGACCACGCACCTGAACGTACGCAGACGATGCACTGCCGGCTTCTTGCCGTACCAGCCCTCAAACGGCGTCTTGCTTTCCACGCTCTTCATCGGCGAGCGGTTCAGCATGTACACCGTCGTGGCCACCGCTTCTGTCCAGGGACTGCTTAGCTCTGTACTTGATGTGTTGTGGGAGTGGCGTGCGACGGTGCTTGTCAGCCAAACACCCGCCGCACAGCTGGTCGACGTGCTCAATCTCCGGCAGGCCGCGCACCCAGCCTTCGCGAGGCAACTTGCGCAGGGCTGGAAAATTCAGATGCCCGAAGCGCACGTGCCAAAGTGAGGCACTCTCTGCCCCCTTGCCGCGAGGCACACCGGCCGTGCAATGGTGAGTTTGGGCACGTAGAGCCGCTTTGGGACGTGGGGTACCTTAGCTAGGAGACGGTGCGTGACGTCGCGCACCTTCATGATGTCGACCTCCATGATTATCTGGTAGCCTACCTCCTCCAGCCGACCAAGGCTGATGATGTTCGTGGTCAACTTCGGGATGTAGTAGATGCCGGTGAACGCTCGGTGCTCGCCATTCTTGCAGCTAAACAACACCGTGCCCACCCCTTCGATCACCACCACGAAGCCATCCCCAAACTTGACCGTGTTGCGCACGTTGGAGTCAAGCTCGGAGAAGGCTGGCCTAGTGCTAGACATGCGGTTGGTGGTGCCCGTGTTGAGCACCCACCGCTGCGAATCCTTCTCGGTGTCGACGATGTGTGCGAAGACCTTCTCCGTTGCATGATCCCATTCTCCGTTGCATGATCCCATTAGCCGATTGGACCGGCTCCGTTGAGGATTTCGCCGCCGGCACGAATGCTCACGCATGTGGCGACGCTGGTGTCACCGGTGACGGCGGAGAGAGCGGCTCGGTGTGGATATCTCCAATATCCATCAGGAGTAGAGAGGGTTCATCATCTTGGGCCACATGGGCCTATCCTCCCTGCTTCTTGGACCTGCAATCTCTGGTCCAATGGTCGATCTTACGACAAGCCCGATAGGTGTTGGCAGCCACATCATGGCCCACGTTCTCGTCCGGGACATCGCACGAACTCGGCCACTGTGATTCTTCCCCTTTCCGCATTTCTTGTCGTGGCCACCGCCGCCGGACTAGACGAAGACCCAGTGGATCCATCCTTCAGCTTGAGGCGCGCCATCCACTCCTCCTCAATGAGAAGCAGGCGTCCGCCCGAGTCCTTAGGGGAGCTGGAGCCCGGTTTCTTCCTCTGTTCCACCACACATAGTCGCCCGATGGCCTCCTAAATCGATATCGTGCTCATATCAAGGAGGGTTTCGATGGAGATAATGACCTGCTCAAGGTGCTCGGGCACTAAGTGCAGCATCTTCTTCACCACCTCCTTGTCCGTGACGTGATCGCCTAGCATGCGGAGCTGGTTAGCCAGCGCTGTGATCTGGAAGGAAAAATCTTCAACCAACTCGCCGGGCTTGAATGTGATCCCGACGAAGTCCTGCCGCAGCCTCTCCACATTCACCTCCTTCACTCGTTCCACCCCAACACGGATGTCCTTAATGGAATCCCATACCTCATAGGACGACTCCTTCCGCGCGAGCCCCGCCAGCATCTCAAGGGGCACGACACGAAGGAACGCGGCTAGGGCGTACCTATCTTCACGGTAGTCGTCGACACCGGTGCTCATCACCTCCCACAAGCACCTGGACCTGTAGGTTCACCATCATCACCGAGGACCACTCATCGTAGTTGGTACGTATGAGAGTGGGGTACACGACGGTGGACGAACTCCTCTCTACCATGTGCTCGAGAGACGGAGAAGAAGGCGAGGTGCGACGTAGAGTGCGGAGAGGAGAGCCCATTCCCTCCAATTGTTTTGCCGCCGATATTGCCGTCCTGATCAAACACACAAGCTCTGATACCATTTGTTAGAACTGTCAATCAAATAAGCTCGGAACGAACTAAGGTGGACAGAATGCTAGAGAAGAACACGAAGAACACACGCGATAATTGCTACTGGAACTGTCAGCATTTTCAGATTCTATTGGTTTGCATAAATAAAAATTATACATGACTCAGTCATGACCACCCGATATGTGTGGCATGCAACTGCTTGCATGCTGCCTGACACGCACGGCGGGACGCGTCCACCATGCGAACCACGCGCACGCACCGGGAACACGACGGCCATGTCAACTAGACTCAAGCAACGGATAATAGCTAATTACAAGAAAAACAAAAAGACCAACTTAAGCATGCAAGAATTATTCTGACAAGAGGTAATACCCATAATTTGAATGATGTTGCATTTGATGTCCGGATACCTCTTCTGTTTGTTGAGTTATTTGACTTAGCAGAACTAATGTTGTATTTAACAAAACTCCAGTATTAATTTATAGGAAGAAGTCCAATTTACCTCCCTCAACTCTTGTGGTTGTTTGGTTGAATGCCGGTGCTCCGGACTTCTTCCTAACTTATATGCCGCTGCTTGAATGGGGTAACTCACTGGTGCCACCACTAGACGTTATGAAGGGGGCATGCCGAGAGTTGGAGATGATATTATACAAGTATTCACTAACTTCGACTATGATTTAGCAATATTTATGTTGATGGTGTTTCCCCTTTTTTGCATTGCGAGCTTTTTTGTGAGCTGTGGCAGATGAAGGTGCTCCAAATTTGATGTAATAAGTGGTCTGTAATCTGCAAGGAGTAATAGCCGAAACATGTTTTATTTCTTTCTTGTTATTTTTTTTAGAAAAAAGCACACTTGCTGAGAAACTAGAATTTCTCGATGGGTAATAAGCATTTCCATGCAAAAGTTCTCGGGTTTTTGGTCCCCTAGGCACTAAAAATGTGACTTGGTCTTCTGGACATCATATTTCTTCTTTTGGTAAGTATGGACACTAAGAAAACGCGCTTTTTATCTTCAGAACACTAGTAGAAAAAATGATTGTTTCCAAATTTTTTATCTCAAAGCATAATAGACATTACAACTTGAAATTTTGCACAAAGTTACATTGTTGCATTTTCTATCCATGTTATTTTTTATTAATTTTTCTCATTGTTTGCATAGTTAGATTTTGAAAATAAATATTTAAACCAAAAAAATGAAAAAATTTACATGTATAAGGAATACAGTAATGTTTGCTTGTCCAAATTTCAAGTTGCAATGTATATTGTGTGTCGAGATAAAATTTTTGAAAATAGTCACTTTTTCTACTATATTGTCCTAAAGACAAAAACCACGTTTTCTCGGTGTCCAAGCTATCAAAAGAAGAGATGCAATCTTTAGTGTTTTTCAACATTTTACCAAAAGTTAGATAACAAGTCTTGAATCTATATCGTTGTTTGGGTGGTACTTTCATTTGTAATGTTCTCGAAGATCAACGTTTAAATCAAAGGGAGTGTTTGGATCCTCTAGTTAATTAAAGTTTAGTAAACTGAAGTTTAGCTAGCTAAAGTTTAGGAGGTTCATGTTTGGATTCATGTTTAAAATTATTGGCTAATCAAAAAGTGAACGTGTATACCCCTCAACAAAAGTTTCTCCTCTTACTCTTTTTCAACCCCTAACATTTGGGAGGGATACTTTTGACTTTAGTAAAATTTTAAGAGGGTT
Organism: Chloris gayana; assembly: GCA_031894775.1. NCBI lineage: Eukaryota > Viridiplantae > Streptophyta > Magnoliopsida > Poales > Poaceae > Chloris > Chloris gayana. Next base: position 21,208 of record JAUNZO010003273.1, read on the forward strand.
GAGTTGACTAGTGATCTAAAGTATAAAGTACAGTAGATTGATTGAGTAAAGTTTAGAAGATGGACTTATAAAAAAATTTAGAGGATGGTGTTTGAAGAAAAAGTAGCCTAAAACAAGTTGGCCTTATTGTTCGTTCTCTCAACTGTCACCACGGATTATTTCGATGCTTATAAAATGGCTACTGTTAAGTTTGATGTAATTATATCTGACTATAGCTCCACAACCGTAACAGAGTACGCCTCAGTTTAACGAACTTACTTCTGATTCAGGGAAAAAAAAGGAACCCTGAGAGGGTGGCAGGGGTTACAAGCCCTACAAAATATTTTAGACAACCATTAAAACAATCAGCCGGTTCGGGCATTCTCATAATCCCCGGGGTCCTTGCTCTAGACGATTGAATTATTTCTCGAATAATACAATCAGCCATTTAGAGGTAAGTTCTCATGACCAGTCACAACATTATTTTGGTTATAACCCACGTTTCTTGTGGATATAAAACCACTACCAATCAAGAACTTAACCCCACAGAATTAAAGCTGTTAAAAAACTGGGCGGCTACGTCCAGCTGATGAAAAGTAAGCCACTTGGCTAAAAGGTTCAGAAGGTCATGTATAATGAACCCCCTCACCCTGGACAACCTCTCCAATGCAATACGCGCGATTAGATCCCTGGCTGTCTTTAAGAATATGATCTCCAGTCTCTTTGCTTACTATAAGAACCATTCCGATGCCCATGTTGAATGTTCGCCGCATCTCTGCATCTTCGATGTTTCCAACCTATATACGTTTAAATACTATAAGCCAAAGAGAGCTTACTCAAAAAAGTGAGAACACAGTATGAATCCATGTAGAAAAGTTTATACGTCAAACTGTTAGATTATTAGCACTTACCTGTTGAAGCCACTGGAAAACAGGTGGCACTTCCCATGATCCAGTAAAAATTTTTGCCCCGAGTCCAGATGGAAATACTCTTGGGATGTTATCAGTAAAGCCACCACCAGTAATGTGGGCTAGTCCTTTCACACCACCCTTGCCAATAATCTCAAGAACCTATTATTTAATTTAAAACAATCAGATTAAATTGTTTACAAGTTAGTGCCACAAATAGGAGATATAGATACAGGAAAAAAAGAGGCAACCTGCTTAACATAGATGACTGTCGGTGCCATGAGAGCCTCACCAACAGTAGTTGCTATGCCATCATTTCTTGGGAGTTGGTCACTCAAGTTAAGTCCACTTTTCGCTAGTACTCTAAAAAAAATAGAACCAGCAGTAGTGAGATACATAACTCATGAGAAGAAAGCATAGCTTTGCAATGATGACAATACCTTCTAGCAAGAGAGAACCCATTAGAATGAACCCCACTGGAAGGAAGACCTATAAGAACATCTCCCTCAATGATGTTTTTACCATCGATGACCTTATCCTTCTTCACAGCACCCACAGCAAAACCACTTAAATCATATTCACCCTCAGCATAGAAACCAGGCATTTCTGCTGTCTGTAATGACCAATTGTCTAATAATCAGTACAACTGTTTTTTTTTCTTTTATGGTATTTTGCAGAAGATATTCATATGTGAAGCTAAGGGTGAATGAATATCCATATTATGTTTGCAGTTAGGTGTTTTTTAAACATTTTATTACGACGAGGTTTACAATTAGGTGTTTTTTAAAATATGTCTGAATTCTGTTTCATGATCTATTTATGTCAATATTAATATCAATACACAGTTTTTGGAAATTAGATTATGGCGCGGGGCATGGGACAAATAACCACTACTCTGTCATCCGTTTCAGTACTCCTGAACAGAAAAAGGCTTGTATTACCTAGGAAAAGGTTATAGAACCAATGTTATAGAACCATTATTGATATACAAAGATTCAAGTTGCAACCATATTGCTCAATAATTATGCTTCCGAGAGTTATCCGAAATGAACAAGACATTAATCTAGGAGTAACAGAAATGATATGATAGAGCAATGATAGCCAGTACCACTGAGCAAGACATATGACTCATTCATGTACAGCTACTGTGACTTGAAAGGTTAATAAACAGCATGAGTACGTTGCTACATTGTGATAATAATCTTAAAAATCATCACCTCTCCTCCCAGGAGAACACAATCAGATTGTTGACACCCATCCACAATCCCTTTGATAACCTACATAATTTATAAATAAGTTATATGCATCCGCAAAATGTGCAATAATAATTTTAAAAAACTAAAGCATGAGCAGAGCAGAGCAACAAGTATTGTGTTTCAACGAGCAAAAGATAGCAAGTACCTTCTCTGCAAGATCAACATCAAGTTTGCTTGTGGCAAAATAATCTAGGAAGAACAATGGTTTGGCACCTGAAGTTACAATGTCATTGACACTCATAGCAACCTGGCACAATGACTTAAAAACATTACTCACTGTACAGCATAAGCAAAACAAAGACTAAAAAGCATCAGTCACTGTACAGCATAAGCAAATCAGCACGTAACACGAAAGCACATACCAGGTCAATGCCAATGGTATCATGAATACCAGTTTCAAATGCAAGCTTCAATTTTGTTCCCACACCATCCGTGCCGGCAACAAGGTAATCATCCCCTGTTTTCACCCAAGCAACATTAAAGCAAAGCAAAAAAGGGGCAAAAAAAGAAAATGGCACAACATCCAAGTAAGCAGTAACGAAAAAAATGATACAGATTTCCACTTAGCTATCAGAGCATAGAAGCACAGCCATAACTAACATGCGACACCAACATATCAAGCAGATAAAAACGTTATAAAGCTACACCTTTACCAGGAAAGTAAAATAAAACGCGCTCAGAGAAACAGCACACTACACAACTGTTATAGAATTATAGAATCTAAGCAGAAGCATACACAACACATTGCTAACTAGCCACGCTTGTCTTGTTAATAGTGTCATACGTAGCAAGAATATTCTCAAAGTAGGGATGCTCCTTTCTCAACATTGAAGACGCATCCAAAATCACATTATGGCTGGGCAGAAAAGGAATCAAACAAGAAAAAAGGTGGTGGAATTTTACCCCAGGGAAAGAGACCGCCAAAGCCGCCAATCCCTGGTGCCATTTTGGCGATGCGCCTCACGAGCTCAGTGCCCGCGTCGATGTCCACGCCGGCGCCTTTGTAAGTCATCCCCCTACCCCGCCAGACGCGGAGCTGGAGCAGGCCATGGATGCACGCTGCATCCCCGTGGCGACCTGCGGGAGGCGGAGGGACTGCGGGTTGCGCAGGCCCCAGCGAGCCGCGGGGCTGGAACCAGCCGCCGGCGAACGAAGGAGGTGGAGGAGACGGTCGGTGCTCATTGAGCGGCGGTCGCGACGGACCGGGGAAGAAGGGGACAAGCGAGCGGCGGCGGCGGCGGCGGCGGCGGTGACAGCGAAAATGATTGCACTATTCGGGAAAGGGTTGGAGGTGTCGGGCGATGAAAAGAGGATTCGGCGGCGGCGAGACTGAAAAGAGAGAAGACAAGAATGGGCCTTCCGTAGTTTCAATGGGCTTTTGGGCCCAATATGTTGTCTGCCGGGCCTTCCGTAGGTTCGTTGTGGACGTCAAAACTGGTTTACTTCTTCGCGCTTCGGGCCAGGGTAGACTCGCCTAGTGCTGTTCAAATGGGTCGGGTTTTATGGACCGGTCCCGAACTGGCACGATCCAAAATAATTTCGTGCTAGGCCGGTCCGGCATGAGGTCTCGTGTTCTGGGATTGTTGCCTCGGCCCGACGGGTGGCATAGTTTGATGAACACGACGAAGGCTTATCAAAAGCACGACCGATAAGAAAAAGTGGCTCAAGTCACACAGTCCATCACGAGTCCATGTATATAAGCAATTCACAAGACCACTACCCTATCCACTCTCCGTCTCCCTCATTCCCTCCCTATGCTGCAACCTTCTCAGCTTCTCCACTATGCCGCATCTCCTCCGTCCCGTTCGCCGCCGCTAGTCCTTACACGTGTCGTCACCGATCGTCGGTCACGCTCGCCATCGCTCTCGGGCGCCACCGGCTCGCCCTAGCCCACAGCCGCTGCTCTTTGCCCACGTCGCTGTCGATCGCGCTTGCGCTCGCCCTCGCCCACGGTAGACTACGTCCGTCACCGCGCCGCCACCGGCCGTCGGTCGCGCTCACCCTCCACCGCGGCCGCGTATTGCTCCTTCCAGCGTCGTCGCTACGAGCCTATTGTGCCTAACGAGCCTATCGGGCCGGCCCGGCATGGAAAATCAATTTCATGTCGTGCCATGTGCCATCGACTCAGCCCGTGGGCTGGCACGGTCCGGTCGGACTCGACCCGAAATTAAATGGGTCGTGTTTTTCGTGTTCGAGTCATGTCGTGTTGGACTGCCCATTTTACCACCTCTAGACTTCTTTTAAACCCTCATCCGCGTCTGTCTATACGCGAGCCCAAACAGCGATTAATATTTTTCTTTTTGTTCCTTTCATGGGAAAATTTTTTAGTGCAAACATAATATTGGATTAAATGATGCATACAGACGCTCTTATCCATTAAGAACATGATCAAGAGGGGCTCCCACTCAAATGCACTTAAACGTATCCACTCGGAGCAACGGCATGAGAGAAGGTGTTCACCTGGGAGCTAAGAATCACTTATACTAATGTAGAGGATGTTGTATCCATATCTGGTACAACTCGATATGATAGTTTGATACTTTGATATTCGCTCTACATCACCACTACGCTGTTTTGAAAAATTATGTATCACGGTATTAGAGTATCGGTATTCCTACCACATGTGGAAATAATTAGCCTCGGAGACATTCACAGTGTTAAATCATAAGTGAATTGCACATATTTCTCCATCGACTTAAGCTATTGGGTGCAACTATTTAGTACATAGTAACTTAACATGGTATCGAGCCGGAGGTCTTGAGTTCAAGTCCTGGCGAACGCTTATTCCGTTGCACCGCTCCTATTTCCACGTTTGCGTCCATGAGAGCTGCCGAGTGTTGTACCATAAGTGAATTACACGCATTTTCCCACCAACTTAGGTGAGGGACGTGTTGAACCATAAGTGAATTGCACACCATCGGTTTAGGTGATGGAAAGTGTTGAGCCATAAGTGAATTGCATACCTTCCTCCATTAGCTTAGGTGTAAGCTGGTTAGTGTATAGTAACTTAACACGTAGCAACTACTACTTGGTCTTTTAATTTTTCTTTTACTTTTACAATTTTATTGAACTAAATATCACCTAAGTAGACAATACAATTCCTGCCATGGGTTGTTGCACAGTCAGCATTATTGTAATTCGGCAAAGGAGTACCGCTATATGTACGACTACGTTGTCCAACCTAACGTACAACCAATACAAATCAACATGCAACGAACACGAGATTAGGAAGCAGCACGGATTGTCGTAGACTTACCTTACGGGTATACATTGATCGGAAGAATGATTTATCAAGGACATGGTGGCGTATTGAAGACATAAGACCGGTGGGGTGGGCCCACGAGTGGTGTCCGACCGGTATAGGATTCCGAAGGTTCCGTAAGATCGGTATGGAAATAGAGGCGGACAACAAGACTGGATTAATGCTCAAGGAAAGTACAAGACCGACCGAGTAGGACTACGAATTGATAAGAAAGCTTAGAGATAGAGTTTCTAAGTATGTAGATATTGTATCCGACTAGGATTCTACATGTAACCTTGCCTCTCCGGACATATAAGGCGGGGGCAGGGACCCTAGAAGGACAAGTTCTTACAAGTTCTCACAAGTTAGGACAAGTTCCTACACTCGACATCTTGCAATTAGCAATCTGCTAAAGGCAATACATAACACACGGGACGTAGGGTATTACTCTCTAACGAGAGGCCCGAACCTGTCTAAAATTTTGTGTTCTTGTGTGTTCCGTGTGTTGCACCATCGAATTCCATGCTCGTGAGGGACCGGATAGTTCTAATGTCGAGATTAAGACTCGACATTTGGCGCGCCGAGAAGGGGTCCCGGCGAGTTCCCAGCGAGTTCGATGGCTTCTACTTTCGACTTCGACTTCGTTACAAGCTTCAAGATCTGCTTCGGGTTTCTCGACTTCATTCTACGACGGCGACCGGTGTCGCGGAGTGGTGTCGCAGGATGACGATCGCCGCCGCGACGATGACGACGACCGGTGTCGCGGAGCGATGACCGATGCGGGACGACGATCGTCGTCGCGACGACGACGACGGCCGGTGTCGCGGTGCGTTGACGGGTGCAAGACGACAATCATCGCCGCAACGACGACAACGAGCGGTGTCGCAGGACGACGATCGCCGCCGCGACGACGACGCCGAGCGGTGTCACGAGACGACAACCGTTGTCTCTATATAACGATAAGCGGTGTCGTGGAGCGATGATCGGTGCAGGATGACGACTCGCTGCCGCGGCGACGACGACGACCGGTGCGATAATCGTCGTCTTGTGACGATGAAGATCGATGCCGCCGAGCGATGACCGACGCCACGACGATAATTTCAACAGCTTTCATCGGTCGTCGGCTTCAACTTCGAGCGCCGCTGCTGCTCGGACGCGGTCTTGAGCATTAGCGTGGCTGCTAATCTTCGGTTTCGCCGTATCGCGCCATCTTCAACAGGTTTCATCGATCGTCAAATTCGATTTGGAGCGCTGCTGCTGCTCGGACGCGGTCTTGAGGATTAGCGCGGCAGCTAATCTTCGATTCGACCAATCGCGCCGTCTTCGATAGGTTTCATCGATCGTCAAATTCGATTTGTAGCGCCGCTGCTGCTCGGACACGGTCTTGAGCATTAGCGTGGCTACTAATCTTCAATTTCGATCGATCGCGTCGTCTTCAACGGGTTTCATCGATCGTCGGCTTCACCTTCGAGAGTCGCTGCTGCTCGGACGCGGTCTTGAGCATTAGCGCGGCTGCTAATCTTCGATTTCGACCGATCGCGTCGTCTTCAACAGCTTTCATCGGTCGTCGGCTTCAACTTGGAGCGCCGCTGCTGCTCGGACGCGGTCTTGAGCATTAGCGCGGCTGCTAATCTTCGATTTCGACCGATCGCGCCGTCTTCAACAGCTTTTATCGGTCGTCAACTTCAACTTCGAGGGCCGCTGCTGCTTGGACGCGGTCTTGAGCATGAGTGTGGCTGCTAATCTTCGGTTTTGAGCGATTGTGTCTCCTTCAACTATCTACATCGGTCGCCAATTTCGATTTTAAGTGTTACTCGCCGCACGGAGATGTTATCTTGAGTTGAGCGTGATCGCCAAACTACTCATCGACTGGCTACATCATCTTCGGCCCGGGCTCGGAGCTACGCCCACTAAACCAGCTAACTTGCTTTTACACTTAAGTTTTTGTGTTTAAACTTATATAATGCGATGCTCATTATAGCTTTTTTATAATATGAAACATGTCAATCTTTGCCTATCTGCATGGTTTTATTTATCTTGGAATGTTAATTTTGAATTAATATACCATGCCACGGGGCTGCTATTTAAGAGCCATCGGTTAATAATTTGTGATCCTGAGTTCTAAGACCGGTCATTTTTTCTATAAGGCACGATTTTGTTAAGTAGACCGCCGCTATGTGCTATACCTAATGCTGATTAGAGCCCGTGGTTATTTCATAGCTGGTTTGTGTTGAATTTACCATCGTTGCTTGGTTATAGACTTGATTGGTTGAAACAGAATGGTAAAATTTAAGTTTTTTGAAGTTGGAGTGACTGGTTATTAAAGTTGAATTACATTAGGTATATAATGATTAATACTGGACCGCTGCAGTTTGCGCGAAAGGAGAAAATATTTTATATGTTGAAGTAACGAACATATAAATATCGGTCAAGAATATGGAAATAATTTGAGATTTGTAGTAAATATAATATTGGAGTATTTATTTACATATGAGCACATTTATGTACTTCTTAAATTGTTTTTACGGATACAATGGACTAGGAACTAGGTCTCGGCTCCGCTTGTTGTACCGATGCTTCCGATCTTGGGTGCGGCGACAGAAGAGAAGTCCACGTGATTTGGATAATCACGGGGGCTCTTTTGCCAATTATGATGACCGGTCTAAGTGGTCGACGCTCGATCCGTTAAGCATTTTTAGCTCAGAATATATGATTTACGGAGTGATTTATACAACAAACTAGTCCGGTTGAAGACTGTTGTCCGATCGATTGGTTAACCTTAGGCCATGGGTGTTAATCATTCGGCTGATAATAGGTGCGAAAAATTCGAGTTTATTGTGTGAATTTTGGCGATTGATTTGATCGATCAGGAATTTAGATTTGAGCGATATTCGATAAGCGGAATATCGGTTATGACCGATGCGAATCACTAGGAATATGAGATTTGACACCGATCTGGACCGGTCGAAAAGTATTTTCGTGGCGGAAGATGTTGAGAGTTACTGAGAGGAATGGTCTACGTGATTTGAATAATCACGGGGCTCTTTTGCAAATCTTTGAGCGGTCCGAGGTATGGAGTGCCCAAGTATTGTGAAATTGGATGCCTTAGGCCCCGGGTGTTAATCATTCGGCTGATTATAGGCTTTAGAGACTCGAGTCGATGTAAGTTAATTGGAAAACTGGTCCGATCAACCAGAATTTTGGTTCTTAGTGAAATTTTACTAAGCGGATTATGAGTTCATGCTGATTTAGGCGGTATGCTATGTCAAATCGGCGTGAATCTCCAGGAGATATGAAGTTCGACCGGTATGACCAGTCTGAAAAATATGTTCTTGGCAGAAATTGCTGAGAGGAATGTGATTTGATGGAAAATAATAAAACGTAGTCTCTCAAGAAAGACTCTTGCATTATTTGCGATCCTCAAATGATACAAGAGTCGGGGCTATACCTAATTAGGTGCACTGACCGGTTCACCGTGCTCAAGAGCGATCTGCGAGAGGTCTCGGGAAGTGGAAAATAATGGAAATTGAAAGAAGCGGTCTCGTAGAGATTACATATTGAAGGAAATAATGAAGACTCAACTAGTGGACTCTTGCATTATTTGAAAGGAGTTCAAATGATCCAAGAGTCGGGGACTATACCCAATTGGGTGCACCTAACCGGCGCACTAGAAGGAAAATACATTTGTTTTTGCACAACTAATTAGGTGGTAAAATATCAATTTTTTAGCTTTTTGAAGCGTCTTGAAGAAAGAATAAGTATTGCAGAAGATTGGAGTTCTTTTTAATTTAACATTGGAATCGGACCAACATGCACAAGACTGGTCACTCTTATTCAATGTCAAATCAAAAATTACTCGGGAGCTGCTTGTCGTAGACTTACCTTACGGGTATACATTAATCGGAAGAATGATTTATCAAGGACATGGTGGCGTATTGAAGACATAAGACCGGTGGAGCGGGCCCACGAGTGGTGTCCGACCGGTATAGGATTCCGGAAGGTTCCGTAAGACCGGTATGGAAATAGAGGCGGACAACAAGACTGGATTAATGCTCAAAGAAAGTACAAGACCGACCGAGTAGGACTGCGAATTGATAAGGAAGCTTAGAGATAGAGTTTCTAAGTATGTAGATATTGTTTCGACTAGGATTCTACATGTAATCTTACCTCCCTGGACATATAAGGCGGGGGCAGGGACCCCTAGAAGGACAAGTTCTTACAAGTTCTCACAAGTTAGGACAAGTTCCTACACTCGACATCTTGCAATTAGCAATCTGCTAAAGACAATACATAACACATACGACGTAGGGTATTACTCTCCATCGAGAGGCTCGAACCATTCTAAAATTTTGTGTTCTTGTGTGTTCCGTGTGTTGCACCATCGAATTCCATGCTCGTGAGGGACCGGGTAGTTCTAATGCCGAGATTAAGACTTGACACGGATCACGATGGATATCTAACAAATTAGGAGATGACAAAGCTCATTCGGATAGTTGGGTCGTGGACCACTCGATTAGGTGTGCAGCATTTCCGTTCGGCAAATTGTAGCGACTCCAATCTAGCACCATTGTAATTCGCCAAACCGTCCACCGGCATTGTTACTTAGGGGTTGTTTGGTTTTAGCTCATGCACGTCCTGCCAAATCGTTGGCCAGCCAAGTTTTTGACGATCAATTCCGCCACCATCATTTAGGCCAACTTTAACGTGGAAATGAATTAACCCGCTACACAGGTCTATTGGCTTACCAAAATTTGGGTGTAATCCAAAGACATGTATCCTACACGATTAATGATCATTTTTTTGGTTTGGCAGCCGTTGGCTACAAACCAATACAGTTCAGCGTGCCAATTTATCTACTAGTCAAATTTAATAAATATTTTGAAGACATGACTAAAGATTAAAGTGCCATTGTAAGATTCCGACAGAGGGGGATTCTGCTACAGGATCTGGCCACCTGATCAAAGGAAGACCCATGAAAACCCGAGAGAAAAAAATGCTTTCAGGTGAAAACGAGTAAGTTTGTGTTTTCTATATAGGAAATTATTTCTCAGATTCACAGTAAATCACATCCAGATTTTTTTTTCATTGCGGTACTATAAAGCTACTACCAGATTTGTTTGTTTCCTTCTGAATCGGCAAGAAAAACATATCCTAATTAAAATGCACTGAATCAAAACAAATGCTTTTGTGGCATTTGTATTCAAGTTCCACACGTATATCAGAAAAAATATATGGTTATAATTCACATAGAAATGTATTAGGCCATTCTTAATGCAAAGTTTCATTACGTGGTTTTCACAAGTATCATATAATCTCATAATGTTTGAATAGATAAATAAACTAGGTCTCTCAATGCTAAGTTTTATTTTACGGTTTCATATACTTGTGTACCACTTACATGTTTCTTCCAAGTGACCAATAGAAATTGTTTAATATGTAGAGATAAAGTTCAAACTCTCTCAATGGAGTTTCATTTTGATTTCAAAGTTTTGGTAACATGAAACTTGCACTGAGAATTACCTTATAAGTATCGAATCTTGTTGTTCATGATTGCTTGTGAGTAAACGTGGTGTAGGGAGCTGGTGTTTGAAGGGGCTGTTATGTCAAAGGCACTGAACTAATAAGGATAATGACGAGAATTATGATCAGACTGGTGGTCATGCTCATGCCTTCCTTCCAGTGTTCCTGTTTTAGTACGCTTCCGGGCATCATGGAGTTAAATGGGCGGTTGTCTCGAGCAATTATTTAATGGGTCTATTCGTTTGTTTGTTAGAGCACAGGCATGCTGTTATAGTTCTGTTTGGTCTTCATGTCCTCATGTGTTATTGAACTTCATAATTAAAATTGATTTAATTACTTGCTATCTGTAAGAATTTTGGGTGCTGTTCCACTCCACTCTTCCAAGTTCTGTCTAACTGCCAATTATTAATTTAGATGGTATCAGGAAACCTTGTTAGTGGTCCATCATACTATTATTAGCTTTTGGTAGCAGGCGATTGGCTAAACAGCATGACATGATCAGTAGCTTAGATTAATCTAGTTTCATGATCAATATCTTGATTCCTGGTGTGCTAGGTGTCACGGACAGATAGTGCACCGCGACGGTGGCGATGCCGACTGAAAGCATCGTGGCCTTGTGATGTAGACATTTCGTGTGGCGACAATTTTTCTTTCTCAAGGTAGGCAAAGACACTGCACTAGTTCCTGACCATCCTCCCTTTAGCATCATCACATAAATCGTACCGTCCTTGATATCTTCTCGCTGAATTCTGTTGTTATGGCATGGCGGTAGAATTCGATACCTTTGATAACTTCAAGATTAAGGTTTTTTTTTTTGTGACAAGCAGTAGCAACGCGCTCTGCCGGGTCTAACATTAATATCCATTGGAGATCGATGCAGCGAACAGGTCCAGAGAAGCTTCAGATCCCTCTTGAAAATGAAATGCCATAGCTGATTGTTGCATCGATCTCCAATGATGCAACGGTGGCTTCACCCGATCTGGAAAGGGATCGAAGCGATTGGAGGATGTGGCACTTCACATCTCACCGGGTGACCGGGGAACATGTTGCCCTCTAATTGTGGCACAGATGGACGGGCCGGGATCATTGACACATGACGCAGGGGTCTATTTCTTTTGCAGAATGCCCAGTCCTTGCTCTGAGAGCGACGGTCATGGACTCTTTGGAGCCTCCAACGGCTGCAAAACCATGTGGACGCATCGAGTGACACCTGCATCTGCTGGTGCAGTTGCCGTAGGACAGCAATAATGCAGGACAGGATCATGTACATCGGGGGCATCTTTGGGATCTAAAAGGGGAGCCAGAAAGATCCAGCTGAAGTATTGGATCTAAAATTGACCAATCCGTCCTTGCACCGGTTGCAATTCTAGTGACAGCTTACTGCACCTTTTATTGCTTGTTTCTTCAGATTGCAGACTTGAGGCTGGAGCTGCTGCCGGTTGCTTTCTTGCAGATGGCCAAATTAAGTACTTTGAGTGCCACTGCTGAGCACTAAAATGGCCTGTAAGGATACAATATTTGGTGGATGAAGAAATCCTCTCGGGTGTTGGGGAGTTTCATACTTCGTAGGTTTTAAGGGTAATTCTGCCGTACTTTGTTGATGTGGTGACTCTACAAATTTACTTGATCAGGTCATGAGGCATATACAGTTATTTGCTGCATCCACTTTCCAGCAGGAAGTATGAGACTTTTTTCTAGTATGAAACTGCTAAGCCCTTTTAAAAGAAAAATTGGTATCTTTTTTGCAGATGACTTAACTCACCCATAACAGTTGTTCCACTTTAAACAATAATTTATAGTTCATTTTGATGGACTTTTAGTTTTCCTTTTGTGATCGATCTCTTGCTAGGATGGACAACTGCGAGATTTCGATGGTGGAAAAGGCTGGAAAGGAACGCTAGTGGCAGATCTCATGCCTCTTACGTCTAATGCTTTTGTTAGCATTGCTTGACGTCGCCACCCCCTTATTCTCCTCTGTCTGGCTTTTCATCTGTCCTCTACTTTTATTACAGAGGCATCAGTGCTGCTTATCGCACATAGAATTATCTGGACGGAGTCGTCATAGGAATTATCAACATTATCACATCCTGTTGTGTCTTTGCAATAGATCTTGAATTTTTGTACTCCCTCCTTTACTTTTTTTCTTATCGTTAGGACAAGCAAATTAGTGCAAATTTGGACTAAAATGTTTGTCCTAACGAGAGCAAAAAGATAAGAGAGGAGTATTTACCTGTTGCCTACTCCCTATCCAAGCTTAGACCAGCAATTTCAGGTCCATGGCTGCTGGTAGGCATGGGGTCGGGGTCCTCTGTAGTGAAGGAGATAATTCAAACAACTGTGGCACATAGTACAGTACTTTGTGGGACATGCTACAACACTCTGAATTACTACAGTAGTTGCGCCACAGATTTTGCTGTAGTACTATTTCTGTAGCGTTCACCTTTCAGCCTTCCATTCATTACTACAATAGTTGCGCCACAGATTTTGTTGTAGTACTATTTACTGTAGCATTCACCTTTCAGCCTTCCATTCAGATCAAACGGTTCTGGAGGAGTCCTAATTCATGCTACAGTACCGCCGATTCAATCAAGACTCCAATCCGTAGGCACTGGCCTGAAATTCTTATGCTTGCTGCCTTCAATCATGTTCATCTGGCTGCCCGCGTAACCTAATGTGGCTGGTAGTTAACGTCGTGAGCGATTGACGTACGATTCTCCCGTTTCTTTTCTCTGAAAATACATGGATGCATAAAAAGTAGCATTATGTTATTCAAACAAACTGCTTCTAGAAGGATTTTGAACCATAACTAAATTGCACATCTTTCTTCATAAGCTTAGTTTTTTTTTATACAACTAGTCGAGTGTATAGTAACTTAACATGGTATCGGAAGTCGGAGGTCATGAGTTCAAGTTTTGACAAACGCATATTCCGTTGTGCCAGTCTTTGTACCACATTTATGTCCACGAGAGGTGCTTGTGAGAGGAAGTGTTGAATCATAAGTAAATTACACACCTGTCGGTGTTCGAACCACCGGATGTAGAATTTGTCCCGGGGTCGCGCGTTTTTGGCGGGATGGTGCACAAGGGAAGACACGAAGGATTTAGGCTGGTTCGGGAAAGCTCTCTACGTCCGGCGGGGGGGTGTCTCGCGGCGTCGTGTTCCTTGCGCCAAGATGGAAATGCGAATACGGTAGCGGTGGGAGAGGAGCGTGCTCCAAGTCCCGTGCGAATAGGTGTTGCCTATCTCTCGTGCGTCCGTCGAAGAGTCACACCCCTTTATAGTCACAGGGGTGGGGCCCGAGTTACAAAAGAGAGAAGGAGGAGTGGGATGGTCGTGTTTCGGTGTTGTCCAATCAGCCTACTGGTCGTACGCTCCGCTCGAGGTTGATCGGGCGGTCGCGTCGTTCCTGTAGCGACGAGCGTCGTGGTGGAGTGTCCCGCAATTGGGGGAGCCGCGGGTGGCGCTGTTCGTAGAGTGGTTGGATTTGGACAAGCCATGCCCGTCCTTTTCGTCAAGCGTAATGATGGTTCGAGATAGGCTTGTGGTACGGGTATAGTTCTCTTTGCGACTCGAGCTTGCGGAGGAAGGTCGTGCGGGACGAGGTGTAGCTCGAGCTCGACCTTGAGCTACACCCGTTCGACGAGCGTGACGGGGGTCGTACGTCCGTACAGTAGTGAGCAGCGGTTCCTCCCGGAGCCTGCGGTCCACGCCAACTCCTGCCGGGCAACGAGAACGGAACGTCCCGTCGGCGTGCTCCGACGGGAGCGGGTGGCGGCAGGAGGGATGGGCTTAGGCTTCCCTCCAATGATTCCCGAGCCATGCCCACGTGGGCGCCGGGCGGTTGGTGGTCGAGTTACGAGGTCGAGCGTGAGGGTCGAGCGACCATGGTCGTGCGGGCGGAGCCTCTCGACCAAGGGGTCGAGGTCGTGCGAGGCGGAGCCCCTTGACCACGGCGTCATGGTCATGCGAGACGGGCGTCTTTGAGTAAGGCGCTAAGGTCGTTTCCTGGCCGGCCTGTATAGACGCGGGCTAGCCCCTGGTGATGACGTGGCCGTGTTAACCCTCCGTTAGGTGGGTCCGGATGCTGCCACGTGGCAGCGTTAATCTTTTCCCCGACGGTAGCCCCCGAGCCCCGGGTGGGTCAAGGACTCGCCGGGGGATCTTTACGAGAGGTAGGGGTCGTCCTCATGTGTTCCTCGTGGGAACTGTTTTCTTCACCGGGTGCGCGCGAGCGCGTCCGGTGGACGGTAGCTCCCGAGTCGGGGGATAAGTCGTGGACTTATGCCCTGGTCGAGTCATTTTATCATGATGCGGTCCCGCCGTCGGACCTCGTGTTCGCGATGCCGGCCCCGAGCCCTCGCGCGATGCGAATGGCCGATCGAGAGGTGTTTCGTCTTGGTCGTTTTCCCCGTCCGCGTCGTGTTCGTACGACGGAGGGTAGAGCAGGTCCACGATTCGCCCAAAAGGGCCGGCACGCGGGGCTCGGGGAGCTCAATAACGGGAAAAGTCCGAGTGGAGTTGCGGTTTCTCGTCGAGGAAATTCCGTCGGGCCCGCCGGGGACAACTCCATAAATCCGTGCGATCACCTTCGATTGGGACCCAAAACCGTTCGACGGGTTTCGGGGCTCAATGCCTCTCTACGATGAGACTCCCCTTAGTCGAGGTCGACCGGGACTCGAACGTGTTAGTCGATGCCCGTTGGCTCGTGCGCATGGGTCGCGGCCGCTAGGTGGGCCCATCGACGTCACTCCCCGGCTCGGGGTTTATTTGCCCGAGGCGGCCGTTGAACCCTTTAGTTGGGCCGGCCTTCGAACCTCGGCGAGGGCGGGGCCGTCGAGACGGTTTTCAGCCTCTTATCCCCTCTTACCTTCGAGGTCAAGCCTTGGTCGGTCGAGCTCCGAGGTCGAGCGCTCGACCTTGGTGGAAGTCGATGGGAGGCCAAGCCGCTCCCTCGGGGTGTGTGCCCTTTCCTGTCTCTCGCATGCGGGTGAGGGAATACGAAAGGACAAAAAGTACGAGAGAGGAGCGTGGGATTTTCACCATCTCGGCTTCCATGGTTCGGGGATCGAGGCGGGTCCTTATCCGTCGATGGCGCGTAGTGGCGGGCCCGCGCAGCACGGGGTCGGTTTCTTCTTGGTAGTGGTGGGACCCGCGCAGTTAGTACGGGCAGCCAGGGCGCATATCCGCGAGCGGTGGCGTGAGAATCGGGGTGAGGGAGATTAAGAAACTTTACCGGGGTAATGGCGATCGTGGGGCCCGCTGCGGAATCGAAGGGTCGCGGCCATCCGATGTAGCCCCCTATTTAAACCGTCGCGCGCCGGGTCCCTTGGCTCTCCCACGCCATTGCCTTCCCCGCCTTTGCCTTCCTTGCCCTAGCCTTCGCCTTCTTTGCCCTAGCCTTCGCCTTCGAAGCTCCCGAGCTCCCGTCCTCTCCCTTGCCATGTCGACCTGGACCCGCTCCACGACGACGAGGGCCGAGCTCGACCACCCGGTGGCGCAAGGCTCGCTGCGCGACCGCGGTCTCGATCGGTGGTGGAGGCTTCCCGGCAACGAGTCTCACCCCGAGCCTCCCTAGGGCTACGTGGTTTCGTTTTTGCATTTGCACGAGCGCGGCTTGGGGACGCCGGGGAACATTTTTGCGGGCTATGATGTTCCGGAACGGATCGGTGCTCCATCATCCGAACCCCAACGGGATCCAGCAGCTGAGCACCTTCGTTGCTCTCTGCGAGGGCTTCCTGGGGATGGCGCCCGACCTCGACCTCCGGCCGAACTACTTCCGCATCAACCTCCACCAAAGGAGGAATTCCGGAGGCGAGGACGTTCCCGCGCACGTCGGCTGCGCGGGGATTGTGATGAAGAGGGACCGCGGTAGGGACTACATCACGGTGACCACCCCTTCATCGAACCAGGGGTGACACCCGAAGTGGTTCTACCTTCGGCAGGACCCGGGCACCCGTTCCCGGCCTTCGAGGGTCGGGTCTTCGAGGGGCGCCGCAGAGTGGAAGTGGGGCTGTCCTCGCGCTAGCGACCGGAAGATCAACCTGGTGGTCGAGGCGATCCGGCATCCGGCCCGGTTCGGGGTCGACGGGACGGTGGTGGTAGGTTCCTACCACAAGCTCGGGTTTGCGCCCGATACGGCGCACGGTGCTCATGCACCGGTGTCGAGCAACGGCCGCGTTGTCCCGGACACCGTCATGGCGGTGCAGGAGCTCGACGACGGCACCTGTCGCGTTGCGCGTCCGAGCGCGCTTGGGACCGCCGCGCGCGTGGCCCGTCCCGGGGCCCCTAAGATGAAGCCGCATCCCGAGGCCCTCGACGTGGTAAGTTTGTTTGATCTTCGTTGTCTTGCGGTGCATTCGAGTTTCTGCTCGAGTCCGCTTGCCGACCTGCTCTTTTCTTGCAGTCCGCTCTGGATTACGCCGACCTGCCGAGGTGCAAGCCGAGAGGAAGGCCGCAAGGGACACGGCCGTGAGGCTTCGGTTGGAGAAGACGACGCGAGATGTCGAGCGCCGGAGGAAGAGGGAAGCCTACCGAGCCTCGACCCCCGAGCCGACGGACTCCGAGGACGATGGCGGAGGTAGCGAGCACGAGAGCGACGGGGAATCCCCGCTCATCTTCTCCCGCCGAGCCGTCACCTCGGGCCTCGAGTCCTCGGCTCCCTCGACCTCAACCTTCGCCGCCGGCCCCTCGAGTCAGCCCGCTCCTCACGGGGGTGAGTCAAGCTCTAGGGCCGGCGAGGAGTCTCGCGCGGAAGGGAGCGGGACTACCCCGAACCCCTTTTTGGGGCTGAAGTGGTCGACCTTACGGTAGATCCTTCCGTTGCTGCGAGGGAGGCCGCGGAGATGATCGCCGAGCTAGTCGGAGGCGATACCGATCTTAACCGCGCGCCCGCGGCACCCGGGGAGGGGACGGCGGATGGCGTAGATCTGCGACGCCCTCCCCCGCCGTCCCCATAGACGTGGTGCCCGCGCAAGGTTCCGGCGCGGAGACGCTGCGAGCCTAAGAAGTTGGCGGGGCGTCCCCGGGCGAAGGGCGGCGCGGAAGACCGACGCGCGGACGCACGCGTCGACGTCTCCGAACCTCATCGCGACCGGCGAGACGGTCTCACGGCATGCGGACGCGCATGTCGATGTCCTTGAACCTGCTGCGCCCGGCGGGGGAGGGGGTCGCGGAGCCCTCCCCGACGGTTGAAGTCCCCGCGGAACTTGCCGAGGAGCCATCACGGCCGGTGGTCGACCCGTCGGTGGCCGCCGGCAAGCGCGTCCGTGAAGACGAGCCCGGCGAGAGTGCTCCCGTGCCAAAGCGGACGGTGCCTCCGCGAAGGAGGGCCCCGCCCACGACTTTACGCAAGTCGTTGACCTCCTCGGCGGCGCAAGCCGCTAGGTCGAGGAGGACGGGCGTCGAGGAAGAGTCGACCGCCGTGGTGACGGCGGCGGGAGGTGCGCCGGCGGAGCCCGGCCGTGCCCCGGGCAGCCTCCGGACCGGAGGTTGTCGAATTTCTTGGCCGGGCTCGCGCCGGCCGTGCGGGCGTTCCTCGGCCCGGCTCGAGTCGGAGGCCGGGGAGTTGACGCGGGCGGCCGGCGTGGCTCGCGCCGGTCCGGATGGGGCGCTTGCCCGGGACGAGGCTGTCCGGGCGGCGAAGGAGGCGGCGGAGCTCGAGGCTGCGGAGGCACGCCGCTCGAAGGAGGAGGCGCTCGCGGCGCCGGCTAAGGCCGAAGAAGCCGCCTCGGCGGGCCGAGAAGGCCAAACGGAGCGGGAGCCGAGGCAAAGGCCGAGGCCGCGGCGGAGGTCTCCCACCGGACCGCGTCCGGCTACCTCCGCGAGCTCCGGGAGCAGTGGGCCGAGAAGGAGGGTAGGTGCTCCGAGCCTTTCCTCCTTGACCTTAATCGGGTCCCTTAGTCATTTCCTCGACTACTCGAGCCCGGGTTTCCGAAGTTCTGTTTTCTTTGCGGGGTTGGAGCAGAGGCCGGCCACGGCGGAGGCGTCGCGGAGGGAGCTCGATGCTACCCCGGATCGTGCGTTCGTCGAGGTGGAGGTCGAGCGGAACGTCGAGGGCGCTCTACCGGAGCAGATTGGCGCGGTGGTTCGAGGAGCTAGGCGCTCCGCCGTGCGCGCGACCTTTACGATGCCGGCATCCCACTACGAAGACCTCCACCTCGGGGCCGTCGGCGCCGGACTCGTCCCCGGCTTCGCCGGCGCCGAGCTGGAGTTGCCGAAGGCCGAGACGCGCGCACCCGCCGATGCTCGGCTGCAAAGCTCGAGGAGGAGCCCCTCCCCAAGTCGTAGAAAGTTTAGGGGATTAGTTTTTCGTTTTTTGTTTTGTTAAGAACAAAGGGGCGTGGTTCCCCGCTTGTAAATAACTTTAAGTTTTCTTAAATCGTTCCGCGCTTGACCCTTCGAGGTCTCGCTCTTTATCAAGTAATTTTAAGTTGAACTTGAATATGTTTTGGCCTTTTCATCTTGTCTCGTTGAGTCACAAAGCTTGAGCCGCCGAGCCTCGTTGAACTTAGTCGTATTTGGTGAGCGTTCGCTAGGGCCGCCGGGGTGCTCGAGCTTCAGCCTTCCGACCAGTTTAAACTGTGAGTTCCTTTGCTCGCGCTACTTTGGTCGTCGGCGAGATTCGAATTCAAGGCCAAGCAAAACTTAGCAAATTTGTTCGCGAAAAAGAGCTAAGTGTAGGCGATTTTTGTTTTTGAAAAATCGTGGTTTCGCCCGCCTTCCAGCCCCCGAGTGAGGCTCGACCTCGTAGCGGAGGTCAAGGGTCACCGTACTTGGCGGGCGATAGCTTAAAGAGTAAAGGAACAAATGCGAGCTTAGGGATAGAACTTACGTAACTCGCGCAATGTTCCAGTGCGTTGGTTAGTTCTCGACCTTCCACCGTCTTGAGCTTGTAGGAGCCGGGTCCGATGACGCGCGCAACGACGTAAGGTCCCTCCTATGGAGGGGATAGCTTGTGACGATCCTTGTTGCTCTGCACTCTACACAGCACCATGTCTCCGATGTTGAACCCTCGGCTCTTGACGTTGCGATCGTCGTACCGTCGGAGCGCTTGTTGGTACTTGGCGGAATGCAAGAGCGCGAGCATCGCGTGCTTCGTCGAGCTGGTCCGCCGCGTCCTCGAGGGCCGTCTGGTTCCCTTGTTCGTTGAAGGCGCGAACCCTTGGAGCGCCATAGTCGAGGTCGGTTGGCGGGACCGCCTCTTATCCGTAGACCATGAAGAACGACGTGTAGCCGGTCGCTCGACTCGGAGTCGTTCGAAGACTCCGGAGGACGGCCGGTAGTTCGGCTGCCCAACGACCGCCGAAACGTTTCGAGCGGTCATAAATGCGTGGCTTGAGCCCTTGCAGGATCATGCCGTTGGCCCGCTCGACCTACCCATTGGTCTCGGGGTGAGCCACGGCTGCCCAATCCACTCGAATATGGTAGTCGTCACGTAACGTGAGGAACTTCTTCCCGGTGAACCGTGTGCCGTTGTCCGTGATGATCGAGTTGGGGACGCCAATACGATGGACAATGTCGAGGAAGAACTCGACCGCTTCCTCGGAGCGGATCTTGCCGATGGCGCGAGCCTCGATCCACTTCGTGAATTTGTCGACCGCGACGAGCAAGTCGGTGAAGCCCCGGCGCTTTTTTCGGAGGGCCGACCAAGTCTAAATCCCAAACCGCGAAAGGCCAAGTGACGGGTATAGTTTGGAGGGCTTGAGCGGGCTGGTGCGTCCGTCGAGCAAAGTACCGGCAACCTTTGCACCGGTGGACGATGCGGGTCGCGTCCGTTACGGCGGTTGGCCAATAGAAGCCTTGTCGGAAGGCATTGCCCACGAGGGTCCGTGGCTCGGCGTGGTGACCGCAAACGCCCGCGTGTATGTCGTCGAGGAGTCGCGCGCCTTCCTCGATCGGAATGCATCGCTGCAGGATCCTCGACACGCTGCGCTTGTAAAGCTCGCCGTCGACCAAGACGAAGGACTTAGAGCGTCCGCGCAAGCGTCTTGCCTCGGTCCGGTCGGCCGGGAGATTGCCGTGGAGGAGGTACTCGATGTACGGTGTTCTCCAATCGGCCGGCCGTGGCGCGGCGACCGCCGGCGCATCGATCTCCATGACCTCCCCGGTCGCCGGTGGAGGTCCAGCCCCCGAGGCCTCGTCTTGGCTCGGGTGTTCCTTCGAGTCGAGGTTGGCGCCGGGAGAGTCCTCCGGACCCACCTCGACGGATTTTTCCTCACCGTTAGGAGAGACGGGAGGTCGCACCGACGGCCGGAGCTGGTCGTGGGCGAAGATGCCCGTCGGGACCGGCTCCCTACTAGACGCCATTTTGGCGAGCGAGTCCGCCACCTCGTTAAGTCGTCTGGGGATGTGCTTAAGCTCAAGCCCATCGAACGTCTCCTCGAGCTTCCGCACCTCTTGGTGATAGAGCATCGGCGTGTCATTTCGACAGCTCGACTCTTTCATGACTTGGTCGACGACGAGTTGGGAATCCCCGCGGACCTCGAGTCGCCGGATCCGGAGCTCAATGGCGACCTTAAGGCCATTCACTAAGGCTTCGTATTCGGCCACGTTATTCGAAGCCGGAAAATGTAACCGAATAGCGTACCTCATGTGTACTCCCCGGGGAGACAAAGACGAGTCCAACACCAACTCCTTGGCGCATCAACGACCCGTCGAAGTACATGACCCAAGTACTCTTGATCCACCGGCGCCGATGGCAGCTGGGTCTCCGTCCACTCCGTGATGAAGTCGACTAGTACTCGGGACTTTATCGCCGATCGGGGCGCGTAAGTGATGTCGTGCCCCATGAGCTCAAGAGCCCACTTGGCGACCTTGCCCGCGACTCCTCGTTTTCGACGATATCGCGCAGAGGGAAGGAGCTCACCACGGTTATCGAGTGCGAGTCGAAGTAGTGGCGTAGCTTGTGTCCGGCGACCATCGGGCGTAGAGGATCTTGAGCACTTGTAGGTACCGAGTTTTCGAGTCGGAGAGCACTTCGCCGACGTAGTAGACGGGGCGCCGCACTTTGAGCGCATGACCCTCTTCTTCCCGCTCGACTACGATTGCGGCGCCGACGACCTGTGTGGTCGCCGCGACGTAAAGCAAGAGTTGTTCCCCCGGGAGTGGGGGGTCAAGACCGGAGGGTTAGCTAAGATGCGCTTCACCTCATCGAGCGCGACCTGCGCTTCCCGGGTCCACTCGAAGCGCTCGGACTTCTTGAGGAGCTTGTAGAGCGGCAGCGCCCTTTCTCCGAGTCGCGAGATGAAACGACTTAGCGCCGCCGGGCATCCCGTGAGTCGTTGCACCCCTTTGTTGTTCCGGATCGGACCCATGCGCTCGATGGCGGTGATCTTCTCCGGGTTTGCCTCGATGCCTCATTCCGAAACGACGAATCCCAACAACATCCCTCGAGGGACCCCGAAGACACACTTCTCGGGGTTGAGCTTAACGTCGTTCTCGCGCAGCTTGGCAAACACACGCTCGAGGTCGACCACGAGCTGGTCGGCCTTTTTGGATTGGACGACAATGTCATCCACGTAGGCTTCGACGATATCTCCGATGAGATAGTCGAAACATTTCTGGACGAACCTCCGGTACGTGGCACCGGCGTTCTTGAGCCCCAATGGCATCGTCGTGTAGCAGTACGAGCCGAAGGGCGTGATGAAGGAGGTAGCGAGTTGGTCGGATTCGTCGAGCGCTATCCGATGGTACCCGGAGTACGCGTCTAGAAAGCGAGAGGGTTTCGCACCCGGAGGTCGAGTCGACTATTTGGTCGATGCGCGGTAAAGGAAAAGGATCCTTAGGACAAGCCTTATTCGGTCTAGTATAGTCAATGCACATTCTCCATTTCCCATTCTTTTTCCGTACAAGAACAGGATTAGCCAACCATTCAGGGTGGTACACCTCCTTGATAAACCCGGCCGCCAAAAGCTTCGCGATCTCCTCCCCGATCGCCCTGCGCTTCTCCTCGTCGAAGCGGCGCAGGCGTTGCTTCACCGGCTTTGAGCCCGGCCCGATGTGCAAGGAGTGCTCGGCGACTTCCCTCGGGATTCTTGGTATGTCCGAGGGCTTCCACGCGAAGACGTCGGCGTTCGCGCGGAGGAAGTCGACGAGCGCGCTTTCCTATTCGGGAGAGAGGGAGGTGCCGATGCGCACCGTTTTCTTCTCGTCTCCTTCGAGGTCGAGGGCGACCTCCTTGGTTCCCTCCACCGGCTCGAAGGAAGCCGCCTTGCGGCTTGACCGTGGCGGGTCCTCGACCACCTGCTCCCCAACGACCGCCGGCTCGGTGGTGGAGGCCAAGTACGCCGAGGCCAGGTCGCAGCTTGTCGACGTCGCACCGGTAGGCGTGCTGAAAAGACGCGCCCACGGTGATAACTCCGGCCCGTGCATCTTGAGCTTCGGGTAGACATAGTTCGGGACGGCCATGAACTTCGCGTAGCACGACCGTCCGAGGATAGCATGGTAGACCCCCGGGAATCCTACCACCTCGAAAGTGAGGGTCTCCGTTCGAAAGTTCGAAGGAGTCCCGAACATGACGGGCAGGCCGATCCGCCCGATGGGGACGGCTTGCGTTCCCGGAACGACGCCATGGAACGGTGAGCCGTTCGGACGAATTTGCGAGCACTCGACGCCCATAGCATCCAGGACGTCGACGTACGGGATGTTGAGGCCGCTGCCTCCGTCCATCAACACCTTGGAAAGGCGTGTCTTGGCGACGATGAGGTCGACCACGAGCGGGTATCGACCCGGCCGCGGGACTCGCGCCGGGTGATCGGCGCGATCGAACGTGATCGGGAGCTCCGACCACTTGAGGTAAGCCGGGGTAGCGGGCTCCACGACAAAGACCTCGCGACGCCCGAGCTTGACGGAACGTCGACCCGGACGAGCGTCGGAGCTCGCAAAGATCATAAGGCAGCCCTCCGCCCGAGGGAAGCCCTCCTCGTTCTCCTCGCCGGTGTCGCCCTCGACCCCGACGTTCCCCTCCTGGTCATGCTGCGGGCGCCCTTCCGCCCGTGCTGCGTGATGAACTTCTTCATCAACGAGCGATCCCGCATCAAGTGCTTGACCGGAAACTCGTGGTTGGGGCACCGCCCGTTCCACTTCCTCTCGAAATGGTCCGGGGTTTTTGTTGGATCGCTTCGCGCCCTTCTTGTCGGTCGCGGCTACCATGTGACCATCGGTTGGCCGCGTCTTATTATTTTTGTTGGGCTTGGAGCCGAAGGCCCCCGCTCGCGTTGCCATCGGTCCTCTTGCCCTTCCCTTTCTCGGGGAGGTCGCGGTGGAGGAGAACTCCGACCGCCTCGTCGCCCGAGGCGTGGCTCGTGGCGATGTCGAGGAGTTCTCGAGCCGTTCGCGGGCAACTCCGCCCCGGCTCGTGGACCGAGCCTCGCAGTTTGTTCCGGAGAGGAAGGCCCCAATAACATCGGCGTCCACGACATGGGGTAGCTCGTTGCAACGCCGGAAAAGCGTCGAATGTAATCCCGGAGCGGCTCATTCGGCTTATAACGGCAGTTCTTCAACTCCCAAGTGTTACCCGGGCGGGCGCACGTGGCCCGGAAGTTTCCCACGAAAACCTCTCGTAGGTCGCCCCATGACCGTATCCGGTCCGCGGGCGGATGCTCGAGCCAGGTCCTCGCCGAGTCGGCGCGGTACAGCGGCAGGTTCCGAATGATGGCGAGGTCGTCATTCGCGCCGCCGGCTCGGCATGCCGGCCGGTAGTCTTCTAGCCGGAGGGAGGGGTTCGACTCCCCGCGTACTTGGCTACCGTCGTCGGGGACGGAAGCGCGGAGGGAAGGTCGCTCCCCGATCGCGGAACCGAAGACCCTAGGACCCGGGGGTCGGGGATCCGGCTCCGATCATGCTCGACATCGCCCCGACCTCCACGGCGGGGGTTTCGGACGAGGCGAGGGCCCCTATCGTCTTGAGCACGGCAGCGCGCGTCCAAGGTCGAGCGCGCGTCGCGAGCGGCTCCGATGCGAGAATGTACCGAACGCCTAGGCTCGGGCTGACCCGGCCGTGCGGGTTGCCGTACGGAGGCGTGCACCGATCCTCGCCCGGGAGTCGCGTCGCCCGACGCCGGCGCGGCTGGACCGACGCGCGCAATGCGCCGTTGCGAGCTCTCCGCGTGCTGCTCCGCCGCCTTAGCGAGGAGCACGGCCATCTCCTCTCGCACCCACCGTGCCTCGGGAGTCGGCTGTACGGGGAGGGATTTTAGCAACGCGGCTGCCGCAGCCACGTTTTGCCCGGCGCGCGGGAAGTGCTACGTCTCGGCCCCGAGCATCGTCGGCGATCTGCTGCCGGACGTGGCGAGCCCTCGGACGCACGTTGCACTCCGCATGCTGGCGCTGTTGCTACCACTCCCGCTCTACCGCCGCGGTCTCCTCCTCGAGGCCACGGCGGGCCTCTTCGAGCTCCGGGCGCCTAGCCCGGAGGCAAGTCCGGAGGTCGTCACCGCCCGGAGGCGCGGTGTGCGCGCGTTGAGCCGCAGGGGTTCTCGGGGCGTCGGTCTCGGGCGCGGCTGGTCCCCCGGCGCTCGGGCACCCGCCACCTCGGCGTGTACTACATTGCACTCGCGAGCGGGGCCGTGGGCCTCATCACCGCTGCCCTGGTCCGAGTCGTCCTCCTCCTCCTCGGCGTCGAGGAGGTCGAAGAGGGATTCGGAGGGATGGATTACCATTCCCACAAATTCTCCCTCCGTGAGATTAGCTGCTCCCGGGAGGGCGCTAAGTCATGTCACGTTCGCGGTGACATGGGTTGCCACCCGGGCCTCGTGGCGCCGGCGGCTCGGCGCGTGCCGGCGTCCGCTCGGAGGTAGCCACGAAAACAAGACTACCCAAGCGCACGGTGGTGCCGGGAGCCCGGAACGAAGGCTCGGAATCAACCATCCACGCCATGCGGGCCGAGAGAAGCGTAACGAAACGCGCAATAGCCCCTACCGGCGTGCCAACTGTCGGTGTTCGAACCACCGGCTATAGAATTTGTCCCGGGGTCGCGCGTTTTTGGCGGGATGGTGCACAAGGGAAGACACGAAGGATTTAGGCTGGTTTGGGAAAGCTCCCTATGTCCAGCGGGGGCGGGGGGGTGTCTCGCGGCGTCGTGTTCCTTGCGCCAAGATGGAAATGCGAATACGGTAGCGGTGGGAGAGGAGCGTGCTCCAAGTCTCGTGCGAATAGGTGTTGCCTATCTCCGTGCGTCCGTCGAAGAGTCACACCCCTTTATAGTCACAGGGGTGGGGCCCGAGTTACAAAAGAGAGAAGGAGGAGTGGGATGGTCGTGTTTCGGTGTTGTCCAATCAGCCTACTGGTCGTACGCTCCGCTCGAGGTTGACCGGGCGGTCGCGTCGTTCCTGTAGCGACGAGCGTCGTGGTGGAGTGTCCCGCAATTGGGGGAGCCGCGGGTGGCGCTGTTCGTAGAGTGGTTGGATTTGGACAAGCCATGCCCGTCCTTTTCTGTCAAGCGTAATGATGGTTCGGATAGGCTTGTGGTACGGGTATAGTTCTCTTTGCGACTCGAGCTTGCGGAGGAAGGTCGTGCGGGACGAGGTGTAGCTCGAGCCTTGAGCTACACCTGTTCGACGAGCGTGACGGGGGTCGTACGTCCGTACAGTAGTGAGCAGCGGTTCCTCCCGGAGCCTGCGGTCCACGCCAACTCCTGCGAGGCAACAGGAGCGGAACGTCCCGTCGGCGTGCTCCGACGGGAGCAGGTGGCGGCAGGAGGGATGGGCTTAGGCTTCCCTCCAATGATTCCCGAGCCATGCCCACGTGGACGTCGGGGCGGTTGGAATTAAATGCGGTTGGTGGTCGAGTTACGAGATCGAGCGCGAGGGTCGAGCGACCAAGGTCGTGCGGGCGGAGCCTCTCGACCAAGGGGTCGAGGTCGTGCGAGGCGGAGCCCCTTGACCACGGCGTCATGGTTGTGCGAGACGGGCGTCTTTGAGTAAGGCGCTAGGGTCGTTTCCTGGCCAGCCTGTATAGACGCGGGCTAGCCCCTGGTGATGACGTGGCCGTGTTAACCCTCCGTTAGGTGGGTCCGGATGCTGCCACGTGGCAGCGTTAATCTTTTCCCCGACAACACCTTTCCTCATCAATTTACGCTTTTAGGTGCAATTGATCAGTGTATAGTAAACAAAATCTCATCAGAATTACTTGATACCGTGGGATGTGGCAATCGTTTTAGTAGTGTCTATGAACATGCGATATTTTTACGTGGGTTCTTGGAAGGAGAGAAAAATGTCATTATACCAAATCATTTCTAGCGCCCGAGTGCTAGACCAACTACTTTTACATATCCATGTCCACTCACTGTGGTTACTGATGAAGACGTGCACGTGCAACATTTGAAGATCTCGTGTGTGATTTGCTGGCGCTCGCTGACATGTATAGCTCCAGCCTAGACTGTGTGTGTCAGTGTGTGGCGGTGACAAATATTTGGGCTACTAGCCGTGTGTTGTCCCGCTGGGTTCGTTTATCTTGATAAAGTGAAAAAGGGAAAGGAGTAATATCCTAACAAAATAAATGGGAAAGAGGCATGCATGATTCATCTCAGTCATTTTCCTGCTATAGGATAGTATAACGAAAAGTGGCTTTGCTAGCCGTTGTTTATCAATGTCATCTTCTGTTGACTACACTAATAGAATAAAGGCCTGCAATATTGGCATTTTTTCAATGTAATAACGGTCAAAACGATCGACACTACGTAAACATTGTTACGAGTGGTCTATTTTCAGTATCGGCAAGGACCGGCCGTTATTGCAGTGCACCATTGCAATATCGGGCATGCTGACGCCAAGCCACTCGATATTGTTAGTTGGCCGTTATTGCAGTGTGGAAAACAATAAGTTGGTCTTTCGTTGGGGGATGGAATGAAAGTGCTTTCCTTCTCCTGGGCGGCCGGTTGCTTCGCTTTTTGCAAGACTTCGTTGATCTCGGAGCTTTTTGGAGCGAGCTGCCCATCATCGGTTGACTTTAAACGTCCAAGCATCCAATTTTGGGTACGTTCATTGCAGCCGTCAAGCGGGTCCAATTTCCCAGCTTGTCGTTGTTGTTCTTCCATACGCCTCCATTTCTTCACTTTAGCCCGATAGCCGTCGGGTCTAAGATTAGGATGCAACTTGTTCTTTTGAGTTAGGTTCTTAAAAACCTCACTCGGAAGTTGCCTAGGGGGGGGGGGAGGGGGGGTTGAATAGGCAACTTACCTAAATTCCTGAAAATCGCAACACAAAACAAACCAATCAAACCAGCCCAGGACGGAACTTCCGTGAGGGCTCGAGAATGAAAGCTAGTGAAACAAAGGGAGAAGGGAAATTTGCTATTCCACTCGAATATAAACCTTCTTTCACCTCCTATAAGTGATGAACCTGCAGGAATTTAATAGACACACACAAGTAGATCGGGCAAATACAAGCAAAGAAAACAAGCAAAAAGCAACAAAGCACAACAGAGACAGAGATTTTTCACCGAAGTTTGGATCCCTCACAAAGAGGTTCCGACGTCTCCGTTGAGGAGCTCACAAAGAGCCGGGTCTCTCTCAACCCTAATCCTCCCCAAGTAACCATCAAGGTCAAACTCGGTTTTCTTCTTCTTCTTCTTGATTCTTTTCCTTTTGGAGGCGAATCACAACCTTCATAAACTTTCCAAGGCTCACCACAAGCTTGGGAGCTTTAGGGTTGACACCTAGTTAATCTAGGAGAACGAATCTCCAAGAATAACAAGTGAATTCGTTTGCATGGGAAAAGTGTGTTTTAGGTTGGGATGATGCTCTCAAGCTTAGATTCAAGACGGAGACTCTCACAGATGGTCTTGGATCTCAAGGGGAGTGGAGAGAAGTGAGAGAGTGAGCATGAGTGAGATGGAAGAGTTTAAAAAGGAGAGGGACTTTTGTACGCACACGGCACGCGCCCACCCTGGTTTTGTGCGTTCGATTGGGACTGATGCATAAGATTCGTGCATACTGGAGTTACGGTAGATCATAACAACCGTGCCGACGCCGTAATCAGCAAACAGTAATCGTGGCCGTCGTCTTGTGGTTGCACCAGAAAATAAATGCTCACTAGCATGGGCACACATCACTCATGTACCGCTGCTGCACCCTTTTGCAATATGCAGTGCAAACTGCAATCGCTTGCTTCATTTCGTGAAAAAAATACTATCCGCACCTGGTACAACCCACATGTGCATTTGCATCCTTCTGCCGTTACAGCAATCCCACCACTGAACCAACAGTAACAAAGCAGGACACGTATGTACCACCATTGAATCAACAGTGACAAAGCGTCATCTGACCATTGGATTGCTACCGCCCGAAGCAACCTTGTCCGTCCAGATTACCGGAGGACATCACGTGCGGCGGATATTATCCGCCCTTTTCAATGCAGGCTCATGTGGTGTTGACTCTTTGCCTGTGAAATCTGAGAACCAGAGGCTTTGGCGTAGTCCGTCGTTAATGGTCCAACAAACCTGTCAGCTCTCTGCGTGTGTAGTGGGGTTGGCCTGCAGGGTGGTGGTGACCACCGGGTCCGCTTTTGTGAGGGGTCGCTGCCTGAAGCTGTAAAATATTGTTTCATCGCTACGTTTTACAGATTTTGTCTCATCGCTAGGTTGAAAAATAAAATCGTAGAATCTATTTTTTAGCATAGCAATCTGTTTGCAACAGCGCACTGAGATTTTTATTTTTCTATCAATCTGTCTACCGGGCTGTAGATGGGTTCCAGCGATCCATCGAAAATTCACACAAATTCAAAATCCAAATTCATATGGCCACCCGGCGGTTTATGCATTACATAGACTGATTTGACAAAAGCGAGTAGAATTTTTATTCAAACGGTCAGGGTTACGCATACATCGGTACAATTTTTTGCAAATCCACGATTGATGCGATGAGATAACCTTCACTAGTGTGGAACTTGATATCATCTAAATCAAATTTATTGTCATTTTGTTTGGTGTCTCCTGACCCGCTGCTAGTCATCTCACGCTGCCCGCAATTCAAGTACATCTAGATCTTAATTACGTTCTGCACCAACCCAAAAATTATGACCTGCACCTGCTCTCAGCGGTCCAGGACGATCTCAGACAATTATGAACTGAAGCGGCGGGTCCGGATGTGCCGTCCTCTTTTCAGGTGCTTATATCTACTTGAGGCCACCGAAATATGTGGTGTCTGTGTAAACTTGTTAATTAGCACGACTTTTGAAGTCCATGTGCACCGATAACGCAGGGTGTGCACGTGACCATGTGCGCACCGGGAACATATTCTTTAAAAAGTACCAGCACCTCTCCACACGAGATGGGAGAGGCTTTATATAGGAGAGGGTAAAAAGAGCCGTTGCTACGTCAAGATGTGGATTGACGGAACTTCCATCACCACCTCCTAAAACTCTTTAAAATTGACGCAACTTCCGTAAAAAATGACGGAACTTTCGTCGGGGATGGAACTTCCATCATAAAGTTCTTGGAATTGACGGAACTTTCGTCCCCTACAAAACTTCCATTCCTTCTGTGAGAGCTAGGTTAAGTTGGCTTTTTGGACTTGGTTCTTTTGGTAATTTTGGTTTCCAAGCTATAGAAGGTTCCTAGAACACATTTCCCTACATGCAAGATCGTTTCACCCCTCTTGTAGTTTGGCATACCTAAACTCAAAAAGCTATAAATCTATTCTTTTAGCTCTTGCTTTTGAGTCTTTGTTCCATCTTTTTGTATGAGGGGTAGACTTTCTAACAATGTGGGTGTTCACACTTTGATATCCTGTACATTTACTCAAAGACACATTAGAAGTTTTAATTCTTTGTCATTTATCACCAAACCCCACCGTGATTTGCCTCGATCGTAGGTCATCATGCTACACACGATTAGGAAGTTGATCTTTTTTTTCACATCCATTGCTTGTAGTTTGCAAAGTATAAAAACCAATGGCTAGATGTTTTTTTTTCAGAGTTTCTTGAAATTTTCTCCGATTAATGTGGAGACCTCAAAACGAGCCTCTAATTAGTAAATATATAACATACATGTACATAAATATCTGCATTTGTGCTTTGTTCAATTGCAAAAAGATTTATGGTAAGACTTATATGTCCGACCATCTGATCCAGCTGGGTCCGATCGTTTAAGTGTACGGAAAATGCTAAAGCTACGTGCGAGCTACGTGATTTTTAAGTGCTGACTAGGATATATCGATCCTAGTCACACACAGCACGATGTGGCATGCTGCCTGGATATTAACCTGTTGATTCAGCGCTATACCTTCTCGCCGATAGCTAAATGCTACTCCTACTAAGAATCTTTGATCGATTTAGGGGAACTTGAAGACAAGAAGAGGCAAGGCGAATCACAAACATGGTGGTGCGCGCCTGCCATCACCGACGAGGCTTGCCATGGCAGGCACAACATCATATGAACTCGATCGTGAGTTGGCTGAGGGCAGCCAGCAGGTCCAACTAATTGCCTAATATGTGTTGCTGCAGTGACTCTCGGGGCGGCGGTGGGCCGCAGTGTGGCAGTGCAGCGGTGGCACCGCCTCGACCGGAGGGTGGTGGGTGAGGCAGGCGGCGGGGAAGTCAAACGACGACGAGTTAGTGGCAACGGCCGGGGGGGGCGGAGCCGAGCGGGAGGCGGAGGCCGCTGGGGCATCACGTTGGGGAAGAAAAACAGTAGAGGTGGAGGCGGCTAGGCTGTGGAGGCGACGGGAGGGGGGGGGGTCGGCCTAAAACAGGGTCCAAAAATCGGATGCTCGCCTCGCCGGCTTGCTAGACACGGACGAAACAATGCTGGCACATGATTGAAAACAAAAAGGAGAAATTGTGTCATTAATATCTCCTACTGAGATTAGGATCGCTCCAGCCACCTAAGAATTTTGTATAATTTTTAGGGGTTATTACGTTTTAATCCTTGGTCCGATGAACTTTGTAACTGTACCCTTTGATTTCTAAATGAAGACAAATCGTAATCGTTTTGAAATCGATTGGGCAAAATCAGTGTCAAAAATGAGGGGTAAAATCATAATTAAGGTTGAATATGGGGGTAGAAATGCAATTGTACCAACTTTTTAAGTATTGCTTCGAAGTGTAAGCGTGGCCCTCAGCTAATGAGGCTGGTACATGGTCCTTGAGTTAAATTAGTCTCCTCTATTTTCTTTTTCATGCCCACGAAATGCGTGTTCTCATCCATCCGTGGTCGTCGCTGTCACCAATTTAGTCTTCTCCCACTGCTTTTTGAAATCGATGTTGCCGGCAGATCACGCTACACACGAGATCTAACCAAGTCATCCTTTCATTTCCTTTTATACAGCTTTGCTTCTATTTTTGTACTCCCGAAGTGACTTGGCCATTGGAACTTTAAGTGGTGTAGTGTTGGATTGTTACCTGCTTTGTTAAAGAAGTACTACTACATTACGGTTTAAAACCACCCTTTTGACAGGCGCTGGACCAGTCCCGGGTGATTCTTGGTGAGCTCCGTTAAACGAAAGATACAAGCACTATGTAGTGTCACAGTTGCAGTGATTCTAGTGGACCTAGACATATATAATCTTATAGATCTATAAAGTGATGAATACCAATATATGTTCTTAGGCGGTTTAATAAGTGGCCAATCAGGATTAACAAGACCTTTCAGACCACATCACATGTATCAGTCATGATAGACTCACTACACAATAGTAGTCTTTCTTGGAGCAGTGAGTTGCACTGGGTAAATCCATTGGTTGAGTTGAAACAATGTTCTTGCAACTTGAGCCACTTGATGGAAATTTTCACTAGGTATCAAATTCTCTTTTGAAAAAGATGTCTTGAGTTCCAGCTGATTCTGAGTACTTCTATATTGAGGAGAGCCATAGAAGATATTTTGTTGTTCCTACAAGACACTATCATTCTATAATTTTTGTCTAACCTCCATTGTACATAGGTTTTAGGAAACATGTGAAGACTGTTATTAAGTATTAATTACAACAAAATTATATAATCAAATATTGCAATCAACATCAAATTTGCAATCGGCTGTCCCCTATTAGTGACATTTTAGAGAAAATTCAGTGTACCAATTATTTGAACATAAATATCAGCTAAAACCTTTTGCACTGATATTAAAATGTATTGCAATATGGAAGTGCCTATACATTGAGATTAAAGAAGATGCATAATGTTCATATAACAGAAACACATTATCATACAAGATTTTACTACATTGAGAGATAATTTGAATTGGATCCTTGGTTCTTAACTTAATTCTGCGGGTGGGTACCACTGAGATTGATCTTAAAAGATTTTATGGCGCTACAATACAAACTGTCTCTATTGAGAAGTTAGAAATATTTCTGACCTAGTGGAACAAGTTTGAAGTTTTTTCTGCTGGTTTGTTTTAACCAAAAAAGCTGTGGAGAATAGTTTCCCACATTGTGAGAAACTTTATTCATTTTTATTAGATTATTCTTTTTAAGGGCATGTATGGAAAAATGGACGTAAGAGAATGATTCACAAATATTATTATCCACAATCTATAATCCTTTATCATATATTCATTTGTCATTCCGACTTGGTTATTCAAGATCATGGTGATGAATTGGATATTTGAGGCACATATCATTATTTCGATGGAACATGTAAGAGTTCCATCATTGTTTTAATTTTGATCTCTGAGAACATAGTTGCATCATACAAGTGAGCGCTCTTCAAGTTAGTAAAGTTCTAGGGTTGAATCATTTTACCATATAGCAGAAGCTAGAAGAATACTTTGCCTTCCGGACACGAAGGTTTCCACAACCATTTCTTTCCTATTAACTAGAAAGTTTTTCTCAGATACAAGGAAATGGTTCTGCTCTAGAGCAAAAGACCGTAGTTCTTGAATGAGCACTCGAAAAGATTCCAGTGGATCCTTGTGATTAGGCACTCTTTTTCCCCATATTATTGTAGCATTAAGTATTTCTTGGAGAGCTATATATAAGATGATCAGATTTATAAGTAGATATCTCTTGTAAAAAAACATGAGCAACACCCAATCCTTCTAAAGCCCAAACTTCCATTTCTCCTACTCGTTGTCCCGCTTGTTTGACTCTTCATATGAGATGATGTACCCGGCCGGTTCTTGGTTTTGACCTATATAAAAAAGCTATAGACGATAGCACTTGCCCTTGTTTCCCACCGAATCCATTTCAGAGACAAGTGTTCTAAAGAATGAAACTGTCTGAGACTCTGAGATCGAGCTGGATGCAGTCCTGCACCACCTTCCATGGTTTGCAATATGTCCAATCATGGTCGATGCAGGAAGCTGTATCCAACTATCCATTATTAGACGTCTCTATTACGACCTTGTTAGGCACTTCAGAAAACCTGGTTCCCCACTCCCCAGCAGCCTATACCTTGACACCGTGGAACGACTCTGTATGCTTGGATTATACAGATTAAGGGATAAACAAGCTGCTGATCGGAGGATTGAATTAGCGCTCCAAGAAAAGGCGAGTCGTTTCCTCGGCTACTTACGTCAGAACTCTGTGGATGTTTCGATCGGTGTGCTAGGTCTTCTCCATTTGATTATTTTCCGCTAATCCCCATCTTCCCGGAAGTAATGTCTGCCAGTTCAGGGATGGCGACAACCTTATCCGAAGGAAATCCTCAACTGCAGTTCATATGGCGCTGTCGTCGTTATCCACACTCTACTAGGAAACAGCAAACAGACGACGCGAATAAATAATTACGGCAAAGATTTCCTTTGTGATATTTATGCTTTGGATCACCAGCAATCCTATCCTGATAATCATCGTACTACACGACGTTGTAAAGTACTGCAACTTGCATGGGTTTGGTCATTTGGATATGTTTGCTTGCACAAGATGGACCAGCCGGTCAAAACTCAAAAGGCTTCTGTATGCTGAGTAACTAGCGAGCAGTATGTAGCAGTGCTTTTCAATTAATTAACTGGTTAGTTCATGTGCTTTGGGTGCTCGACCCTATCATGATGATGTTGCCGGTGATCAATGTTTCATTATCCGATTGGTACTTCTACGGCGGTGACCTGGACGCATGAGAAACATTTTACTGAAATTACGGATCCTTGTCACAGCCATGGGACTGTGGGCAGGGACAGTTCTACATTACATCTATCAAAGTTCTGGCGTCTACTTTGTTTCTTTGGAATATTCGATCAGCTCCTGACCTTGAATAGACATTGACAAAAGCAACTAATTGCTTATTGGTTGCTGATGGTTACTACACGGTGTCTCGTGCTCTAGCATGTATGTTTTGCCATCTGTGACTGCTGCAAAAATCCGGAAAGGAGAAACAACTCTTACTATTAATTCAAGGAAGCTCATTTTGTGCACGCACAGTGAGCACACTTATGAGCTTTTTAGCATCTGTAAATTTTACACAACATATAGTATTTGATAATGTGATGATTAACATGACCAATGGTCATTACTCGTTCAGAGGAGTTGAGAAAAAGTGGTCTCATGAATTTTGCACGTTTAAGACTGGAGATATTTATTTAGAAGTGCTTAACAAGATTCAATTTTCTATGAATTTTAAACACGTTTTCATGGGTAAAACTTGATCATAAACCTAACTAGTGCATAGATCACATCTTAAGGATTCAAAAACAATTTATTCCATGATTTTAACACTTTTATTTTCACAATTATAGATTTTTAAAGTTTTAATCAAATTTTAAAATCATGATTTGTAACCTGGAAATAGGGTTCTGGGTCGCGATGCTGGCGGCCGGTCAGACTCATTGGCGACTGAACGGCGGCGCAGCCAGGTCATTAACAACTACCATCATACTCAACAAATCAAGGTGACTAGTTGCCAACGAAAACAACCGACCAGGTTCAACGGAACAATGCGTAAGGTTTACTAATATGCACTTAAATCTTGCTGAGCTCTTATCTGCCATAGAATTTGGAGTTTCTTGAGGAGCCATTTCTGAAAGAAGAAATTGATAAGGTGATTTCCAATATGTCAACTGATAAATCTCCTGGATCTGATGGCTTCAACAGTGACTTCTTGAAGAAACGTTGGCCAATAATTGCACAGGATTTTTATGATCTATGTACTGGTTTTCATAGTGGACAGATTTGTATGCAAAGTATCGATGGGTCTTTACATAACCTTGATTCCAAAGAAGGACAACCCTCAGGGTGTAAATCATTATAGGCACATCTCTCTCCTTAATTCCAGTCTGAATCTCATCACCAAATTGCTAGTAGATAGACTTCAACAACTTATTTTGCAGGTTGTACATCAGAATCAATATGGATTCATTAGAAGAAGGTCTATTTAAGATTGCCTGGCTTGGGCTTTTGGATATTTGCATCTGTGTTACAAATCAAAAAAGAAAATCATCATTCTTAAGCTCTATTTTGAAAAGGCTTTTGACAGAATAGAACATGAAGTAATTCTTGAAATTCTGCAACACGAAGGCTTTGGAAGCAAATTGATAAATTGGATTTCAAATATTTTGAAAACAGGAACCTCTTCAATCCTACTAAGTGGTGTGCCTGGTAAAGTATTTCAGTGCAAGAGAGGTGTGAGGCAGGCGAATGATCCTTTATCACCATTACTCTTTGTTTTAGTGGCAGATTTGCTAAATACCGAGGACCTCTAAACTTGCCAATTCTATAAATTGTACAAGTCATTTTCCAATTGAAGATGCAAAAAGTCCTCCCTAGTGGGTTTAATTAGGAGATAATTAACAAAGAATTAAAATATCTAATGAGCAGGATATTAAAGTTACTTCACCCACATTGTAAGAAAGTTAGCCCCTCTTTCAAAAGAAAGAAACTTGGACTCTCTTGAATCTTACAAGATTGATTTATATTTATTTGAGTCTAGGTACGCCAAACTATCAAGAGGGGTGAAAGGTTTTTTACATCTAGAGAATGTGTGCTCAAGGAACAATTCCTAAGCTTGGATAATAGCGAAATGCATCAAAACCCCAAAAAGACCAAGGTCCAAAAAGCCTAAGCTTGCATTTCACAGTCAAGACGGAACTTTCGTCACCACGATGGAACTTCCGCCAAAAAATAGAGAGTTCTGGACGGAACTTCCGTCACCGGTGGATGTTCCGACTTGACAATTTTGTGCCTAGCCAACAATGAAATGCCATAACGGAAGTTCCATTGTCCACACTGAAATGCACGACCTGTTGTCCGAGTCGCTGGTCTCTTCCAAGAAAGAGGCCATGAAGAAACCTCGCGTCGAGGGCCGAGGCGGTGCCACTACAGGCGCGGGGGGGGGGACATTGCTCCCTCCCTCCGAGGAGGTATGTTCCGTTACTTCGTCGCTATTTTTCTCAATTGTCTCTTACTCGTTCTCGTTTCACGGAGAACTCGGATACTGCTGACTGGCCTATCGGCTTTGAAACTGCCGATCAAGAGCGAGGTTGCGGACCGTTTTCTGCTCTCACCTTTTTTTTTTTTGTTGCTTTTCCTGGACTGTCTGAAACCATCCTCTCTTTTCAGCTGTTGTCCCTTACTCTGTTGCTCCTAATGCTATCGCGAAGCAAAATGTTTCTGCTGCCCCTTCGTTCGGCACGGCGCTATCCGTTCTGTCGGACGAAGCCTTGGTGGCGGAGCTACAGAACGCTCTTCGCAGGAGCCAAAGTGTCATCTCCGTGCTGTCCGGCCACGCGTCGCGGCAGTCGGAGACGGCTAAGGAGCTCACCGCCGCCAAAGGGGAGAATGCTGAGCTGGAGATGGAGGTGGGACGGCTGATGGAGGCCGCGGCGGGCAACAAGAAGCCGTTGGCCAAAGCACGAACGAGAGCCGAAGCAGCGGAGGAGAACTGAAGACCGTGGAGCTAGAGAGGGGCGCGCTATCATCCACCCCCGCCCGTCTCGACCGTCACTTCACTCAGAAGGGGGAGCAAGTTAGCTCTTCGCTTGGCTGGCGGCACCCACATTCCCTCCTTTGAGGTCGCCGAGGACGACAACTTGAGAAAAACTATAAGTTTGCTTTGCTCTTTAGCGTTGAGGCTGCCCTGAATCTTCTCGAGAGGCGCGACTGCCAGGACATGGGTGAGGATGTGCAGCAAGCCGTGTGGAGGATCGTGGCGGAGTACTGCGTCCCTCACGATCGCGAAGCTGCTCGTGCAGATGCCGTGGCTCGACCGAGTGCAGTAAGTCTGCCTTCTTTCGCTTGGTTCACTTTCCGTCATTCATCTTAAATCCTTAACTGCTGACTCTCTTTACAGTACCTCGAGGCTAAAAACGCCAAAACTGCGGAGCAAGGCAATGAGGGGCAGAGCCAATCGGTCGAGCCAGCTTCGCACCGTGGCTAGGGGGACCATCTTCTCCTGCCGAGTCCATCTCCAAGGAGGAAGAGGTTGCATAGATAGGACTCTTTGTTGGGCAGATGTGCCCCCTTTTGAATGAAATCAATGTTTTGTAATAACTTTTAACCAGTGTAGGTTCCACGCGATGGACCTACGCAGGAATCAGATAGTGATATGTCCGGATTCATCCGGACTCTAGACCCTCCTTCTGACTCAGCACGAAGTGGCAGTGCAGCCTCGAGCTCCACCGTAGACTTAGGCCACTTCGAGGCTATGGGACGGCCATGGCGAGGTCGACGGTTCTTCGGGAAAGGTTAGGGTGGGCTCTTTCGGCCCTCGGATTCCTAGGAGGGCGGAGTGCAAAGTGTGCATTAGGCGCGAAGCCCCCGAGTCTAGTTGCGCTCCCGGCATTGCTCCGACTAGCGAGGTTGTTCCTAGGGCGGTGCCTCACCCTCCCCCTCAGGTTTGTCTTAGGCATTTAGAGGTTTATGGTGATGTTGCGAGGGGTAGCCTTACTGGGCATCCCTCCCGAGTTCCCAATGTTGGTTCAGGTGATTACCCCGAATATCATTTGAGAGGGCGGAGTGGGATATTGTAAAACCCACGTTTTTAGGGTCGGACGTTGTTATTAAGAGGGAGCCGCAAGAAAATTCTGATCGGGCTTTGTTTGCTGATTTACTTCGTAGGGCGCGACTTCCATGGCGGATGAGCCCGATCCATGCTTTGATCTCGATGCAGCACCTGTCGCTTGGCAACGGGGCTATCTTAGGGTTACTCGAGGATGCTATGATCATTACCTCGCTTTGTACCCTCGCTGGGATTTCTCCGACTTTTGGGAACATTGTCGGCGTGCGCTCCGCTAAGGGCTAGTGCAAGCTGACTTAATTTTTCCAGGGGCGCTCCTCTTCTTTGATAGAGGTCGCGGCTGGAGCAGACGAATGTAAAGATCGAAACTCCGGAGTGCCATCCATCGGATATGTTATTTTGCTTATGACACCCCCTCTATGAGGGAGACAAAATAATTGGCGTAGTTGAAACTTTCTGAATGATATCATGTATGTTTTGACCTCGACTGGTTATTTTGATGATAAGGACGACCCTGTGGGCGTGGGAGATTCTTGCGTGTCGCCTCGTGCTTCGATTGGGGCTGCTTTTGTCCTTCTGATGACAGAACGCGAGCTCTCAAGCTCTTGGGCATTTTGCTTCGCTCGCAGTAAACGCTACTCCCTCGCTAAATCTCTAGGGGCGAACTAAAAATGTTCCTAACAAAAAACGCGAGCCCCTTTGCGACTCAACCCTTCATTTTGTTTAAAGAAAATGCTACTCTCCCCCTCCACCCCTTAGTCGCTAGGGTTTAAGTAAAAACGTTTTGAACAAAAAACGCGAGCCCCTTTGCGACCCAATGCTTCGTTTTGTTCAAAGAAAACGCTACTCCCCCTCTTAGTCGCTAGGGGCGAAGTAAAAAATGTTTCGAAAGAAAAAACATGAGCCCCTTTGCGACTCAATGCTTCGTTTTGCTTAAAGAAAACGCTACCCACCCTCTTAGTCGCTAGGGGCGAAGTAAAAACGTTTCAAACAAAAAACACGAGCCCCTTTGCGACTCAATGCTTCGTTTTGTTTAAAGAAAAAGCTACTCAACCCCTTTTAGTCGCTAGGGGCGAAGTAAAAAGTGTTTCAAACGAGAAAAAGGCAAGCCCCTTTGCGACTCAACGCTTTGCTTTGTTTAAAGAAAACGCTACTCCCCCCCTTCCCGATAGTCGCTAGGGGCAAAGTAAAAATGTTTCGAATGAAAAATGCGAGCTCTTATGTGACTCAACGCTTCGTTTCGTTTAAATAAAACAATGTTCCCCCTCTTAGTCGCTAGGGGCTAAGTAAAAAATGTTTCGAAAGAAAAAATGTGAGCCCCTTTGCGACTCAACGCTTCATTTTGTATAAAGAAAACGCTACTGCCCCCCCCCTCTTAGTCGCTAGGGGCGAAGTAAAAACGTTTCAAACGAAAAATGCGAGTCCCTTTGCAACTCAATGCTTCGTTTTGTTTTGTTTTCAATAATCACTGCGGGGTTTTTGTTTGTGCCCAACAAAATGAGATTGTTTTGTTGGCCAACATTGCGGGGGTTTTGCTTGCGTCCGGCAGAGTGAATTACTGAACTAGCCAACCGATGAGAACATCACTTCTTTAGATACACACAACACTCCACCACTAGACGTCCAAGGTCCAATCACAAGAGCTCGAGCACGACAATTGAATTTAGAGGTGAGCTCACTCCTAAGCACTTTCTTATATGCCTTTGAGGATAGATTGCTACCTAATGAGTATATTGTGATTAGGAACTATGGAGAGGACCAGGAGATGTTTAGAGAGAGAGCTTGGAGGCGGAGAGGGCCAGCAAGGGTGTTCAAACCACGTTGGAGGCCCAATCCACGTCGACTTCAAGTCCGATTCGAGTCCAGGAA
Source organism: Chloris gayana (assembly GCA_031894775.1). Lineage (NCBI taxonomy): Eukaryota > Viridiplantae > Streptophyta > Magnoliopsida > Poales > Poaceae > Chloris > Chloris gayana. The sequence goes on from JAUNZO010003273.1 coordinate 61,798, forward strand.
CAGTCCGCACTAAAACGGTCGCTCAGGGTTGCATACGGCCTCGATTTGGATATTATTTATATGCATGGAAAGATAGTTTGATAAGCTTTCCAATGGAACTTTTTCGTGGATCACATCTTTGCCAAATCAAGAGTTATTTGAACCTTTCGGAAGATTGGGACCCTAGTCCACATCAAGTGATAATCGAGCTCCAGGTGCACCGTCAGTTCACCCTACCTTTAGTTTAGTTTGTTTCTTTATCATCCTATGATCCACGAAAAAGCCAAAAAAAATTAGTTCTAGGGTTCATCCTGTCCAAGTCGTGTTTAGCATTTGCATTTTTTAAATTCAGAGTCTGTAGTGTTGAGTTTGTGTCCTAGTAATTGTTTTGTTGTTGGTTTAGTTCGTGTTCTTACCATCGGTTTTGTGTCCTCCTTGAAACCCTAGCCGATTTCCCTCGGTTTGCTTCGGCTCGGGAGGTTTTGTCACCTCCGCTGTAACCACTATAATCCCAACCTACTCCCACCCTAATCCCATGCTTTTCATCTAGAACTCAACACACCACGACCACGACCTCCTGTTGTTTCCGCTGCATACATTTATCGTCGTAAAAAAATCCTACCCGATTGCAATTTCATCCACCAAGACCCTAATTTGGAGTCCCTTCCTTAAAATAGCCATAACTTTCACATACGTAGTCAAAATCAGGGGAAAAATTGAAATTGGGTGGAAACAAATTCCGCATCTGCTCGTCCCCGCCTTGCCAGGCAGGAAAAATCTCAAAAAATAAAAAATAAAAATAGTTAAGCCCACTGATCCAAGGGAAAAAGTTTGGAACCCGTCGTCGCTGCATCTTACGTGAAAATATGTAGGTCACATTCCTTCTCTGTTTGATCTAAAACTTTGCATTGTTCCTATCTTGTTGCCTCCGAGTGGGAGAAAAATATAAAAATAATAATATCAAAAAAGAATAATTTGTGATTTCTACTAGTGCTTAAAGACAAAACAGGGTTTTGGCCTCGTTTTTGTGTCTAGTTGCTGTTTCTGCCTTGCTAGTTACCTTTTGCTTTGTTTCCTTTGTGCCTGTCATCCTTGCTTTGACCGCACTACTGTTCTAGGACACGTGTATTCCAGCAACTAAGGACAAGTAGCTTTGGACATTTATTCAGCATTACTATCTGTTTTTGAATTGTGTTCCACTCACATATTTGGCTCTCTAGCTCCGCATACTACTTCGGACAGCACAGGTTTTTTACGCTTGCAATCGTAGTACACGCCTTCTAGGTATCCTTTTCCTTGCTTGGTAAGACCCTTGTAAGAACTTGGTAAGACGTTCCATTTGCTTTTGTGAGTCACCACTGTCCATCATAGTGGTAGTAGTGCTTATTAGGGATAACCTTCACTGTTTATTCATGTTTTGGTGTTTGCTATGGCAGTGGATGATGCAGACATTGGCACCCCCAAAGATTTCCACGAGTGTGTTAGTCAAGGGTAGCTTCAAACTGTTCTTGACTGGGCACGTGAAGAGATGACATAAGCTGTTAACGAGTGCCGTTACCGACGGCATCAACAAACTCAATCTTGGCAACCAGATTGAGAGGCTACATAAGCGAAGTGGTGACAATCTTGACCGGCAAGTTGACCAAGGTGGAGAACAGTGTGAAGATCCATGAAGATGAGGCCGGTAGCAACGCCGGTGGAAACCGACAAGATGACACGGTGTATGATGCCAATGTAGACATTGATGAAGCATCTACACGAGCACAAAGGCTTCACCGACGTCTACAACATAACAACAAAGGCATGGGAGGCCAGCATCGACAACAAGGTAACAAACAATCGAGCCCCCGATGATCCCTATGCTAAGATTAAGTTTACCATTCCACCTTTTTCTAGACAATATGATGCGGAGGGTCTTGATTGGGAAATGACAGTAGAGCAGAAATTTAGTGGGCACCTAGTTCCTGAGTAGCATAGAGTTAGACAAGCCACTAGTGAATTTAAAGACTTTCCTATCATTTGGTGGAATTCACTAACTACTGATAACATTCCTGTAACTTGGCCCCCACTTAAGGAAGCTATGCGTGATCATTTTGTCCCTCCTTCTTATCATAGAGAATTACGTAAAAAACTTAAGTGCTTAAAATAGGGGGGATAAATTTGTGCAGGAATATTATGGTGAACTTCAAAAGGGCTTGCAACGCTACATGTTAGTAGAGGATAATGAGAGCTCTATTGTTTATTTTTACTCTGGTTTGAGACGTGATGTACAAGATATTGTTGATTATAAGGAGTTTAACACTATCAACCAGTTGTTCCAATTTGCTATGCTTGTAGAAAAAGAATTGCAGGGACGGGAGAGGCAAAATAGGAGCAGCAGTACAAGCAGGTCGTCTTACACCCCACGACCGATGCCGTCTTCGGGGCTGCCCTAGGCCATCTCTTCCCGGCCATCCCCACCAGCAAGCAAATGGCCTTCCGCACCCGCGAGTGGTGTTACTGCAGCACCAAAAGTACCTCCTCCACGCCCTGCAAATTCAGGTAAAAATTCTATGCAGGGTCCTGCTCAAAGTGCTTCATCGGTCACCTCGACGGAACGCACTTTCAACATCAAGTGCCACCGCTGCCATGGACTCGGCCATGTGCAGAAGGATTGCCCAAATCACCAAGCATATGTGGCCACTGAAGACGGCGGATACATCAGCACCTCCGGCCTAGAAGACGATGATGAAGAAGAAGCCGCCGACGTCAACACCAAGGGCCATGTACTTGGTGGAGAAGACACTTCGGGTTTCATGAAAATCATTTTACAACGTGTACTCAGCATGCAAATTCAGCCTTCCGAGAAGCTACAATGCCACAACTTGTTCCAGATTTTCTTCATCATCAAGAATCGATGACCACAAGTGATCATTGATGGAGGACGCTGCAACAACTTGGTGAGATTAGATCTGGTCGAGAAACTTGGCTTGGCCACACGACCACATCCTCATCCATACCACATTCAATGGTTAGACGGCTAGGTAACACAAACTTGCAAAGTTCCGTTTTTCCATTGGTGTTTATTCAGATTATGCTGATTGTGATGTGGTTCCTATGCAAGCTTGTTCACTTTTATTGGGTCGTCCTTGGGAACATGATAATGATGCTACGCACCATGGTAGAAGTAATAAATACACTTTTATGCATAAAGGGTAGAAAATTACTTTAGTACCTTTGACCCATGCTGAAATTGTATAAGCTGATAGAGAACGGGCTTCTTCTTTGAATGATTCTAAATCTGAAAATCTTTCCCACCTAAAAAGGATAAGTCTGCACCTATTCTAAGGGGGGTGGAATTAAATTGAAGGGCGCTGTCATGCTAGCAACAAAATGTGACCTTGCTGAAATTTCTGTTGATGATATTTGCTATGCCTTGATATGCAAACGAGCTTTGTATTCTCTTCATGATATTGCTAACTCGTTGCCTTTTGTTGTCACTAACCTTTTGCAGGAGTATGAGGATGTTTTTCCACCTGAGATACCCCCTAGGCTGCCACCTATGAGAGGAATAGAGCATCAAATTGATTTGATTCCGGGAGCAACTTTACCAAACCGTGCTGCTTGTAGAATCAACCCTGAAGAGACTAAGGAAATTCAGCGACAAGTCCAAGATCTTTTGGACCGCGGGTATGTACGTGAAAGCCTTAGTCCTCGTGTTGTTCCTGTTCTTTTGGTTCCTAAGAAAAATGGTAGTTGGCGTATGTGTGTTGCTTGTAGAGCCATCAATAATATTACTATTCGTTATAGTCATCCTATTCCTAGGTTAGGCGACATGCTTGATGAGTTCTGTGGTTCTATAATTTTCACTAAGATTGATTTGCGTAGTGGTTACCACCAAATAAGAATGAAACTTGGAGATGAATGGAAAACAGCTTTTAAAACCAAATTCGGGTTATATGAGTGGTTAGTAATGCCTTTTGGTCTGATCGATGCACCTAGTACTTTCATACGCTTAATGAATGAGGTTTTGAGGGCTTTTATTGGGCAATTTGTGGTGGTTTACTTTTATGATATCTTGATTTACAACAAGTCTTTGGATCATTTACGTGTTGTTTTTTATGCTTTACGTGCTGCACGTTTGTTTGGTAACCTTGAGAAGTGCATCTTTCGCACAGATCGAGTCTCTTTTCTTAGCTATGTTGTTACTCCATAGGAAATTGAGGTGGATGAGACAAAGATTGAAGCCATAGAGAGCTGGGCGATACCCGAATCCATCACACAGGTGAGAAGTTTTCTTGGTCTTGCAGGTTTCTACCACCGCTTTGTCAAGGATTTTAGCACCATTGCTGCACCGCTGCATCGGATGACGAAGAAGAGGGTAACATTCCATTGGGGGAGGGCACAAGAGGAGTCCTTTAGCACTTTGAAGGACAACTTACACACGCACCACTGTTGCAACTTCCAAACTTTGGTAAGACTTTTGAACTAGAATGTGATGCTAGTGGAGTTGGCATTGGTGGTGTTTTGATGCAAGATGGTAAACCTGTTGCATACTTTAGTGAGAAATTGTATGGTCCTGTTCTTAATTATTCCATGTATGATAAAGAATTGTATGCTCTTGTGCGTTCTTTAGAGACATGGCGTCATTATTTATGGACTAAAGAATTTGTTATTCATTCTGATCATGGATCACTTAAGTATCTTCGTTCTCAAAATAATCTGAACCGTAGACATACTAAGTGGGTTGAATTCATTGAGTCTTTTCCTTACATCATTAAACACAAGAAAGGGAGGGATAATGTTATTGTTGGTGCATTCAAGAAACTTCAAGAAACTCTGGATAACCTCGAGAGAGTGGATAAAGATACCTGGACATATATTTTGGGGAATGGTCAATATAGCCCTAAGAAAGCATATAAGCAGAGGATTTGGCACATCTAGGTACATCCTGCTTTTTGATGGCTCTGGAATTATTCTTCTCAAGTAAAGCATAAAGTTTTTTTTGGCTCATCTTCAATGATAGAGTCAATACAAGAGGCCTTTTAAGGAGAACAAATATGGAACTAGATTCTTATGATTGTGAAATGTGAATATTACCGAGGAAGAAATTGTGCAACATTTATTCTTAAGATGTGCTTTTGCAAGATGATGTTGGCATATTGTGGGAATCATGTATCCGAGACTATACAGCCAATGGCAGCTTTTGCCCTCTTCAAGAGAAAGTTAAATGTTAAATTTACAATGGAAATTATCATCCTTATGATGTGGAGCATATGGATAGTAAAAAATGATTGGATTTTTGAAATGATGAATCCAACTGTAGAAAGATGCAAAGAAAAGTTCATCAAAGAATTTTCCATGATGTTGTACAGAGCAAAGAAGAGCTACTTTCCTGAAATCAAGCAATGGCTTGATTGTCTCCAATAGTTTTCTTAGTCTTTTTTCTTTGTTTCTGTTCTGCTTCTTTACATTCATGTACATATAAACTTTTTAATTATCAATAAGTTTTTCCTGTAGGGCTTAGGCTCTCCGGTTGCTTCAAAGGCCGTGATTGACAAGCCGTCCTGGACAACAACCTCTAACTATGTGCTCATCGTGTAATGGCAAAACTAGGGAGTTGGTTGCCGGCCAACGGCGATCACATGAGCGACACCGACGATTGTGGCAGAAACTAGGGAGAGCGGCTTGTTCAAACTCAAGGTTGCTTCACCATGGAGTGGAGAACAACGTAGTCACGAAAGATCGCAATTTAGTTGATCGGAGGTGGTAGCTCGTCGTGGAGGTGAGGGGCTGCGGTTGTCAGCTCGGGATGGCCTTCTCCAGCGACTTGGTTGTGGGTGTTAGGTGAAGACTTATCAGAAAAATGCACAAGAGAGTCAAGATCTAGTTCCAAGTGGAAAATGGGACTAACTCTCACCGTGACAATGGGGATTCATGAGGATGGTGGCAATGGTCACCCGACCGAGCATGAGAAGACAAAATAGACCCATTCGAAGCATGGTTGCAAGCAGTCACGTAGGCACAGGCGGTGGGGGTGCAGGGGTGATCTTGAGCTCTACCTAAAGAAAGGATAAATGCTACTTGGGCACAACTCAAGCCATAGAGGGAGAGAGATCAGGGAGGTTCTTGGTGGCCATCTACCATCTCTCATGTCTAGCCGGTAGCATGGCGCTAGTAACCTAGCGGTGGCTGTCCGTGGCACAACCACCGTGTCCGATGAGACAAAATTCAAACCTTGAACAGTGGGGTTCTAGTGTTTTAATCAAATTCATGGCCTTCTTTGTCACAAAAAATTTTGACAAAATTCATGGGTGCGCAGAAGGATATTTCCAACAACTTTATTATTATCAAAAGTGTAAATTTTGCTTCCTAATGTTTTTAAAAAAATCCTGCAAAAATAGGTTGTTTTATTGTGTTGATTGAAATGTTTTGGGCATTTAAGTATCAGGAAAATTTTTGACAAATTCCTCATGGTTTCAATTTCTAATACAAATTATAGGAAAATATAACATGTATGTACTTCATTGTGCAAATATGTTTTCTTGCAATCCCTAGTTTTGAACTTTATTTGACTATTTTGTTATAGTGAAATCAATTATTCGAATTCAAACTCTTTTGACCTTCTGAATTCTAGGATTCATGAAAAATTTGAATTTGAAAAGGCTTTAGTGATACTGAGGAATCACATTTTTTGTGTCTTGATGCCAAAGGGGGTTTGAAGTAACACGAGATGTGAAATTTGATGAAACTAACGGCACACAACTAGAGCAAGTTGATCTTGATCTACGAGATGATGATGAGGCTTCATGTGATGCTTTGAGAAGAATGGCCATAGGTGATGTGTGCCCACCTGACCAAAGTGAAATTTCTCCACCCACACAACAATGACAAGAACAACAACAACAACAACAACAACAACAACAACAACAAAAACAACAACAGCAGCAGCAACTGCTTGGTTGTTATTTATTTCGTTGCAATTATTTCTTGTGCTTTCTCCCTAGTGTATCTAGGTTGCTTCCAGCCTGTTATTGCTTGCTTGCTTTGTTTCCTTTCTCTTTTCACCACGCATTGTACTCGTACTAGGATGCCTACCCGAACTTATATGGCAAAGCTAGCATCTTAGTCCGGTTCGTTTGTTATGATATTTTTATCTATTTATTTTAGCTAGGTGTCATTGTCTACTCAAATCCCCCTCCCCCTCTAGGCCACTTTCAATCGGTATGAGAGCCACAATTTTTTAACCTGTTTGGAGGTTGAAGATGACAAGTGTCGAGGGCAAAGATTAGCACCTCCACGTAGCATAACTAATCCTTACTATAAGGATTAAACCATAAAGCTCCATAAATGGGCTCGGAGGCCCACACAAAAGTAAACCATCCCACATATTCAAACGTGTGATGCGCTCGACATGCGGGCGGCGACGGGTATCCTCGGTCTCGCTCGACCACCATGAGCGGCCCCCACGTGTACAGGTAGTGTCGAGTGCCTCTCGCCCCGCTCCATCCCAAGCGGTCAAGAATCAAAGCAATAATTTCATCGCGCCATCATTGTGCGTGCCCATGCGTGTACAGTAACACTAGCAATACCTCTAGTCTATGCCAACCCCGAGTCGGGGAGGCGTAACGCAGTGATAGACACGCACACTACAAGGAAGAATCCTAGCTGACTAAGCCATGATGCGAGGTAAGCATCCAAGGGCAACGGACAAACACAAGACGACAAAGCCATCTCCATGCGACCAAGGTCGACCCCTCGCCTCGCTTTGCTCAATCCGGAGCGATAGGGGTCGAGTGTGATGGAGTTGGCCAACTGCCCTATGCACCCATTTAATGCCATTGCGGTGCGTTCGACTACAAAGACGAGTGTCAACTCACCTTGTGGACAGTGCAAGATGTATCATTACCTGCTCCGATACCTAGGCATGTCATACTCATTACACTCGCGAACAGGGGTGATGCGACACGATAGATGGACGGGAGACGGTACTCGTGCCTCGACCCAACGAAGGCAGCAACAAGATTCCCGAGTTGCGGGACCCGACACGATCGGTGCATTAGCCACCGGACGGAAGACGTGAACAATCTTGGGCTAGATACACTTCACCTCTCTCCCTCTTTCTCTCTCTGTAAGCAGACCCCATCCCTAGAATGATAAAGGGAAGGAGGCACCGTTCTATCTAGGCATTCGAACACATACACTCGCGCGCGCACACACGATCACAAGAATACGAGTAGCACCTCGAACCGGATGTAGGGATTCTTCCCGAACCAGTATAAACCTCTTGTGTCTCATCTTGGGAACCATCCAACCTAAATGTGCATCCCTCCCCCCCCTCCCGGAAGAACAAATTATACTAGCCGGTGGTTCAAACACCGATAACAAGCCTATAGAAACTCTGCCGACGACGGAGCTGCCGACCCCAAGGAAGGTCCTCTAGAAAATCCTTTTGCATTCGGAGGTAGCAAAGGCAACAAGGGTGACAAGAAATCCTAGCCCAAAGAGAATGTTTATGTGGTGGAAAGTGATGATGATGGTGAAGGTTGAATCACTCGTTCAATTCGATTATTACCGTTTAAACTCGGCCTCTTTTGGAATGTAGGATTTTAAAAACATAGGAATAGGAAAAACACAAGAATTGAGTTTGACATCAATTGCAATCCTACAGGAATTGAAAACGCGGGAAAATTTCCTAGCAAGTGTTTGGTAGCAACACATGAATTAGAAGAGAGAGATATAGACTTGTAGGAATTTAGCAAGAGGTTGGACCTCTCGTTTATTTCCTCCAAAACTTGCATGGAGGAAAGCGTTCCATATGAATTTTGAAGAATTTGATAGGATTCAATCCTACGTTCCAAAGGCTCTCATAGGGATTTTTCATGTAGGGATCGAAATCCTACAAAATTCCTATACTTTTCCTCCATTCCAAAGGAGGCCTAACTCCAACTTCATTTAAACTAACTCGAACTTCATGTCTTTTGCCATGATAAACCACCCTATTTGATGGGATGCACTATAGTCCATGTTTGTGCCGCTTATTCGCATAGCCATAACGCTCGCACACCTTGTTCAATTTCTGTCCTACGGTGCCGCACGTCCCTGCTGCCATTTTGATGAATTTAATGGCCACAATTGAGAGGGCAAGGACACACTAGTCGTTGTTTAAAAAGAATTGACATTTTGATAACAAGGTCAGATGGAACCAATAGGATTAATTTTGTAACACAATGACACCTACTGGATAAGTGATTTTGTGATGACATAACTAAGAGACGTCAACAGAACTGGATATATTATCGATAACATTTTTGGGAAGTGTATGGACTAGTATTAAGTTTAGCGTTAAAATAGTTTATGTAGTCGTTTAGGGCTTATGCAATCCCATTGGAATGAGGTCCATTTTGAACGGATTGATTTGCCTTATTTTAAATCTGGTCTGTAGAAAATTACTTGTTGGTTTAAAGGCCTGATAAGGAATAAAATCTGGTCTATCTCGTACGTTTTGTGGCTTGATTGATCCTTCACCTCTGGATATTCGGAATGAAAATAATCAAATCACTTTTAAAATTAAAATAATTCTTAAATCTAATTCAACCAGTTCGAAAAAAAAGTAGTAAGACCTTAATGAGAATCTCGCATGCATGCTCTGCGGTATTGCTAGACTGCAAGAGGACGGACTGAAACAACGCCAGTCCGCTGTCACTAGTACTAGGTTAATTGCACGACCAAGGACCGATCGCACGCACAAGCGCGACGGGTGATGTGTCACGGATTTCGTTCTCCCCAGCTGCGACCGACGGACAGCTCCAAGGCATTAGAAGCTAAACAGCACAACTAAGCAGCCACTGATCATTATCGTAATCAACCAAGCACAACGAAGAACAATTAATTGAGGAGGCTAATCTAGTTAGTTAGTGACAAATGTTCAAACCAAGATAAAAGTATCCTATTTGTGTAAGGAAAACAAGATAGAATGACGAAAACGGGTAACCAGAAGCGGTGAGTATACTATGTTGTCTTGAAAGGAAATAAAAAAGCACCATCAGAAGTTCAGAGGAATTTAGTGTTACAGAGGCGGTTTTAATTACTTGGCAGTAACATGGTAATACATTCTTCAGGCAGAAATACAGATTTGAATACGGAAATACATTGATGATAAAATACATAGCAATAGGTCATCTTAAGGTAAACAATAGCAAGAAATAAAGACGCTAAATAAGCATCAACTTAGGGCGTCCTTCTGGAATCGCTGAAATCAGCGTGGTCGCCGCTTGCCGGAGGGTCGCCGGCTGTCTTGCTCCTTTTGGTGAATCAACACCGTGGTTCCCTGCCAGAAACGGCCCACCAGTACAACACGTAGTACGCACTTTGTACAGATACACCACAACTCATACTGCCATGGCGTGGAACCCTCCCCAAAGCATCCATCCATCCATCCTGCTCTGTCTTCCCTCCCAGCCAACAATATTCACAGAGCACGGAAAAACATATGTACAAGGAAGGATCAGTAGAATCATAAAAAGGGGAAAAAATAAATCTTGGTTTTTTTCTTCTTCTTCTCTTGAGCTGACCTCCAGCTGCGGTACTGAGCTCTTTGCTTCCAACTTCCCATGGACACAACTTCTGTTCCAAGTTCCAACTCAGAGCAGAGGAACTTGTTCAGTTGACGAGGTCCGTGACCCAGCGGACATCTGGGGCGGCGCCCGGGGCTGCGCCTCCGGAGGCGGTGGCGCCCGCGGTGGTGACGGTGGCTTCCTTGCTAAGCCGCTCGAACACCTTTTCCCGGAGGGCCCTCCCAGATTCGACCCTCTCCATGACCGGCTCCACCTCCTGGAGCAGCCCAAGGTTGAGGGGCTCCATGGTCAGGACGGTGGCGCCGGAGGAGGTCGTGATGGTGACCGGGGATGGCCCACCTGTCGGCGTGGACGGGAGGCTGTAGAGTCCTCCGGTGGCCTTGGGAGACCCGTAGGCGGCGCTAGACGGGTTGTAACCGGCGAGGAACGAAGGTCCGGTCGGCGCCGACCTCGGCGATCCGCCGCCGCCACCCCCGAGGCGGAGGTGGCGCAGTGAAGCAACCACGTCGTTGACCGGCGAGCCGACGCCCGGCCAGGCCCCGCGCCGGATTGCGGCGGCGGCGGCGTCGGGCGACACCGGCGGCGACTCGGACGGCGGCGACCTCGGCGGGGACACGAGCGTGCTCGTGGGCGAGGAGGACATCATCATGCCCACGCTCTTGGTGAGGTAGCTCTCGAACGCCTGCCTCCTGAGCGGCGACCCGTCGTACGACTCCGCGGCGCCGCCGCCCCTCGGGCTCGCCGCCTGCTGGTGCTGGTGGTGCGCGGAGGGGACCACGCGGAGCTGGTCGGGCGTGTGCGCGAAGAAGCAGACGCGGCGGCGGCACGCCGTGCCGTCCTTGCAGGGCTGCGTGCGGTACCGCGCCGGGTGGAGCCAGCACTCGAAGACGCCGTGCGCGAACTCGCAGGCGTCGCCGCGCTTGCACCCGCCCTTGCGGAAGTCCGGGCACGCCGCGCCGGAGTAGTGGAACCGCCGCGGGTCGCGCCGCCGCGCCTTCTCCCCGGGTGCGCGAACGGGCAGTCCGTCCAGTCGTGGCTGCGCCCGCGCGCGCACCGCCGCACCTTGAACTCGTACATCCGGAACTCGTCGCACGCGTACGCGTCCAGCGCCGCCACCGCGTCGTCGTCCTCCTCCTCGTCGTACGAGGAGGCCGCGGATTCGTTCGAAGGGAGGTAGCGGCGCAGCGCGGCGAGGAGGGCGTACGCGTCCTCACCCTCGCCGCCGCTCGCCGCCGGGGAGCTGTGCTGCCACGGCGGCGCGTGAGCGGTTCCCTCTCCCATCATCATCATGGCTTCTAGTTCAACTTCTCTTATCGGAAAGTAAATAAAGGTGCTTGATTTGTGGCTGCTGCGATCTCGAACACTCGTGAGATTTGGATGGGTGGCTCGGCCGGGGACGGGGAAGAGAGTGCAAGGGGGAGCCCCGGTTTATAAACAGGCCATCTAACCGCGGTTCCCGCCAGGCCGTGCCGCCGTGTCCGTGGTCAGTTAACCCGCGCGTACCTCAAGCTGCCAACCACGGGTTAACCCGTGACGGGGGCATGTGTCTTGCGCGGGCGGCAAACTGACGCCGTCTCGCCCCGGTGGCCTTATCCTCGCGACGGCAGGTAAAAAGGCTTTACTGACTGGCGGGCCATGGTAGTCCGTGGTCCCACGTGTCGGGTACCGGTTGTGACGGGCAGGCGCAGCTGCACGGACACGTGCGCGGCATGCGGGTGGCGAGGTGGACCTCGGCCGCGCCAGTTCCGTGGACACGTCGTCGGAGGATGGGCCTCCTGCGGGCGGTCTCTCCAGATATTCAGCCCAACAACACCGGTTTTACTACGTGCACCTCGGAACCGACCACCAGAGTTCACACCATTCAGCTCTCGGAGCTCAAAGCGAAAAGAGATCGTATCTCGTCTAGTGACTTGTTTGACAAGTTAAAAAAAACAAATTAGTTGTTTCAGTGTCCATGATAAATGAATAAAATAAAATAAGGTTCCTCTAGTGGTTCTCTTTGTTGACCGCAAGACTCCAAACTAGCAGCTGGAAGCTTTACCATTAGGGCGTCCACACTCGTTATTTTATTAAAGTTATCGTGTCAGAGCATGCAGCTACCCACAAAAACTAGGAACGCTTGCATACTACTAAAAGTACATGTGATTGGACAAAAATCAGACGAGGTTGTGAGTGTGGAGAGAAGGAAAGGACATGTGGAGCCCATCACTCCTGATTATAGCTCGGCTTTACTCGGTAGATATCTCCAGGCCTGCACCCGTTTTGCAGAACGTGCAGAGGTACGTGGCACCGTAAAGCTACCTACAAACACAACCGATGGAGAGGCCCTTAGTCGATGGGTAAGTTGAGCTTTTGATTGTAGCTGTTGATTTTTTAATTATGTTCAATTATTTATTTTATTCAAATTAATAATTTAACTCAGAAAATAATAAGGTGTGTTTCATTTTGTGCTAATAAAATAAATTATTCTAGAAACATTGAATAAGATAAATAATCAGCATAATTTAACAAATTAAGAATAAATAAAGTAAGAACTAAGAAGGAATCCCAATGGAAGGTTGAGATGACGTAAAAGAAGTAATGTCACACTCAGATTTTTTTATAACGGACAATACGATGTTATAGTTCTCTCAACCATATGTATATATATTGGTAAAAGAAGAAATTTTAAATTACTTCCTTTAAGTATAGTCAAAGTTTGAGTAACCACTAAACTATTGTTTGGTTCAGTGTAATTATTTTAAACCTAACATAATTTATCTTTTTTGTTTCTTCGCACATAAGTGGTGTCTTAAGGTAAAATTTTATAGGTGCTAGAACAATTTGTAACGCATGTTAGAAAAATATATTACAATTTTTTTATCATTATTTTGATAGATGATAAAATTTAATAGTATATTGATGTGGTAATACAAAAGTGTATGAATAATAATGACCAAAATTCAAAAATATAAATTTGGACGTGCAAGGTGATACCAACTACCAACCCATGAAATTGTAACTAAATATTCCACTTTTGCACGGACAAACAAGAAAATAAGTTCAATTAAAGAGTGAATTGAACTAAATAAAATATTTTGGTGCATAAATTGGACCAAACAATAGTTTAAGGATTATCCAGACTTTAACTATACTTGAGGGAAGTAATCTGGACTTTGTCCTTGGTAAAATCATATTTAGTCACTGTTATGTCTATGTATACTGAGAAATATTTATTTATTATCATAATTCTATGAATAATTTAAATAACTGTCGTCATTAGTAAACAGAGGATAAATTTAAAATATTTTTTGGAATGTAAAATAGTATTTCTTGGTCCAGCAAAATATAAACAAGTTTGAAAGGGGGTGGCGTAGTTCAATTTTTCATTCCCTCTTCTAGTCTGATGAAAAGACATTGGGGGCAGGGAAACACATGAACGTCGGTTCGCTATGTCTGATAGTCGAACTTGACCATCTGTAGGTTGCTTGTTCGAGGTACAAACGTTAACAACTTTGGATGGATGACGGCGTTGTTCTTTTCCCAGAAGAATGGAAGCAGTTCAAATCCGGGCTGTCCATCAGATGAAAGAATATCACCGGAAGGTACGTAAATGAGCTCCTTCAATAAATTGCGGCGTTGTCTAACCAGAAAGTCCCAATCACGTGTATCTTTGATAGAGAAGTAAAAATCCTGTTACTGTTTTACGACAGGTAAACAATAATGCACGTACAGTTGTAGATGCATGCAGAATTAAGCTGATACTGACGGTGGGATCAATAATGTACTTAGTGTTTTAAGTTGTATGTTACCTTCTGATATTTTTTATAGGCATTTTCCATTTTATGTTGTGATATATTTATTCCCTTTATATATCTGCCCAAAAGTATCTACTACTATAAAAAATAATTTTTAGTGACGTGTTAAAGTATGCCGCAACGGCAACTCACTAAAATACTTATTATTAGTAAGCAAAAATATGCTCTCTAGTTTTTTGCTCACGGGAAACAATAAATAAAAGGCAAACATATTGGACATGGCCTCTTAGACTGATTTCAAAGGGGGAGAGGCAAACCCATTTATGTCTTTTTTCTGTGCATCTTCAAAAACGGCTCCAAAAGAGAAGGTAAAACAGGAGCCTTTTTTACCTTCTAGAGGAAATGTGAAATTGCATCTCCTCACTCCTTCGATGCATACGAGTCAGCAGAGTAAAAGGCAACGTGTGGTCGGGCGGGGCGAATGATGGCGAATGCGTGCACGAGCGAGCTTAGGCAGCGGGTGTGAGTGCGGACCGACGAGCACGACGCGGGAGGGCGGTGGCACGACCACGGACCAGCGCGGCGATGCGGAGGCGGTTACAACACGGGAGGGTTGCGATACGGTCGTGGACCTGCAAGGCGAAGGCAAGTGCGGGAGGTGGAGGCATGGCCGCGGACTGGCATGCCGCGAGGGGGAGGCACGACGCGGTGATAGCCGACGGCGGGTGGAGGGTGGGGGCCAAAGGCGTTGTGGAGGTGCGGCATGGGGTGGACGCGGTGGGAGGAGGAGAACAAAAATGTACTTTCTCTGTTAGAGACGGTGGGATTGGAAGTAAAATAGTTCCTCTTGTTGGAGTTAGTTTTACTGTTTCCCCTTACTCTACCAAAAAACGATGGTAGCAACACTAGCTCAACACCAGTATGTGTCGGCATGGTAATTTGATTCCAGGTCCACGTACAGGTTTTGCACGCGATAGGTGCAGGTCCGGGTGCACTTTTTCACCTATGGGTCTCACCCACCTCCGTTAGCCAAAATCCTAGGGGGGGGTTGCACGTTTTCTTTCCACCGATGGGTGACCCGCAATTTTGTATAATTTATAGTATTGAATATGAATATTATTCTGTATAATTTATTTTGTTTGTTGAACTTTTTTATATTAAATACAAATAATCATTTTAGCTATATGTTGATTTAATTATAAATATATATTTATTAACAATTTAATATGTACATTGAAAACCATGCTGACCCATCACCCACCCGAAACTCGAGGGCACGGACGCGGGTGTGGATTCTGCCATTGCATATATCATTGTAGGTGGGCTTTGGCTCTACCCGCTCCGTAGCCATCCCTAGGTTCGTTTGGACTTGTACCCTCAACTTCAATGTGGTTGTCACCCTCCTCCTCGTCATTAGTAGCACCAGAAGAAGGTCGCGCATATCGGCGCGACCTCTGTCCCTAGCCAAAGTCGTTGTCATCGTCGCCCTCCTTCATGATCCTCATCGCCACCCCACAATTAGATCTGGTGGCAGTTGCCACATCCTTCTTCTTGATGGCCTCCCACTGTCTCCTGTCGAATTTGTACATCCACCCTCTCCACGTGAGTGCCACCACTCCTGAAGTCTCTGCTCGTCACTTGCATCTTTACTATGGAAGAGGATACGTCATCCAGCCCCACTCCAGCGGCCCTTCACAACCACCATGTCGAAACGGAGGAGGAAGGCAAGAAGGAGAGGGGGACGCAGAGGGAGAGCTGGTGACGGAAGGAGAAAGAAACCTAAAACTTATAGATGGCTGACCCACATTTATATAGGGTAGTGCGGTAATCGAAAACGGCCACACGTTAGTGGTAAGATGTGTCCTGCGACCAAGAAAAGTGGTGAGCGCTTCACTCTTGGATGCCCATAATAATTCACGTATTTAGATGTATTTTCCATAAAAAATAATTTTGGACAAGTAAATCGAGAGAGAAAAAAATAGAAAAACAGGAATGGAATTACCTATATTCAGCTAGAAGTAGTGCTGTATAAAGTCTTATCGTCCTGGTGTATACCGTGTATGTATTTCAATAATACTTGTACTAACTGAAAAACGACACTACAGTAGAAATATACATGAACGGCTATATCTGGCTAGTTTGACTATTGAATATAGCTATAGCAAGCATGTCACCTGGTTTGAGATAGTGGCCAATTTTGGGTGGATGACGGCGTAGTACTCGTAACATCCCAAAGTGGAACGACTTGGAAGTAGACGTGTTGGTAGGTGAAAACAGGACGAAAAAATATTCGTTCGTCCGAGATCCGAAGATCGAAAAAGTAAATATGGTGAAATATGAGATGCATCTATAGACATCCTATATCATCCGTATCTGAATTCGAGTGCGAGAAAAGCAAGCGGGATAGGATATATGATGAGTATTATTCGTCCGAAATCCAAAATTATTATGAGTTATTTAGATATACATGATTATAAATGAAAAATATGATCACAAATATTTATATTTAATGTAAATAGTCAATAAAATTATTTTATTCCCTATATATTAGTGATTAATATCTCTAATTTTACTTTAATTACACTTCTAGTACATTGTAATTTTTATCCTTACGAATCTTATAATAATATCTGTCTTCGACTCCGACTCCGAAATAAGTATATGGGACAGGGTATGGGATCGACAAATAGTTTTTCGACACTATCCGCTCCGACTCCGCATCCGAGAGAAAAAATACAGGACATGATATGAGATGAGCTATATCCATCCGTATCCGATCTGTTTTCATCCCTACGTGTTGGTGAGGCGAGATAGTTAACTTCTAAGTCGATGCCCGAAGAAGAGTAATTAAGTACTAAGCGAGAAGAAATTCAAAGTTTTCGATCTCAAACCTAGCTACTAGTGCCCCAATAACACAAGTGGACGAACCCACTCTCGTTTGTTACTAGCATATAGAGTAGTTTGTTACATTTTCCCAATGGTTGAACATTAGATTTTGAAATTTTATAATGAACTCTTAACTTAGAATATATTAGTAGGTTAGAATTTAATTCAAAACTTAGAATTGCGGAAAGGACGGCTTTAGACAAAACATAGGAAGTGCGTCGACGATAGAAGACTTCGGCCCGTTCGTTTCTCGCCCTCTAAAATTTAGCACTCGTCACATCAAAGAGAATCTTACTATTTATGGATATTTCGATCAATGACAAAACCCTGTTGACAGATTGGTGTTAATTTTCGAGATGAATCTAATGAGTTTAATTAATATATGTCTTGCTAAAGTAATACTACAAGTAACCGTCTTCTAATCGCGACTTAATTAATCTCATTAGATTCGTCTCGTAAATTAGTCTATGGGCCTGTAATTTATTTTATAATTAAACTTTATTTAATACTTCTAAATAGTAATATTCTTTTTATATGACAACTATAAATTAGATCCCAGGAAACAACACAGCGACGTGAATGGTTTGAGACCTTTGGTTGTCTGCAAAGAGCGGTGGTATTCCGGTGCGACGTGATTCCACCAGCCGGGGTGGCCACATGCGAGCGTCCACGCGGCGCACGCAGGGAGAGTGAGGTCCGCCGGCTCGTACGCGCCGGGTACGGTGGCGTCCCGAGTAGCCTGCCTGGCGTTGCTTTGCAAGGAAAGGATCTTGCTGTGTCCATCAACAACAAGATTTGGTGCGCCGCACCGCACCTCCGGCCTCGAATTGCACCAGCCAGACGACAGCAGCATCCCATCCTATCCTAGCTTGGCGAACAAAACAGACGTGGCGGTGGCGGGACCCGCGACGGCGTGGTGGCGGCACCGGGACAAGACGTACGCGACGGTGGCGGCAAAAATGACTCCACCACCACGCCGGCGCACGTGGGAAGCCACGCGTCGGCGCGCCACCTGCGCTGGGGCGGGACCCACCGCAGGCGTGGACAAGAAGACAAACAGGGCCGGGCCCGGTGGGACCCGGGGCATAATTGTAGGCGTACGAGAAAAGGTGTGGCGCAGAAGCGAGGCGGGTATGGTCGGGGGTGAGTGAAGCTCGCTGTGTTGTCCTGCGTGCTTTTCTCCCTGCCCGCTGTTATTATTTTTCCACGAGATCGACCAAACCCAACGAGGAAGAAGAAGTCGGCGATCGATTGATGCCTCTGTAAAAGAAGCATAGCTAGGAAAGGTATACCTGCAAGAGCCAGCGAATTGCAAATCCTCGGTCAACAAAAATACGGATGATGAACTAAGCCTATGCCTATGCCTACGCATGTTGTGGTACTGTGCTTCTGGTTGCCTGCCCCATAGAGATAGAGAAGAGGACGGTGAAAGACTCGGCAACAGTGGGCGACCACAAAAGTTGGCGGCACACGGAACACGTCGCCACGGGCAGGACGGTGCGGTGGCAAAAGACGGGCGAGGGAATAACGTGCGCGCGTACCTTCTCGCAGAGACCCGATCCGCCGATGCATCCAGAGCGCGGGCGAGGTGGCCGCGAGGGATTGCGCGTGGCGGGCCCACCGGGGCCCACGCCCGTCCTCGTGCTGCCTCGCCGTGAGCGCCACGGCGGCCGCGTCGTACGCGCGCGGCGCCCCCCAACCACCTACAGGGCTAGTACATCTACTTTTCCTGTCGCCTTGCGCGGATGATCTCTACCGCTACGGAACGGGTTCGCTCGCTGTGTTTCTCGCGTTGGTGCAAGGCGCGTCTCGCTGAGGACCACGACGGGGCAACGGCCAAGCGCCAAGCGACGCCGTCTGCCGTGCCGTGACGGGCCATTGCTTTGATATGGTTCAAGATTAGCGGCGGAGGACGTAAAAAATTTATTATGTGACGAACTAAGTAAACCATAGAATGATAGCTAAAAAAGAGTTTAACAAAGCAGTTAGGCTAACTCTTTCATCAACTCATTAATTACAGCGTACAAATCTCCGATGACAAACTATAACTTATTTTTCTTTCTTTCTCTTGCCAACTATTGATCCACAAAACATATTACGTTTTTGCATGTTGTTTCATGACTGAAAATAAAAGTAGCTCATCATGACCGTCAAATCAAGGTATGGTGAGAGCCATACATAGCCACCATTGTCCTCGACTACCCGAGGCCTAAAAATAAATCTCTAGATTACGTGTGTCAAAATTTCAGTTTCTCAAAATAACAGAAACCATTTCGACGGTAAGAAGAAACATGTAAATACGTTAGAATTGTCGAGTCTGAATTCATTAATATTCATAATATTTTTCTGAAATTCTCAAAGATCCATATATGAATGGTGAAATTGCAATATTTAGTCCCACATTAATTGACATTGCTTACGAAGGTTGGATGCTCTAGCCTCTTTACAAGTGTGTGGATGAGATAGGTAACAACACCGACATGTGCTCACCCCTCATTAATTGAAACTAAAAGTACTTATATTTCCAACAAAGTAAACCATGATGTTTCATTCAACTCATATTCTTGTGAGATATACGGATCTATTTAGAATTTACTTTAGTTACGCTTCACTGTCGATGATTATGTCATTTCCTATATCACTATGGGCTCTACTTCCAATTAATTACTTTGGAAACACTGTCCACACAAAAGCAAACAAAAAACATCCATTACATCTACCGCTTACTTCTACACTACAAAATAGATTTGGCCTTTCAAAAGCCTCATTGAAAAGCAAACTGTATGTCCGGCTTCTAATTTTTTCCCCCACAGAAACAATGCCACCACCAGCTGAAACAAGTAGACTAGTAGAGCCTAGGTATGTGGATGCCTTGTTAGTTGTACTCACAAAATTAACATAAGCTCATTTTCAATGAACGTATCACTTGCAAAATTACATGCCACAAAATAAAAAAATTAAGGCATGGTTAGAGATTTATTATGAAAGAGAGGACATACATCATTTCCAACACAATGAAAAAACAAATGAATTCAATTAAGAGCATTTCTTTTCATCCCAACACCGTCAACAAACAACTAAACGTCATCTCACAATAGTTAAATGTTCCTTTCAAACCTATGAAACAATAAAAAGAAAGAGTGCACCGAGAGATGCAATTTCATTTCATAAAATAAGACTATGAAGCTGACGTGTCACACTTGAAAATTAGGAAATAAAAGGTCTTCAATCAACAACATTAATTGACGTGTATCTAAGGGTTTAAGAATATCTGGAAACCATTGTGCTTACATTATTAATTACGTCCGTGCTTGTTAACAAAGATTGAAAACACACAATGCAACGTCTAGATCTCACAAAACTACTTTGATTTCTTGTGGTTGAGATATTGGCGAAGGTAGTCCAAGACTATTTGTGTTTTCTAGATAAGTTCTTATACGCTTTTATAGATACCTGCAGAAGTGTGTTTTATGCTGCCTTGGGTGTGGTTATTATTTACTCCTCCAATCTGATTTTGTTGTCGTTAAAACATACAAATTAGTGTAAATTTGAACTAATTGTCCTGTCCTCACGACAAGAAAAACAGAATAGAGGAGTATATGATTTGATTGTTCAGTAAGGGTCAAGAGAGGCCTCCAAACTGCAGGTCCCCAAAATTGCCAGCCTCACGGAAGCATGCTCGCGTGTCCGCATGCATGAAGCTGCACATTGCCGGGGCATCGAGCTAATGCGAGGTGGACTCGCGGTTGCATTGCTGGCGGGACTTCATTGTTAGGTCTCCGCAGCGGCACGTGAAGCAGATCGGCCAAGACTCAAAAGATCGAGGCGCGCTCATCCGTGGTCCATGGATGGATGAGATGCGTGGACAGACGGAGGCAGAGGCAGGTGATGGTCGTTCAGTTCACTCGGCAGTGTCTGTGCTACATATATAGTACTCTACAAAAAGGGAGCTAGCAAAAAAAAAAAAAAGAACGAGAACATGGTCATGGATAGCAACTATGTCATCAGCTGCTGCTTGATTAGCGTAAAAGTTTTGACTCATAATCGTAAGGACATACGTGGATGTGGCCCAATGATGAATGATGATGTCCCTTTGCGTATGTATCGTAACCACAAATTTGAGGAAGCAGGTCGAGAGCTAGGTAGCTAGAGTACACACAGTCCTCACATGGCCACGCTTTGAAACCAACGTTTGGGGACCTATCAGATTACACAACTCTAATTCATTTCTAAACTAAAATTTTAGTCGTAATGACAAGAATCTAAAATTAGGGGAGTAGCAAATCTCTTCACAACTTCCACCATTTCAGTCCTCGTGACAACCACGCACATCTGGCCATTCTTGTCCAAGATTTCAAGGTGTTCGATAGCACGGAGTTGGAGCCTTTCAAGGTTTCCAACAAGAAAAAAATATTTATTCCACAGTATCCTTTTTTATTGGCTTAATTAGATCGACCTGCAGACAATACTTTCTTTGTTTTCCCCTTGGAACCGAGTCTAGTTGTATATGAACTACTATGCTACATGTAATGCCCGCTAACATCGATGAGTCGTCCAGCAGTAGCAACACCCCTTCATCCATGGATTTCTTCAAAAGCGAACAGTAATGAAGGCATCAGTTTGTAATACTCATCAAGTGAATGCTGTAAGATCCCAGGCCCCAGCAAAGAAATATTGTAGAATTGAAAGTGCTATAAATTGTTAATAATCATTTCTAAATACTTTTTGTTTTACTGACTAGAGAGCGTATAACAAGGAGCACGCACAACCACACGTTGCGTTCCAAGTGTGTCTATGGCCATGCCTGTGCTATAAGAGCAAAATGAAGTACAACGGATCCCCGATAATGAACGCAGAGTGCCACTTAGTGCACGATACAAAGCGTCATTATTGATTGTAATCCAAGCAAAGGCTTCGTCTGAGCCTGAAGACCAAAAGCAAAAGGCCTCAGCAGTTCAGGCTTAGGAATCATCAAGATAATCCATCTGACTAAAGCAGAGCGAGATATAGGTCCAGACCTGCTAGACGGACAAGAAAGCGCTGGCCGCTAGCATCGACGACCGGGTAAAGTTGTCTATGTCGAGACGCAAAAGAAGCTCCATGTGATTAATTAACCAAGCAATAATCTAGTTCCAGCCACGTCTTCATGAACAAAAGAGGCCCAGTAATAATAAACTACAAAAAAGGTCATTGGACCTGGTGGATCACGAGTGCTGCTGGGTCCAAGATTCTAGGGAGAGGTGGCTGGTCACCACGCGAAGTACTCAACGCGGCGAGTCAGCAGCTCGGGTTAAGGCACCGTTCGTTTCCTACCTTCTAAAATTTAGCGCTGTCATATAAAAAAGAATCTTATTATTTATGAATATTTCGATCAATTTAATGACAAAATTCTATTGACAGATTGATGCTAATTTTCGAGATAAATCTAATAAACTTAATTAATTTATGTTTTGCTAAAGTGATGTTACAAGTAATCGTCTTCTAATCATGACTTAATTAACCTCATTAGATTCGTCTCGTAAATTAGTCTAGAGGCCTGTAATTTATTTTATAATTAAACTTTATTTAGTACTCCTAAATAGTAAGATTCTTTTTAATGTGACAGCTCTAAAATTTAGACCCGAAATCGAACACACCCTTAAAAAAAAGAAGCGATGAGGCGATGAGTAAGGGAAACTGTACCTGCTGCGGATCCACCATCACATGCAACGAGCGATCTTCGCATGTGCGAGGGTGACAAGCGGGAACACGTCGCGCACGGGTTTTCTTCTTCAGGAAGTCGTGGAACTTCTCTCGAACGTGCGCTGCACGTATTAAATTCCTTTGAAAATCAAAATCTTAAGCTTCTGATCAATCAAAACTACTGGATAACTAGCAGTTATATCGCTTCTAACACGAACAACTTAACATCAGATATTCGATGCACTTACTGGATGGAATCCTTACCGATGCCGGAGCCTCGAGAGCTCGGACAATTGACGAGAAAATCCGTCGAGTTGATTGTGGTGATGCGCCAAGAGTTGTATTTGATTGGCTTGTATATCTTTTTATATTGGTCCTAGTCTACTATCTATATCCTGGTCACAATCGACCTAGATATTTTTTCGTTATTTTACATGACCATATCAATGTGGAAACTAATTATAACTCAAATTTGTTCCACGTGCCTTTCTGCTACCCAACGCTTCCCCTTCCTTCTTTTTGTCGTCACACGCTCCTTTTAGTATCTCCTGCACGTGCTCTAGGTAACAACCTCTAGTTGCTAACAAGTGGACCCAGATTTAGAATCTGGCGTCGACAGGCACCAACTTGCGCCGATCGGCGCAAGGCCAAGAAGGCTGGTTTCGTCCCTCTAAAGAGAAGATCCTATTTTACATGCAAGACGGTTCGGTTTTCGGCACTTTTGGCGGCAGAGTTAGAGTTAGAAACAGACAGCTTCATCCCGAGTGAATTTTACGACGTTTCGGCAAGAAGTCATCGCGCGGAGATAGGCGCAACCCTCACGCCGATCGGCACGACGACGGACTCCGACGTCTGTTTTGCCCCAAATTGTACCAGGAGGTGGGATAGATCAATCTAAGTTGTTTCTCATGTCGAAACCTACTGATATCATGGGGTGATTCTCTGTTCTTCCCTCGGTTGATGGAAATCTTGTCATTTGCAGTGTGATGGTTAATTGAATACATTTACCGGTCTACATTGATCTATTGCAATACTTGCTTATTGTTTATCTCAGTGGTTTAGATGATAATATTGTAATAGTTCTATTGCTAGATGATTGAATTATTTGCCACTGTCGTGACAGGTTCGCAACAAACAACCTTTAGTAACAACCAGTAGAGTCTTTTACTCAATTAATTTGATATTTGCATGCAAGTGAACCTAGACCGTGGTAAGACTATCTTAATTATTATTTAGTTGTAATCTTTCTCTCTCTTTATTTGTTCTATTATAATTAGTTCTTTGAACCACCTTACTTTCAACAACCACATCTGTTAGTAGTAAACTTTTAGCTAAATAAGTGTCCCCCTTGTTCCACGGATTGATAAACCTTGAAATACTCCGAGAAAAAACTACAAATGAACTGTAGGCTTACAGTCTCAGAAGATGTATGTATCACACACCAACAATCGTCAAAACGAAAGATTTATCATGATTATTTTTTTCTTTCTGACAATATAATTGAAAATTAATAATCTAGTTAATCTTTGATATCAATAATGTGTTCATTATTATTCTGTACATTGCTTGGCATTAGTGTCAACAGTAAGATGGCAATATTTTGATAAGTAATAATATATATTAATAAATAACTCCAGATAGTACTCTCGAACAGAGCAGAGAAACAAGATCTCGAAGCAAGGTGACCGATTCCATGTCCAAAAGGAACTCAGGCCAGACAGATCCAAGATAAGACTTTGATGTGATGTAAATAACCCCATAGTCTGTGGAGATGGTGCCCTCTGCGCCCTGGACTAAGAAGATCTTTCATTTGGGGGAGAACTGATATATATGCATGCAGGATTTCTCTTTCCCGTTTCTTCAAAAAAGAAAAAAGTAATATTTCTGATTCCATCGATCCCATATGCTAGTTTGGGTGTGTCGGTGCTCCTTGATGGCATGTGTCCGTAGAGGAGGAAACACCCTAGACGTTCTGGGTTCCCAGCGATAGCTAGATGCTAGATCTTTATTAACCATCACTTAAACCCATCATGCACTTGTCCTTTTGATTCCTATGTTAAGCTTTGTTTAGATCCACACGCTATGATGGTTGGCCCGCTTTCGATTGTGTACTACTGCCTCGTAAAATGCATGGCCTATGCTTTAGGCGAGGAACTTCTCCAATGCCATTCAATCCTAGGAGCTGGAAATGGTTCAATCGCACTCGAAGTTGACTGTTTGCTTATGCGGTTGTCTCGTGGACAATTTGTACCGTCTATTGGTTCTCACCTTGGTGGTGAATCAGTCAGAACAAATGTAGAAGAAAATGCCTTTGCACAGCTAACCATAGATGATAGGAATTACTACGGTGCTAAATATGGATTGTAGCAGGTTTCTTTCTAACTTTGAGCGTGGTAGGTTCCTAGCTGAGTTTCATATAGTCATATCACTTCACTCAGGTCATTAAAATTGTTTATACAATCAGGTCATTAAAATGCCATGTACAGAGGATCTATAGAAAGTTTCACAGCGTGACTGAATTATACAATTTTGTTAGCACGAACTGAGTGCCGGGCTTTCTTGAGCCTCGTCTGTAGTCGTGTGTGTGGTCGCTTGGTCAGGGTCTGTCCTGGACCTGAGCCTCTTTCTTTCTCTGTTTACTCCCTCTTAATGAAACACGTGCCCAGGCACGTTCGCGAAAAAACGGAGTGCCGGGCTTATAATAAGGCACGGTATCATTTCTCGCTAATAAACACTTTTAGAATTGGGAATAGATTAAAACTGCAGTTGCTGTATCAACTGATGCATTATTACAGACTCTCTTTCGTGTTGAGAGACCGTGGTATCACAAAAATAAATGTCTGATTCATCATAAAATTGATAACTAATATAGCAAAAATGTTTAACCGGTGACACGGTTTGCGAACCGACATCAGTTATTACAAAGACCTCCATCACTCTGCAAGCTATCTTCAATCAAAGAGCGGTCCTCCTTCTGTAACAAAGACTAGAGGCTAGCCTAATATGTCCTCCGAAAATAACCTGCATCATGGTATTGTTTCTTTATAAAAAATCACGTTATTACGACACTACCAAACTGCCCAACACAAAGCGCATACGCCACTGGCCACTTCATATCAATTGTTTCATATGTTTTACAAATCCTCCTATCCAATCAGTGAACATATGCTGAAAATTATTAGGAGGGCTAATACCAAAAGAAACATATAAAATGTGTCATATAAACTTTGCTACATGACAATCAAAAAATAAATGTTGAATGGTCTTACTTATATATAAAAAAGTAACATTTGGTACTTCCTTGCCAATTACATCTAGCAAGATTACTGGTCGACGAAGACCAGGAAGTCATAGCATTCTTGTGACAACATAAAGGAGCGTGTAGGGCCGTGCATCGGCATGGGATGCAGGCGACCTGAGATCGGGAAACCAATGATGCTTAGCGCCCTTTGCTTGTGCAACGAAATGGACCACCACGCCATGAATAATGACTGTTGCGGAGCAAAAGGCCACCTGTGCAAGCCAAGGGAGACGAACTGAGGGCGATAGCTGCTGCAATTATAGGGTGCAGCTCGCCTGCTCCTAAAGGCAAAGCAATCCCTGGGATCTTCTTGGTTTCTTGTATGCAAGGGGAGATGGATTTGGTAGGAGCGTGCACGTACTTGTACGCTACTGTAGATGTTAGCCGAAACGCGCCGCACGAACATATAAGCAAATGCCTCAAGAAACAACCTTGTGAGTAGACATGATTTTACTTCTTCGCAAAAAAAAAAAGATATGATTTTACCAAAGTAGGCACCACGATTGACATTAGTGCCCCTTAATGAGAGTGGCCAATTACTCCAAGTCAGAAAGCTTGTAGCATACAGATGCTTTCCCAAAGATCCAATCATCTACAAAGCCCAAAACATTCACAATGTATATGGGCCATATACACTCCGTGGGCCACAAGAACGAGCCGAGAATCAGATGTTTTTTTTATCTAGGAGTAACATATTTGTATTTTTGGCTTTGGTTACACATGCATATTGCATGTATGGCAGCGGCAGGGCACAGTCGGAACGTATTGCCTGCATGCATGCTGGCTGCGGCTGGCCGCTGGCTCTGTTATTATACAGGCTTCTTTGTATATACGGGCACACTATGGGCTGCTTTGTATACAGGGTGCATGTTCGACACGAGTACTTGAGCTGGGCTGAAAGTTATTGTTGCCGGCTCGGATAGTAGGCCTTGCGTCCTGTTTTCCTTTCATTTTCCATCCTGGCTTCGCATGTGGCACGGAGCGTGGCTCACTCAGCCCAGTGGATTAGAGGTTAAAATTTGTGACAATTTTTCGTCACGATTTTTGACTAAAAACTTATCAAAGTTTTATATAGTATTTGAATAAATAGTTTTATAACACAATTGTTTAAGAAAACTTAAAGTTTTGACAACAAAATTTAAGTTAGTGGGAGAATACTTTTCCACAAAAGAAAATAGGGAGACCATCTCCTCCCTATATCAAACTTTGTTGAACTATTGGCGGAGAATAGAAGGACCCCTCCCCTTGCGTCAATATAGGCGTGATTGGCTCTCGAACGTGCACAGGCCAGGTTGCCCACGTGAATGAGGCTGAGCAGAGTCAAATTATACTCATGCACATATAGGCTTAATTGGTTTTTCTGTTTCGTTCGGGCCGGGCTCCAAAGAAGCTCCGACCGTTGTTCAAGTTGCGAGGTCGAGAGCGGTCAGGCCCTATTCTCTAGTCTAACCCGCAATTTGACCCTCTTTTTCCAACTTTGCTCATTTGACCCCGCTTTTCAAAACCGAGGCTGCAACTTGACACCGCTTCGTGTTCACGGTGTGAAATCGAGAGTGTAAAAGTCGAATATATCTTATTCATTTTACTCTACTTTCTGAATACTTTAGGTAGTTTTACTCCGGATCCTTTTGTTTCTTTTTTAGATGTGCTACGATATGAACACAAAATTGACAACCAATTTTGGTTAGGGGTTTGTAACAGCCCCGTTGTATCAAACTCCTCGTATTTGAATGAAAACAATTTCAATTTGAATCAAATCAATGTTCAAACCATTTCATTTGAAATGAATTTTCATTGCTTGGGTCGTTTCCCTCTCTCTCCAAGTGCAAAACCCACTTCTTTCTCTCTCTCCCAACGCGGCCCAACAACCTAGCTAACCCAATGGCCCAAAGGAACAGTCGTCTTCCCCACCTGCTCTCACTCTCGATCGTCGGTTCGCACCGCACGGACATAGAAACGTATGTGACGCTTATCGACAGACTCGCGGTCCCACCTGCCCACCTGCTGCCACTACAAGAACCCCTAGAGGCCACCACCACCCTCTCAAACCCTCCCGCGTCACGTAGCGGCTGGAAAAAATCTGAAAACCTAAGTTGTCACCTCACCAATACTCGTGGCCATCGGAGTAGAAGAGAACCCCGGTGAGTTGCATCGCTACCGGATCGTGCTCTTTCCTCTCGCTGAGTGTGTTCTACCTAACCTTGCCGCATTTTAGGCAAGGGAGAGGATGGACGAAGAAATTGGAGTTTCTAGCCGCCGTTATCTTCGTCATCACCCATCCTCCCTAGTAAGGTTCTCCCTTCTTCCACCCTCGTTCCATGCTCTTCGCTGCATGTCGCCCCTTTGGCCATCGATGCCTTGTATCTCCTTTGCAGCTCCGGAACGGGACGGGCGTGGTCACCTTCTGCTCGCCGTGCACCGCCACCATCTAGCTTATCCTCATCTTCAACTCCCCGTCGAAGCCAAGCCCGTCAAAAGACCCGCGGTGAGCTGACCCATCGATTCCCCTCCTTTCCCCCTTGAATCTGTTTTGTTTTGGTGTTGTGCGTTGAGTTCCCACCGCTGCACGCCACTAGCCTCTTTTCCCACCATCGTGGTTCTCGCCACCGACGAGGTTCTAGCTAGCTTTTTGGTCGGGGTTGGGCTCCGTTAGCATCTCCGGTTCATGGGCTTTTGTCCGGAGTGCTTGAATCGGCTTTTGGTTGACCATGAGGGTTTTCCCTCGATCGCCACCGCAGAGCCATTGCTCCGGTGAGCTCACACCGCTCCTATGATGGCTGCCTATCTAGGAGTTCGGTGCCCATGGGTGCGTGTTGGTGAGGTGAGGTCCGGGTGCGTGGTGGTGAGGTGAGGTCCCTGGTGGTCCCCATTTCACGTGCGGTGAATTGTAGCTCGAGTTTGAGTGGATTCCGATGAGCTCCCTCGTGCGGAGGAGGCGACGCCGCCCGTCGCCGGTGTGTGACGCGGTGGGTGTCTCTAGTTTGTCTTTGGTGGATCCGATCTAGCGTGGGCCAAAGGCTGATGAGTTGGAATTTGGTTGGTCCATGAAACAGTTGTAGACCAGCTAGAATATTCCTTAGAATATTCTCCTTTCTATCTTTTTCCATCTTTTTAGAAATTCCAATAATTTCATTTATCTTCGAAAATTGATATCTAATTGCCTAGGCATTACAAAAATACGCAGATCAGTTGCATTAGGATCGTAGTGACGTTCTCTACGCTTTTTGTTAAGTTTATGTTCATGTTCTAGAAATGGAAAAGTCTATTCTTGCTATTTGTTTTCCTATCGTCTCGTAATGTGTGTCATGCCCGTTCAACGTGTTCTCGTGTATGACAATGGACTTAGAGGAGCATGAGTTTGAGGAGTACCCAGCTGAGCAGATGTGTGAGATCTCCGACCCCTTGTGGCCGGAGATACGAAGGCAAGCCGCATCCTTAATCGGCCTTGCACCTATGTTAGCACTTGCATAATATGAACTCATGCATGCAATGGTTAATAGATGCTTAGAATCATTCATATGTCCATATCATGCTACCTTTGCCACTATTGCCCTATGATGCTCCACAAATGGTGTTGAGTTTTGCAATAGTAACCCAATAGGATGTTTTGCCTGGGCGAGTGTAGGTCATATAGGTGCAGGGAAGTTCTTATTGGGAGAGTGCTCATTGCGGGCACGGTTGTGTTGGAGGCTTCCGGTTGATGAAGTCCCTGTTGTGTTGTGGTACTTGTGGTGACTTTAGTTGGAGGAGAGGGCTTGGTGACTCACCTCGACAGAGATAAGAACCGGTTTACAGGACATATGTCTCCAAGCTTCCATATACACACCACGTGACCCGTATGGGCGTTGTGCTTGATCATGATACTTACGGAGGATTGGTAAGCTAGCTGTAGTAGTAGAGCTTATATTAGTAGGCTTTGGAGCGTTATCTAGACCCATGAGTAGATGATACCCCACCTCACTAGTGGTAGACCTTTCACACCTTCAGGACCGTTTGTCGTACTTGGGAGGATCCCAAACCTAGAGGAGCGGGATCCGCCGATCGATGCTTGTTGATTGATCTTGTGAGTGTTTCTATACTTAGGCTATGACGGTAGCCCTATGTTATAGTACCTCTTCACGTGGGTACATGTGTATATACATTGTAGAATTATAATCTATACGTATAGTCGTGCCCCGGATACGGGCATTACCCGAGAGCTTCCCTAGTGATTACTTTACTACTTCTCCCATCCGATAGGTGTTTTACTTCGTCTTCAAGCTGTGGTTCCAGTGGAGGTGTGCTTGGACTTAAAACTTGACCCTTGCACGAATGTGTTGATTCCTGTGAGGTCACTTATAAAATTTGACTTAATAATAAAACTTAACTCACCTAGATTTCAGATTTCAGGATAATTGCTATAGCTACCGAGGCTTTGCCTTATCCTTGAAATATGCAAGCATACATAACGTTGTTGCTAGGTAGTACGGCTTGCTAAGTACTCTATGTACTCACTACGTTATACTTTGCTTTCAAACATAGTTGACCCACCCGAGCCTTTCGACAGTGCCGATGGAGATGAGTAGCATCTCTCCTACACTCAAGTCGCCTCGTGGAGATGGTGTTCCATTCATGAAGAGTTCCGCTATATGGATGAAGACCTTATGCTTCCTCCGGTTTCTCATTCTACCTTTGTTAGCATGCGAGCCATATTCATGTACTTGGATGTTGGATGATGATGTTCGATGCGAGGATATTGTTGGATGATATTTCTCTATCTTTCTTGTCTTTACTTTATTTTATGGCTTTATTGATACTCAATTGCGTTGGTTGTACAAGTCATCCTCTTGGGAGTGACTAAGAGGTACAGAGATGCACCATTTTCACCTTCAATAAAAATCGGACCTGGATTAATTTAATTTTAATAAAAGATGTAATAGAGTACTTCTTGTGATATTTCCTCTCAAGGGTGCTTTAGTCCTTTTCCAATCTATTATACACTTTTAATCAATAAGTACATTATTATGTTTTGTAAATCATAGTAATTCTAACATGGTGTTTGTCGATGTGTAAATATCAACATAAGGGGGATAGCCAAACTGCCCTTTAAGAGTTCGGTCAAGGAATGAAACATGCTACAATCTCTAAAAGTAATAGCGAAATAAAGCAAATAAGCACGAGGCAAATTTACCTAGGTTCGAGCCGCCTGCAGGCTAATAGGCGTATGTCCTGTTTGTTAGTAGTTCTTGTATTATTTGTGTGGTGTACAAATATGAGTACATGGAGGAGCTCATGTCCTTTAGTCATGGAGAGTTGAGAGGAGGAATAAACCTCTGCGAGGAGTGGAGCAAAGAGGCCCCTGCACCAGCCCTAGGTCATCTCTTTTATTAGCCAAGAAGGAATCCCACACCGGGTGGTACAGGTCACCGTTAATGCGTACAACCGGGAGGCCCGATCCCCCCCCCTTGTAGTGTACAGCGTGTTGCTGCCTTTGCTTTGGGTCTTGTGTGCTTCTTCAGACAAGCTACAAGAGAGAGATGGTGCATGTGGGTGTGGTCCCCACCAATGCATGCATGTCCTTTATTTGACTTCCTTGCAAGGGAGAGAAGAGGAAAAGACCTCCACTAATCCTTGTGGCCCACCCTTGCTTGCATGCAAGGTCATTGTCCTTTTGCTATTGTCCTAGCATCTCTAGGATCTTCTCGTGTTATGCCGTGTGTAGTGTTGGATGATGCTAGGGACCCCTAGTCTCATATCATCGATAGTGTT
The DNA here is from genome assembly GCA_031894775.1 of Chloris gayana. Classification (NCBI taxonomy): domain Eukaryota; kingdom Viridiplantae; phylum Streptophyta; class Magnoliopsida; order Poales; family Poaceae; genus Chloris; species Chloris gayana. Next base: position 93,687 of record JAUNZO010003273.1, read on the forward strand.
TAAGTAGGGTCAAGTTGCAACCTCGATTTTGAAAGGAGAGGTCAAATGAGCAAAGTTGAAAAAAGAGGGTCGCATTAGGGGTTAGGCTTCAAAATAGGCTCGGATGAGCAATTGCCACGTAATAAATCATCTTGCACACGCAAGAGCTTACTCGCTTCGAGAAGAGATTTGGTGTTGTCGTGCTCCCTTTAAGCGATTGTCGATTACATCTCAACTTTTACAAGATGGTAGATGATGATATGCACTATACATTCACTTTTTTTTTACTTTTTGCGCACCTGTTACAGTGCTACCAATGTTGGGATCACGGTAACACTACAACCGCGGTAGCACTAGAAGTCCTCTCGTAGTGCATGAGGCGGGCTTGCAAGAAACCGATATTCACTCCATTTTTTGCGGTGCCTTTGCATCCGGTTAGCCCGTCAAGGGTTCGTCCAATCAACTAATCAAGTCGTGTTTCATCCGCGAAAGGGTCCGTAGTCTAATGGTTATAAGAATCTCAATAGTATCCTAGGTCCTAGGTTCGACTTTCCATAGAAGTGAATTTTCTAGGATATAACGATATTGTACTTTCGATCGTCGGGTGATACTCGCCTCGATAGTGAAGTGCTAGTGGTGACTTTGTCAATCTTAAGGATTTAATGGATTCATCTTCGAAGATGCTATAAGAATAGGGTTTGCGCACATGTACTCATAGAGGTGAGTATGCGTGCATAATTAAAAAAAACAAAAAGTTGTGTTGCATCCCACGAGCCGGATCGAGTTAGCCAACCAAGCGTGTCCTAAACCTGTTATAAAAAATCCCTATGCATGGCATGTTTTTTTAGTTAATACCTTATTTGCCCCATTTTAAGTTAATATCCCTTATTTGTCTATGTTAGATTCAACTTCTCTCTCGTACCCGAACTTAACAATGGATTCCTTATTTATCTCTAAAAGGAAAAAGCGTAAATGAGCAATATATTACAACTAAAATTCTCAATAACATAAATAATATATAAAATTAATATTTTCATGCATCAATAATATTTTCAGTCAAACAAAAATATTTTCTACAATACACTACTCATACATAAATATTTTAATATACATGAATAGATTCGAACAACCATACACTACACATAAATATTTCTGATTTAATAAATTAACATTATGTTTAACCTTTATGTATAAAATAGAGAATATTTCTGATTTCCCATCATACATAACATTCTATCACTTGAGCTGTTAGTGCATGGTATTTTGGATATTACTGAATTTACAATAGGAGATGTAACGGTTTTTAACAATCTGATGACATGGACCTAAAAAAGGACAAATAAGGAATACATTGTTAAGTTCTAGATATGAGGGGGTATTAACTCTTTTTTTTATAAACCAACCAATCATGTCCTATACCTCTTAACATAAATCCTTCTATACATGGCATCCGTGAGGTACTTGCCAGTCAGGCATTTTGTCAAACAGCCTCTGTGAGAGGCTGATCTCACAACCACAAGACCCATCATAACGATGACCTTGAGTTCGTGTGCCATCAAACTCGAAGGACATCGCAGCTCACGCGCATTTGTGCATATGCCTGTTGCACTGCAGCTTGAAGGACACCGCAGCCACGCAGCAGCGCTCCTGTGCGCGGCAGCGACCTTCAAGCTTGCACGACAGCGTCAGCCTTCGTCAGTGCTCCCATGGCGGTGGAGGCAGTGGCATTGCTAGGGAAAAAATTTAGCTGGGGTGGACTTCTAATGACCGACTAAACCGAAATCAAGAATATTTCAATTCAGACCCGTTAATGCATTAATATACTGCAATCACACAATTTTAATGCAAAGTTTAGTTGTTACCTCAATTTGAAGAATAAATTGATACTCCTTACACAAACACACCATATATGATAAGATACAAAAATAGAAACAAGAAACAGATGAACTTGTAAATTAGATAAAGACATCAATTAGCAAATAGAAGTAATAATAAAGTGATCATATGATTCAACTCAAGTGCCAATTAACAATTTGCCATGATAAAAATATACTCAACTGGGCCGGTTTGACTTCAGATAGGACAGCTGCCCCAGCTTGCCCCAACATAGATACGCCACTAGATGGAGGAGCGATGTGAAGTCAGCTTCGAAGTCCCATGCGCTGCTCCACTGGCCAACTGCGTCACATCGCGTGCCTCGCTCAATCGCGCCATGCCGCCCAAGCTCAACGTCTTTTGGTGCTGTCGCAACCCGTAGCACTGGCAGCGGCGGTGGCCACCTCCTATGGCGTCGTCGCTGTCGGCGATGGCAGCGGCGGCGGGGTGCAGCGCGAGCGCGAGACGTCGGCCGCTTCTATTTTTTTCTATTCTATCACTTGAGCTGTTAGTGCAGGAGTACTTTGAATATTATTAAATTTACAAACGACGTGATGTAACGGTTTTTAACAATCTGATGACATGGACGTAAAAAAGACAAATAAGGAATACATTGTTAAGTTCTAGATATGAGGGGGTATTAACTCTTTTTTTTTATAAACCAACCAATCATGTCCTATACCTCTTAACATAAATCCCTATAAATGGCATGCTTTTTTTTTACCCAAGTTAGTAGGGGAATCTTAACCTATTTTTTATAATTTTTTTATTTCCAACATGATTACTCGCTCTCACACAGAGTTAAACCATATCTGTTTAGATGTTTCTCAGGTGCTCTAACCATTAGGCTAGAGTCTTTTTGCTACACATGGCATGCTTGATTTTCACCTTTTTCTTGTTAGATAGGGACTGACGGACTGACGATTGTGATTAAGACGGGATGGGCACAACGTGAGATATAGGTGGGAAGGGCTGGACATGGGCCATAGGCGGGTCAAGCTCTGGAGTTTAATTCCTTAGAGCCTAACGTTGTAAACTAAGTTTTCTCTTGGGTTATAGAATTACATTAGTCTACTGTACAGTAACTAAATGATTAGAGGACCTATGTTGTATCCGTGCAAAACCAAATTAGCAAAACTTTTGGATCACTTTTTTATCAAATTCAAAGGAAAGTCACACCAATAATCAACAAGATGATAATAACAGTAACATACTTGAAATAAGGTTTCCTTGAGGCTAGGCCTGTTTGGTTCATAGCCAAACTTTGCCACGTCACACCTTAGTCATGTCACACATTCTTAGACGACTGTTTGGTTTAATACCACAACTACGGCTTGCCACACTTTTCTAGCCTTCTACCCCATATATCAGACTCAATTTCTTGTCAAGTTTTGCCACAAGTGTGGCGTCAAATTTCTTCGCCAAACTTTTTGTGACAGCCACACATTGACTAAAGTTAGGCGTGGTAAAGTGTGGCTAGCAACCAAACAGACCCTCACCTCATTGAACTCAGATTCCCCCTCGTCCTCCTGAACTCTTGTGTCTCCAGTCAACAAGATCATTAACACATACTCCCTCCGTCCCTAAATGTAGGGCTTTCTAGCATCCAAACAAGAAAATAGTCAATATGTCAAAAGACTACCATACCTTTCATTTTTACCTTCATCTACCCACTCATTATCTCTCCTACCAACCTCAAAGTTTGTCCTATCTGCAAAACGTCTAATATTTAGGAAAAATTTCAGACTCCAAAGCACCCTACATTTAGTATTTAAGGATAGAGGGAGTATTACCAAAACAGGCGTGAGAAGCAGGAGATAAGCCCCCCACCCTCCAAATACTTCATTGCTACCACACGCTAAATATTAGCCAGGTCTATAACCATTCATATGACATACTAAAACCACAAAAATTAGGATAAATCGAGCTCCAAGGAAACCAGACGTGCATTGGACGGATTTGAATGGGAGAAAGTTGAGCGCCCTTCCTATTCTGTTTCGTGGGAGGAAGAGGAAAACTGAGCAGAGGAGGGAGGAACAAAGAGAAGGGGCCGACAGATTTTGCATTAATAACAGGCATGACGCCAAAAGCATACAAGCATGCGACGCCTTGCTGAGAGCCTGAGACACGTTTGACGCCAAAGACTTTTGCGTTGTGCGTGCCAGCTTGGCCAAACAATGCAAGCCAATATGCTGCTGTGATACCTTAGAGCGCCAAGGCATCTGGTGCCGTATTAAATACTAACAGTATCAAAGGACTTGAAGTTATATTTTGATCTGTTTGGGAGAAAACTTTTCTAAGGGATCTAAAAAGAAAAAAATCTCCTAAGGGCTAATTTATAAACTTTCCACCACTTGAACTTTGGTACACCATCTTCATAAGTGGACTGTGCTGATGGTCCATTTCGATGCGAAGTAGATACTTCTTGATTGATGCATTTGATGCTTGAGATTATATAGATTTCACCAATAAGTGGCCTCTCAGAAAAGAAAATCAATGAGTGCCCCAACTTCGACATTGTTTAGCCTGGTCATTATATTGTTATAAAAAGAATTGTTTCTTGATGTCATTTTTTTCTTTGATAGTAATCACTTTGCGTTATTGTGGTCAACTATCATATATTTTCTAGGAATCTAGATACTTAACACCACATATGTATCTACTTAACACCACATATGTATCTATGTTTTCACTTTGTGTTGTTGAGGTTAACTATCATATATTTTCTAGGAATCAAGATACTTAATAGAATGTATGTATCTATTATGGGTCAAATCCAACCTATTTTTCCCGAGTCGGGTTTCCTTTGAAATTTCATTACTATGAGCAAATCGAACAACTATGGCAATTCTCGATGCTATTTCGAGGCCTATGAGATAAGCTAAATAAGGTCATTCTCAGTGTACCTTTCATTTGACATTTATTAGGTGACACATCAGCAAAAAAGATGACATGACATCATATTTAATATGAAAGAGGAGGAAAGCCTTTCATTAGGATGAAAGGATAGTGACACTCTTTCCAAGTTGATGAAAGGAGAATGAAATGTGCATTGATACTCTTTTCCTTTCATATGCAAAATAAAATGGATCCTTATTAGTACACATATGCAACCATTTAATGTTCCGTTCAGCCTATAAAACTGTGAAATGAACCCACTGGTTCTATTTAAACAATCCCACACCGGCTTATATAGTCAAATTTAACCTACTGCGTGCATGTTTTTTTAGGAGAACAGTCCCTTATCCTAGCGGTTGAGGTGGCTTGGTAGCGGCCCTAAATTCCTGAGTTTGACTCCTAGGGGAGCGAAATTTTAGGCTAGGGTAAAAAAAATCCCTCATCTCTCCCTGCATTAAAGCATATGTGATCAATGTCGCACCTAGCCACTTGGAAGCTACGGTAACCCATGATGATGCTAGCACAAGTTCTCACAAGGTTTCAGGCCCTAATGTAAGGAGAGGGAGGTTCGGGGTTTTCTCGACTCGCGTGAGAAGTTCTTCTTCTTAGTAGAAAGTTCCGGAGCAATCTTACCCCCCCCAAGGTCGAGATTTTTAGAAGAGATAGTACATTTCAAATATTTCAACCCTGCTACATCGTCACATCGATAAGTCAATATAATTATATAGTTCAATATATTAACCACTACATCAATTAATGAATGAATATAGCTATTCGTTTTTGCAAACCTAATATCAAAAAGTCCACCAACAGACCACCAAATTAGAGTATCCATGCATATCGATATGAACGGGCCATCCATGATCTCAACTGTCTTGCACCAGAAAACTATACTGGCCTACTCAATTTGATTGGAGACCGTCCAGGCTGCAGATATCGACATCCCAACAAATATACATAATTAAGTAACATGTTCTGAAATGGCACTGCAACGAACCGCAAGCCAACATTGTTATGACATCATGTCAACTAGCGTGCATCGGTTGAGTGGGTGACACGCGTTCGGCTGACCTCTTTATCTCTGATGGTACCCTTATTTATCATGTGGGAGAGTAATAGAAGACTGCTGACTGCATTATTGTGCAATTAAGATCCATCGTAATTCGTAATACCAACCATCCTGCTCAACATCGCATCGATTATTGTGGGGAAAATATTAGAAGATGGAGCCTAACTGCACGAAAATGCACATACTATGGTGCTTAGTTATGTTCTTCCTTGCTGTCTTCGACTCCTCGTCCCCAGCAGCACAAAGTGAAGGAAAACAAGTACCTGCTGTACTATACACAGGTGCAGACCCACGAATTTTTTAGGTTGTACGGACGAATGATTAAGGAAAGAGAAAATCTAAATTACTCCCCTCAAGTATAACCAAAGTACGAACAACCCCCTAAACTATTGTTTGGTTCAATTTAATCCTAAAATAGTGCAATTTGGTTCATTTTACCTCTAACATAATTTATCTTGGAAACGCAATGTTAGAAAAATACATAATGAATTTTTTTATCATTATTTTGATAGATAATGAAATTTAATAGTATATTGATATGGTAATACAAAAGTGTATGAAAAATGATGATAAAAATCAAGAATATAATTTTGGACATGCAATCTGATACCAACTACCATCCCATAAAATTTTAACTAAATATTTCACTTGTGCATAGAGAAACAAAAAAGATAAGTTCAATTAAGGGCTGAATTGAACTAAATAGACTATTTTGGTGGGTAAACATGACCAAACAATTGTTTAGGGGTTATCAAGACTTTGGCTATACTTGAGGGGAGTAATTTAGACTTTGTCCGTAAAGGAAAGCTTAACTATGAAAAAAAGATCGAAGTGCATATCTGTACTACATGCATATGAAAATCGCATAGAAATAGACCATTCATGGTAAATAAATGGAATAGACAAATATTTGAGCTAATGGGGCAGAGAGTTTAGCAAAAGGAAAGGAGGTATCATCAAAGGTGACATGACAAGAAATAATGAGTCGGTTTGTGGCAAGATCAAGGCAATGATACCCCTTATGATCAGAAGGATAACCCAAGAAAACATACAACGTGGACCGAGGAGCAAGCTTATGGGGGGTAGTGGTGAAGAGATTGGGGTGACACTTGCAATCAAAGACACGGAGGTGATCATAGGAGGGCTGGCGACCATATAGAGCAAAAAAGGGGTTTGGAAGGCAAGGGTTTGGTAGGGAGGCGGTTGAGAAGGTATGTGGCGGCGTGGACAGTTTCAACCCACTATGCGGCAGGAAGACTAGCCTGAAACATGTGGGAGTGCATAATATTGGTGGTGGTGCGAATAATGCGCTCAGCTCGACCATTTTGGAGGGAAGTGTGGGGACACGACATACAAATAGTGTCGTGGCCTGAGGAGCACCATAGGGCTGCTGTGCAGCGCCGGTGTAGCCAGCGACATGTGTCCGGGGTCGCGGTGGCAGTGGAGCAAGGGGAGGGTGCCAACCATCCCGCTGACCTGGCCATGCAACAAAAGTGTCGGTCAGTGGGTTCTAGGAGCTGCATGGAACTGGAGCGGAAGGATGATAGGAGCTACTGCTACAAGCAGCCCATTCCCATTAGGCTGCCAGCGCCGATGACGGTTGAAGTTGCCACCCCACGGACGTGATGTAGAGCTCAGGTGGAGCCGTAGGAGATGTCGCGGGCAGCGCGACAAGAGGTGCCGGAACAGAAGGTCGCGGAGGGGGCACCGTGGTAGGAGTAGTGGCCACAAGAGGAGATGGTGCAGCTGCCTTGCTGGCCATGGTGACCTCTTCGATATTCAGATCGACACGCACATCGTCGAACAACGGGAACGGGCGAGTGCATTTGATCAGGGCTGCCATATTGGAGAACTTGTAGTTGAGGCCGCGTAGAACATGAAGAACAAGTGCGCGATCAAGTACAGGCTTGCCCAAGCCACCGAGGGAATCTACCGGCTCTTCATTCATCGACAATATTCGATGACCGAGAGATCACCCTGGACAAGAGTCCAGAACTCAACATCGAGGAGGATGGCCTTGCCAATGAACTGCTCCTCGAGGCTAAGCCGGAGGGATCGTGAGGTAGGAACCGAGGTGGAAACCACCTCAAGGAGATCAGGAGCAGTAGTGCTGAACATCCAGGACTTTATAGTGCCATCCATGCCATGCCAGTGGGGGTTCTTGGAGAATTCTTCATCAGGTAGTACCAAGCAATCAAGGGCGTTGTTGGCGAGGGAGTTCAAGAAGAAGGTGTGCCATCAGTTGTAGTTTGGAGATTTTTGCTCGAGCACAAAGGGAATCATCGTCTTGATGTTGGTGACAGCTATAGCTTGTGCATGGAGCTGGGATTGCTTAGTTTCTTTGTACTTTGCGATACAGAGAGCGACCTCTTCGGCACGAGCAGCGGCCGGTGCGTCATATGGCGATGACATGGTGGTGATGGGGATTGGAGTGGGGTTTGAGTGGAGACACGCCGGTCGGAGGAACTCGGCGCATGATTAAGGAAGGAGAAAATCTAAATTACTCCCATCAAGTATATCCAAAGTACGAATAATCCCCTAAACTATTGTTTGGTTCAATTTAACCCTAAAATAGTTCAATTTGGTTCATTTTACCTCTACCATAATTTATCTTTGTAACGCAATGTTAGAAAAATACATCATGGATTTTTAATCATTATTTTGATAGATGATAAAATTTAATAGTATATTGATATGGTAATACAAAAGTGTATGAAAAATGATGCCAAAAATCAAGAATATAATTTTGGACATGCAATGTGATACCAACTACCACCCCATGAAATTTTAACTAAATATTTCACTTGTGCATGGAGAAACAAAAAGATAAGTTCAATTAAGGGGTGAATTGAACTAAATAGACTATTTTGATGAGTAAACTTAACCAAACAATTGTTTAGGGGTTATCAAGACTTTGGCTATACTTGAGGGGAGTAATTTGGACTTTGTCCGTTAAGGAAAGCTTAACTATGAAAAAAAAGACCGAAGTGCATATATGTACTACATGCATATGAAAATAGCATAGAAATAGACCGTTCATGGTAAATACATGGAATAGACAAATATTTGAGATAGTACATCATATGGCACTTCTAGGTCAAATATTTCAACAAAATAACTTGGAGTCTTAGACATACCACTCGCAAAATACTAACTGCTAGTACTAGGCATTGCTTGGTGCCTTAGTCTTCATTTTTTTCATAGCTTGAAACCTTTTCTTAACTTTATCAAAGTGAAGATTACTAAAAATCTCCTTCTCAATGTAGCTTAACGCCAAGTCATTGAGCCACTCATCGGACATCCTATTGCGCAATGATTATTTTCAAAGCGAGAGAAGGTTCTTTCAACCGATATAGTGGCAACCGGAAGGGGCAATCCTAACTTGATGAGATGATAGACCAATGGAAAAGCTTCACTTTTTCTAGTTTCAACCATCTTCATTGGTAGACTTCCAAAATCAGGACGGCCAACAAAATCATCATCTCTTCACACATGCACAAGCAATAGCTCAAGTTGATCTCTTATATAGGAATGATCATCATGAGAGTAATCTTTATCATAGATCCCCATTAGACGAACAATCTTATCAATGTCAATCTAGAGAATTAGTCTCTTGGGTCAAGACAAGAAAAGCAAACAAGTAATTCTAATGATACCTCATTGAATCGATGATCCATGCCCGTGATAAAAGAATCAAGAGCAACATAGAAAGTATCAAGACGGTAGTGATGCTATAGAGTGATGACGTTTCCATCAAGCCTTGATCGGCCCCATCTTGGTACTTGATCATCCAGATTTGGCTTTGGAATTTTTTTGGCATCACAAAATGATTTGACTTCTTCAAATAATGGCTGCCATCTTTCATTTCTCTAATTCATCAAATGTTTCTTCACATCCACAAGTAATGACATGTGAGAGTGGATATAATCAATGCAATAATACATCAAGTACACCGAGTCGAGTATAAATAGAGGGGAGCCGGAAGGAAAACCCTAATGTCGACATGCATGCATGGGCACACGGCCCAGGGCCATGATACACTAGGCCGAATACACTATTTGCTAACACACCCCCATAGTCAAAACGGTGGGACTAGCCACTAGTATGCACGTTGAGATTGGAATGAAACTCGATGAAGATTGAGGAAGGCAATCCCTTGGTTAAAATGTTTGCATACTGAGACGTCGTGGGCATGTGAAGAACACGAACTATATCGGTGGCGACCTTGTCTCGAACAAAGTGTAGATCGATCTCAATATGCTTCATGCATTGATGTTGCACGGGATTAGTCAAGAGATAGACAACACTCACATTGTCATGGTAGACCAAGGTAGATTGGTGAAGAGGACAGTGGAATTCAGCATACAACTGAAGGAGCGAACAAGGCTTGGCAACAACATTTGCAACATCTTTGTATTTGTCCTCAGCACTAAATTATGATATAGTGGCCTGGCAGCTTGGAGGACCAAGAAATACAACATAACCTGAAGTGGAGCGATGAGTTTAAGGACAGCCTGCCCAATCAGCATTTGAATAAGCCACCAGATTAGAACATGACGAGCGATGAAGATGAAGACTATAATCCAAAGTACCCTAAAGATAATGTAGAACACGTTTCACAAGTACCAAGTGAGGCTCACACGGATCATGCAAGAAGAGACAAATCTGTTGTACAACATATGCAATGTCTGGCCGTGTGAAAGTGAGATACTGAAGAGCACCAGCAAGATCATGAAAATGTGTAGCATCAGCAACAAGACAACCATCTAGAGAAAGCTTGGAACTCGTATCAACAGGAGTAGTACAAGGTTTGCGGTCGGACATACCAGCACAATTCAGAATCTCAAGCATGTAATGGCGCTGGGAGAGAAACAGACCAGCAGAAGTGCAAGTGACAAACATACCCAAAAATGATGTAGTGGTCCAAGGTCCTTCGTAGAAAAATCTGCTGTAAGACTGACTCCAACAAAATGAGTCATTTTTAAGAGGCAAAACATAGTTTGCCTGACGTGCACAGTTGAGAGAAGGGAAGCTAAAATGTTGCGTCTCCAACAGACAATGCTTTTGCTTTTCTCCCTATCGTGAGGGCACGCCTCCACTCTGCTTGAACACCGGAAGTGCTCCCTGCGCTAGTCCCGCCCGCCGCTCTAGCTGCTCCCCCGCACTGGTCCTGTCCGCCATCAGAGCGGATCGCCCCGCGTGCCGGCCCGCACGTCGCTGGAGCAGCTCGCCTCGCACGTGCTCGCCCCTTATCGAAGCTCGTCCCGCACGCGTTTGCCGCCGCCGTCGCCTTCCCTGCACACCCCGGTCCGCGGTCGCACCTCCGCCACCCGCGCCGCGACCGACTCCGCCTCGCCGCGTCGGCCCGAGCTCGCCCGCGCCCGCGTTCGCTGCCAGTCACCAGCCCGAGCTCGTGCCGCGTTCGTTCGCCGCCGACCCAAGCTCATGCCGCGCCCGCCTCCGCGCGAGCTCGCGTCGCTCCGCCGCACGTCGCCTCCCCGCGAGTTCGCGCCGCGACGCCTCCTAGCTCGACGCGAGGGAGGGCCGCCGGCGTCCGGGACGAGGAGGCTGCTGCGCCGTCGCCGTCAGGACACGGGTTGCTCACGAGCAGGGAGGGGGTTGGGGGCGAGGAGGCTGCTGCACCGCCGTCGTCGGGACGCGGGCTGCTCGCGCATGGGGGCGAGGAGGTTGCTGCACCGCCGCCGTCACGGGGATGGGGGGCTGGTGGGCGCCGGCGTGCTCCGCATCGCATCCTCCAACCTGTGCTAGACGTTCGAGAAAATGCATAAGAGGAAAGAGAGTGTGTAAATCTAGCTCTCCTCTCTCCTCCAATGCAAAATAGCTGCCCATTTGGCTCTCATTGTTGGAGACGTTTTCATGATGCACAGTAGCTTCTAGAGATGCAAAAATAGCTTTGCATACCCCTGTTGAAGTCAGCCTAAGAGCTGCAATAATGCATTGAAGAAGAACAGTAGAAGAAGCTATAAGGACTATGTCATCCACATAAAACAATAGGTAGATTGTATCTCGAGCCACGCTGAAATATGAACAGTGAAGTATCCGATTGCGCACCAATAAAACCTAGAGATTGATTAAATGTCGCAAATGTAACAACCCTCGCAAACAAAAGTGCATCTCATGTCATTCATGGTCATGTCATCATGTTGCATTTTTAAAACTATTTCATTTGGTGTTAACAATGCACATAAAATATAAAGTTAACCTAAGTTAAAAATTAAGGTTTTAAAAGAAGAAATTAAATAAAAGAAATTTTTGGAGTTAACATTTTCTGTTGATTAAACATAAAAATAAGAGATTTATGGAGTTGATACGGAATTATTTTAGTTTGTAAAAATGTCTACAAGAAATAATGAAACCTTCTCTTTTTAATTTTCAACTTGAATTTTTGATTCGAAATTTATTTGGAATTTGAACTTCGTCCTAAAAGGAAAAAGATCCAGAATATTCTCAAATGTATCCCTGATTTTTCGCATAATTTTTCGAGCCCTGGAAATATGCTTCTCAATTAATTAAGATCAGGAGGGTGTTTTTGTAAAATTCCCAAAACAGGCTAGTGGCCAATTCTCTTTCTTTCTTCTCTTCCTCCCCGAACCGACTCCCGCCGCGCGCCGTCTCGCCCGCGCCACCGCGGCAGGCTCCCGGCCGCGCGCCTCGCTCCACGGCTGCCACGCAGGACCTTCTCTACCGCCTCAACACCGGGATAAAAGCCCGGGTCCGGTTCTGTTCTTCTCCCTCGCTCGCACCCGCAGCATCCCGCCGGCCCGTCCTCCTGGTCCCCCGCCGCCGGCCGCCTCCGGCCCCTTCCCAGCAAGCCAGCACCCCCACGGCTCCGCACGAGTGCCCTACACCTCCCCATAGCCGTCAATCGCGCCACTTCGCCCTAGCGCCAAAGATCGAAACCATGTCTTCACCAAGAACACAATATCGTCGGCCACCGGGATTCCTTCTAATTCTCCCTCTATGATGCGTCTCGTGCTGCGATTCTTGATCCTAGGTGTTCGAAACTTACTCCTCTTCCTCCTTGGTGATCGGTAGGGTGTTGCGTCCCCGGGTTCGGCTCAATTTGGTCATCTTCTACAAGCTTCAACCGTCGACGCCTCCGCCTCACGCGGTGCGGACCAATTTCCGGCCATCCCTCGGTAATTTCTCACCGTGCCGGTGTTCTCCTTCACCCAAGAAAGCTTCGGAGGAGACGGTCTCCCCTTTTGTCCACTACCACGTCGCCGGTGCCCCGCCGAACCCCCTTCCGCCCGCATCTCGCCGTCGAGGTACTTCCGGCCGGTTTCCGGTGAAGTGGACCTCACCAACCGCTTCCTCGTGTCGAGTTGGCCCCGTAGGAGAGATCCCGTCGCAGTGGGTCGCCGTCCGGCCAAACTCCGGCAGGCCGCCGCCCTACTCCGGCCGCCGTGGCCATAGCTGGCCAACCCGAGCTCGAGTGGGCCGCGCATGTCCGGGCCGCACGCGCACTTAGGGCCACCCGCCCATGGGCCAGCCAGTTTCAGCCCAATAAGGTATTAGCACTGTTGCGAATTTAGTTATTTTCCAGATTTATCCAAATTTCAAATATTCGTAGAATATTCATCCAAATTCAGAAAAATACCAAACAAAGTGCAGTAGATTCATAAAATTATTTTCTATTTATTTATGAATTCAAATACCTATTTTGAGAAATTATATTTTCATAGTTTAATTAATTCCTTTTCTCTAATTAAGATGAGCTATTATTTTATGCTAATTATTAATTGTTTTTAAAAAATAAATTTCTTTAAAAATTAGAGATACTACAGACGAAAGTTTTTGTTAAGTTTGTTTTCCAAAATTAAACATAAACACCGTCATTTCATGTGATCCCAATTTAGTACCCTATGTATCATCGATTAATGATTAATCATGAATTGTTAACTAATGAACATGATTAATGGTTAATTAATGAACATGTTTATTTGTTAATTAATAAACGAGATTAATTGTTAATTAATGACCTTGATTAAGCAATAATTAATGAGCATGATCAATTATTACTTATTGCTTAACAAACGTGATTAATTGTTAATCATTAACAAGCTTAATTAATGAGTAATTGCTAATTAACGATCTTGGTTAATACAATCATTGCGCATCATGTCATATCCATTCATGCATGCATGGTTGTGATTCGCGACGCATTGTTGGTCGATCTAGGTCCCGGCATGATCGAGGTTCCGTCCGAGGTCGAGGCGAGAAGACGGGAACGTCGAAGACGACCAGACACCGAGGAAGCTAACCCCGACTTGAATCAAGGCAAGCCCGGTGCATCCTACCTATGTTTTTAATTATTTTACTTTATCACTTAGTACAGATTATGCTTGTGCATTAGGTGTTAGGGTTTGGTTGAAACCCTAGATGCATTATGGTAGGTTTCCGTTTGATTATTCTATACTTGGTACAGGTAGCTCAATAGAGGCTAAGCTTAATTCATAGTGGCAACGGTAGATGTTTAGGGCACTTAAAGCATGGAGGCTTTAAGAGTTTTTTTGTGTTGGCATTAAAGTTGTTGAGAGTGTTAAAGAAGTTGAGACCGGACGGGCCCCGTAGGAGAAAGGGCAAGACGGAGATGAGGTCTTGCAAGGTGGTAGCCCCGTCCGTGTCGGTCAAGGACCGTACCGTTGTCGGCTTAGTTGAACAAGTTTGAACGTACCGTGCTACATGCTGGTATCATGGGCCCAGCAAGCTGATGTACCCTATCGCCCCGAGAGATGTAGCGTAGCCAACTCTCTTTTGCCGAGCTGTTAGTGAGAGGATAGTCTCACGGGAGGGAGATGGGTCGACCACGAGGGAAGTCGTGGCTTCGCCATACTCCGGGGAGTTGGAAATGGCTAGTCTGCTGTCGGTGCTAGCGGGAAAGGTTGTCGTATACGATCGGTGTGATGCGTATACGTCGTGTAGTCGGGTTTTGTCGGCTGGTATAAAATCGATTCGAATCGCTGTCCCTCGCGATAATGAGTACCGCTTGTTTAGCTCGTCACATCGTAGTAACTTTTATGGAAGATGAGGAAGATGAGAGATGGAAGGAGAAAGATCTATTTATCTTGTTTGGAAACTTGATTGAATAGAGTTAGGTTGCAAACACCTTGGCTAATGAACATAACCTCGAGCTAAAATACTGAAAGTAAGGACCCACCCTTTAATGCTGTTTTTCGCAAAGGAGTAAACCCCACAGCCGGAAAGCCTTTGCATACTAGGCGTCGGCCTTAGCGTGCCATGTTGACGGGTCGGTCTTGCTGAGTATTAGAATACTCAAGGTTTGTTCGTTACCTTACAGGGAATGAGTCGTGCTATCATGACTTGTACGGCAGTTTTCCGAGGAAGAGCGAGTGTCCCGAGGGAGGTTCCCTTCAGTGGGAACGAATCCCCACCCCTTGAAGAGAGAGGACCGTGATGTACGAAGGCTCGGTGCATCACGTTGGTTAGTTTGAAGTCTTGAGAGTTGTATAATAGACAAGCTTCCGCTGAATACTCGTAGGATGTTGAACTTCAATAATGTTATCTTTCCGCTGCATGAATGTTTGTATTTTGAAAACTTGGTTGTATTATACCATGATGTATATATTCTGGCTTGTATGAGATGATGTTTCTGTTGTAACTCGCTTCGTCGAGTGTCCCTCCGTTCCGATTCCTGGGTGGTCCCGAAGGGGATGTCACATGTACCGAGTCCCGGGTATCCCGGAGGGGATGTCACAGCTGGTATCGAAGCAATACGGAGGCAACGAGTACATTGTTTACAAGCTCGTTTTTAAAACCTAACACGTTTAGCACGTCCGGAGTACGCGAGAGTACGGAGCCCATTTAAGGACTTAGAACAGATAGTTTTCTAACTGTTCGAAGTTCGTGGTTTTCTGGGTAGTCACTAACTATTCGTGATAGTTCATGCTAACTTTCGGTCATTTGACTAATACGGAGTAGTGCATGCATCATATCATATTGAGTGCTATACTATGAAATTTTGGGAAGTAGCCCAAGTTAGTATCGTAGTGTAGAGTTTGTTTCCTATGGAGGGCACAAGAAAAAGATCATGCTAGGGAATAGAAGGCAAGGAGAATTCTCACCCGAAGCAATGGAATGGGGAATTTAAGGTCTAGTCTACGAGATGATCAAAGACAATCAAAGACAAGGACGATCATGTGTAGTTATCAAGGAGCCCCATAGGAGAGTTAGGGATTTAAAGGGATAGATTAAAGATGCCGGTATGAATGAGTGCTATAGTTGAATCTTGGGATGAACAACTAACAGCTGCCAAAGAAATAGATAAACTAGGTGCAGCCACTGATGAAGACACATGATGAGATACTTGGATCTTGAACAAGCTCAATAACCTTCCAAAGAAGAGCAGAAGGATGGAATGTATGAGCGAGAAGAATCTTGGAGCTAGTTACCGATGCCACTTCAACTCCTCCAGGCCTCATCTAGGCAAATGACCGGTCAACTACCACTTGTAGCCACCAAAAGTTCTCGTTCCCTCTCCACAAATAGCCCTTTTGATTTCTCGTTCGGACTCTTCCTCTCGACTGAATGATAAAATTCCGAGTAATACGAGATGACTATTCCTAGTCCGAAAGTCATTCTCCTTCTTTCACTCAATCACATTATGAACGTATCTTTCCTTGAAGTTCTTGAGTGACTTCCATTGAAGAAATAATCATCATTTTGTTGACTAGACTAAGTTGTACCAAGAGCTAGTTTGGAAATGGGTGTTTTGCACTTTTAAATTGCCATTTTGCCTTTGAATTGTGCCGGTTCGCCCGAGTGCTTCTCAAAGTCAAACATGAGCGATGTGGAATTTCATACTCTATTTTGAAACTAGCAGAGAATCCAAATATGATGTTCTTCTGAACGGAAGGCGTATAACCTAAGGTACGCAACCGGAAAGAAGAATACTGGTTTGGAAACTCATCGGTGCAATTATCCTTGTAAATATCTTAAGCCTATATTTCCTTCAACACCAAGATAGACGAAGGCACTGTCGCATCTTTTGATAGTCCATGTGTTTCATAATCTCAACCATTCCAGTTAAATCTTTTCCTTCATCATTGACTTTCACCAACCCCTTATAAATCTCATGACTCCTGAATAAGTGCAGATTCCCGATCACGGCATGAAAGTGGTAGATATTGACAACAAACACCTTGACATTCTAAATTTGGATCGAGGAGTTAGTATCAATGAGTTGTAAGTGAAGCTATACTCATGGAGGATGCTCTTCGTGCTCATCAAGAAGAGAAGATTAAGAAGAGAGCAGCCGGTGAACAAGGAAGTGAGATACCCTCCAAAGTATCGTCTAGTTTACACTTCGCAGCATATCGGGGTTTCGAGCCTCGGCCATCGGGTTCCACTTTTTACCGGCCACCTCAGGCATCAGCAACAGGTGTTCTCCAGTTCAGCGGTTCAACAATCGGACCTATCGAGTATACGTCCCTTATTCTAGACTCTACAATCCGCTGATCATCTATGCTATAACGGTGGTTGTCTCGGACACTTGGCTCAAGATTGTGTCGCACCAACAAAGCGAGAATGTTTCAACACGTCCTCAAAGGAAAGCAGTTGGTCGACGTAAGCCTACAAGTCAAAACGATAAAATGAAGACTGGTCGTGTCAACTTTACCACATCCGAGGAGATTCCGAAAGGGTCACAAGTCATGGCTGGTTTGTTCTCTATCAACCATCAAGCTGCCGGTATGTTATTTGACTCGGGAACAACCCACACCTCTATCAGCAAAGGATATGTCCAAGATATAACCCTCCGTCATGCAAGATGATTATCCTCCTCTCATATCATCACCTGGGGTAATAGACTTGCAGATCAAAGTATTACGGGGATACCAATGAAGTGGGTCATAAGGATTATCCCACCTTCTTTATAGTCTTAGACGGACAAGGATTGGCTGTGATTCTTGGCATAAAATGGATGAAGTATTATAAGACAAGTACAGGATATAAATGCTTTTGCAGCTCATCCGAACTTTCCTCTTCGGGGACGAGAATTGTTTTCAGTTGACTTCTTTCCAAACTATTCTTCCGAAGGCTTACCGGGTTTACCACCAAATCGGGCAGTAGAATTCAAGATAGAGCTTGAACCGACCCGGGACTGCATCCATATCGAGAAGACCGTATCGGATGCCACCCAAGGAGCTGGTAGAAGTAAAGGTGCAAGCCGAAGGAATTCATTGGATAAGAGATATATTTGCCCGGGTTCATCACCTTGAGGATGACAACATTGTTCGTCAAGAGGAAGAATTAAACAATGAGGGTATGCGCAGATTATTGAACTTGAGTACACCGACCATTAAGCACCAGTATCCACTTCCTCGAATTGAAATCCTGTTTGATCGGTTGATGGGAGCAAAAGTGCTACCATGATAGATCTTCGCTCCGGATAGCGAGCAGATCGGGATTTGAGCAAAAGATATACCAAAGACAGATCCTCTACCATATATGGACTTTAGGAGTACCTGGTGATGTCCTTTAGTCCAAACAATGCCCAGTACATTTCATGTATCGCATGAACTGGATGTTTATGTCAAAATTGGATAAGTTTGTCGCGGTATCCATAGACGACATTCCGATCTACTCCAACTCGGAAGAGGAACACGCAGAACATTTAAGGACCATGCTACAACACCTAAGGGATCATCAGTTATTTACCAAATTCAGTAAGTGTGAGTTTTGGTTGAAGGAAGTACCTTTCCTAGGTCATGTGATATCAGCAGAAGAAGTGATCGTTGATCCCGAGAAGGTTAAAGAAGTATTGGATTGGAAACCACCTAAATCGGTCACACAGATCCGAAGCTTCTTAGGGTTGGCTGGTTATTATAGAAGATTCATACTCAATGTCTCAAAGAGTGACACGCCAATGATCAAAGTGTTGGAAAAAGATAAGAAGTATAAATGGAGCAATGCATGTGAAAGAAGAAGCTTTTCGGACGTTGAAGAAGTTACTCATAACAAGCACCGATGTTAGCTCGACCGATTCGACCAAGTCATTTGAGGTGCATTGTGATGCCTCGAGCACTTGGACTTGGATGTTCTCTAATGCAAGAGGGTCGAGTGTGTACCTATGCGTCTCGACAACCGAGGCGACAGGAGGAACAATAACCAACACAGGAGCTGGAAATTTGCAGCTGAGATTCTAGCATTGAAGAGCTGGAGACACCATCCCTTGGAAAATTTGGTACACCTATACACGGACCACAAGAGTCTTAAACAAATCTTCACTCAAGCGGATTTAAACATACGTCAACGAAGATGGCTAGAGCTGATAAGGGATTATGAGATCGAGGTTCACTACCATTTCGAGAAAGAACAATGTCGTAGCCGACGCCTTGAGTCGAAAAGCTCGTTGCAACAGTCTCACCGCTCGGCTATTGACTGAAGCATCTAAAGAAGAAATGCGTGAGCCTAATCTTCGAGTTCTTCCATATGGAATATTGAGTAATTGGCTCTTATTCCTACCATTCGCGAAGAACTGGTAGCAACTCAAAAGAAAGATGTTGGTAAGAGTCACATTAAAAGACGAATTAAGAAGGGTGAAATGAAGAGTTTCCGAAAAGATAGTGAAGATGTGATCTGGTTCAAGAATAGGCTAGCGAGTGCCTAAGAACTTGGAACTTCGCAAGGAGATAATGGATGAAGTACATACATCTACTCACTATTCATCCTGGAACCAACAAAATGTATCAAGGTCTAAAGCCAAGATTTTAGTGGTCAAGAATGAAACAAGAAATAGCACGGTATGTCAATGAGTGTGACACTTGTCGACGAGTAAAGGCAAATCAATTGAAGCAAGCAGGACCACTCTAATCCCTTAGTGTTTCGAATGGAAATATGAAGATATTAGTATGGATGTCATTATCGGCTTACCGTTAACTCCACGGAAGCACGACTTTATGTGGGTCATAGTGGATAGGTTGACCAAGGTCAGCTCACTTCATACCGGTACATACTCGGTACACCGCCGAGAAATATGCGGAGCTATACATCGCCGCATTCTCTGTCTACATGGAGTACCAAAGACCATCATCTCGGATCAAGGAGCTCGGTTTGTATCCAGATTCCGGGAGCGAGTATATGAGTCATTGCGAACGAGGTTGATTCGAAGCTTAGCTTATTCTCCTCAAACGGATGGACGAGACAGAGAGAACCAACCAATATCTAGAAGATGTGCGTCGAGTCGGTGTCTTGTCATACAATCAAGATTGGGAAAGATGCCTACCGTTAATAGAATTCTTAAACAACAACAGCTATTAAGAAGGTACTGGAATGTTACCGTTTCAAGCTCTATACGGTCTTAGCTGTCGCACACCGTTAAATTGGTCGAACGTGGAGATGAGAATAATATTTAGACCGGATCTAGTAAAGGAGGTCTGAAGAATCAAGTACGTCCGAGTCAACAAAATTTGAAGAGAGCTAAGTCCCGACAGGTGAGCTATGCAGATAAGAGACGTCGAGAGCTGAGATTCAACGAGAGGAGATCAAGTCTATCTTTGAGTATCTCCTACCAAAGGTGTCCAACGATTTGGAATTAAAGGAAAGTTAGCTCCACGGTACATCGGACCCTTTTCGATTCAAGGGAGATGTGGATCGATCGCATATCGTTTGGAATTACCAACACACCTATCGAGAATTCACAAGGTGATCCACGTATCTCAATTGAAGAAGTGTCCGAAAACCCCGATAGGTATACCGACAGACAAGTAGGGAACAGTATAGCCGGAACCGACCTATGATCAACATCCGATCGAGTGCTCGACACCAAGGATTGAGTGACTCGACATCGAACCATCAAGTTCTACAAGATTCAGCGAAGCAATCACTCGAAGCTGAAACTACTTGGGAACAGGAAGAGTTTCTCCGATTCAATTAACCAGAGTTCTTTAGTACCATCGCCTAGTCGCTTCGATCGTGAATCTCGGGACGAGATTCCTATAAGGGGGAGGGCTGTAACAACCCTCGCAAACAAAAGTGCATCTCATGTCATTCATGGTCATGTCATCATGTTGCATTTTTAAAACTATTTCATTTGGTGTTAACAATGCACATAAAATATAAAGTTAACCTAAGTTAAAAATTAAGGTTTTAAAAGAAGAAATTAAATAAAAGAAATTTTTGGAGTTAACATTTTCTGTTGATTAAACATAAAAATAAGAGATTTATGGAGTTGATACGGAATTATTTTAGTTTGTAAAAATGTCTACAAGAAATAATGAAACCTTCTCTTTTTAATTTTCAACTTGAATTTTTGATTCGAAATTTATTTGGAATTTGAACTTCGTCCTAAAAGGAAAAAGATCCAGAATATTCTCAAATGTATCCCTGATTTTTTGCATAATTTTTCGAGCCCTGGAAATATGCTTCTCGGTTAATTAAGATCAGGAGGGTGTTTTTGTAAAATTCCCAAAACAAGGCTAGTGGCCAATTCACTTTCTTTCCTCTCTTCCTCCCCGAACCGACTCCCGGCGCCGCACCGTCTCGCCCGCGCCACCGCGGCAGGCTCGCGGCCGCGCGCCTCGCTCCACGGCTGCCACGCAGGACCTTCTCTACCGCCTCAACACCGGGATAAAAGCCCGGGTCCGGTTCTGTTCTTCTCCCTCGCTCGCACCCGCAGCATCCCGCCGGCCCGTCCTCCTGGTCCCCGCCGCCTAGCCGCCTCCGGCCCCTTCCCAGCAAGCCGAGCACTCCCCACGGCTCCGCACGAGTGCCCTACACCTCCCCATAGCCGTCAATCGCGCCACTTCGCCCTAGCGCCAAAGATCGAAACCATGTCTTCACCAAGAACACAATATCGTCGACCACCGGGATTCCTTCTAATTCTCCCTCTATGATGCGTCTCGTGCTGCGATTCTTGATCCTAGGTGTTCGAAACTTACTCCTCTTCCTCCTTGGTGATCGGTAGGGTGTTGCGTCCCCGGGTTCGGCTCAATTTGGTCATCTTCTACAAGCTTCAACCGCCGACGCCTCCGCCTCCGCGGTGTGGACCAATTTCCGGCCATCCCCTCGGTAATTTCTCACCGTGCCGTTGTTCTCCTTCACCCAAGAAAGCTTACGGAGGAGACGGTCTCCCCTTTTGTCCACTACCACGCCGCCGGTGCCCCGCCGAACCCCCTTCCGCCCGCATCTCGCCGTCGAGGTACTTCCGGCCGGTTTCGGTGAAGTGGACCTCACCAACCGCTTCCTCTTGTCGAGTTGGCCCCGTAGGAGAGATCCCGTCGCAGTGGGTTGCCGTCCGGCCAAACTCCGGCGAGCGGCCGCCCTACTCCGGCCGCCGTGGCCATAGCCGGCCAACCCGAGCTCGAGTGGGCCGCGCATGTCCGGGCCGCACGCGCACTTAGGGCCACCCGCCCATGGGCCAGCCAGTTTCAGCCCAATAAGGTATTAGCACTGTTGCGAATTTAGTTATTTTCCGATTTATCCAAATTTCAAATATTCGTAGAATATTCATCCAAATTCAGAAAAATACCAAACAAAGTGCAGTAGATTCATAAAATTATTTTCTATTTATTTATGAATTCAAATACCTATTTTGAGAAATTATATTTTCATAGTTTAATTAATTCCTTTTCTCTAATTAAGATGAGCTATTATTTTATGCTAATTATTAATTGTTTTTGAAAAATAAATTTCTTTAAAAATTAGAGATACTGCAGACGAAAGTTTTCGTTAAGTTTGTTTTCCAAAATTAAACATAAACACCGTCATTTCATGTGATCCCAATTTAGTACCCTATGTATCATCGATTAATGATTAATCATGAATTGTTAACTAATGAACATGATTAATGGTTAATTAATGAACATGTTTATTTGTTAATTAATAAACGAGATTAATTGTTAATTAATGACCTTGATTAAGCAATAATTAATGAGCATGATCAATTATTACTTACTCGCTTAACAAACGTGATTAATTGTTAATCATTAACAAGCTTAATTAATGAGTAATTGCTAATTAATGATCTTGGTTAATACAATCATTGCGCATCATGTCATATCCATTCATGCATGCATGGTTGTGATTCGCGACGCATTGTTGGTCGACCTAGGTCCCGGCATGATCGAGGTTCCGTCCGAGGTCGAGGCGGAAGACGGGAACGTCGAAGACGACCAAGACACCGAGGAAGCTAACCCCGACTTGAATCAAGGCAAGCCCCGGTGCATCCTACCTATGTTTTTAATTATTTTACTTTAACACATAGTACGGTTATGCTTGTGCATTAGGTGTTAGGGTTTGGTTGAAACCCTAGATGCATTATGGTAGGTTTCCGTTTGATTATTCTATACTTGGTACAGGTAGCTCAATAGAGGCTAAGCTTAATCCATAGTGGCAATGGTAGATGTTTAGGGCACTTAAAGCATGGAGGCTCTAAGAGTTTTTTGTGTTGGCATTAAAGTTGTTGAGAGTGTTAAAAAAGTTGAGACCGGACGGGCCCCGTAGGAGAAAGGGCAAGACGGAGATGAGGTCTTGCAAGGTGGTAGCCCCGTCTCGTGTCGGTCAAGGACCGTACCGTTGTCGGCTTAGTTGAACAAGTTTGAACGTACCGTGCTACATCGCTGGTATCATGGGCCCGAGCAAGCTAATTATTAATTGTTTTTGAAAAATAAATTTCTTTAAAAATTAGAGATACTTGCAGACGAAAGTTTTCGTTAAGTTTGTTTTCCAAAATTAAACATAAACACCGTCATTTCATGTGATCCCAATTTAGTACCCTATGTATCATCGATTAATGATTAATCATGAATTGTTAACTAATGAACATGATTAATGGTTAATTAATGAACATGTTTATTTGTTAATTAATAAATGAGATTAATTGTTAATTAATGACCTTGATTAAGCAATAATTAATGAGCATGATCAATTATTACTTATTGCTTAACAAACGTGATTAATTGTTAATCATTAACAAGCTTAATTAATGAGTAATTGCTAATTAATGATCTTGGTTAATACAATCATTGCGCATCATGTCATATCCATTCATGCATGCATGGTTGTGATTCGCGACGCATTGTTGGTCGACCTAGGTCCCGGCATGATCGAGGTTCCGTCCGAGGTCGAGGCAGTAAGACGGGAACGTCGAAGACGACCAACGACACCGAGGAAGCTAACCCCGACTTGAATCAAGGCAAGCCCCGATGCATCCTACCTATGTTTTTAATTATTTTACTTTAACACATAGTACGAGTTATGCTTGTGCATTAGGTGTTAGGGTTTGGTTGAAACCCTAGATGCATTATGGTAGGTTTTCGTTTGATTATTCTATACTTGGTACAGGTAGCTCAATAGAGGCTAAGCTTAATTCATAGTGGCAACGGTAGATGTTTAGGGCACTTAAAGCATGGAGGCTCTAAGAGTTTTTTTGTGTTGGCATTAAAGTTGTTGAGAGTGTTAAAGAAGTTGAGACCGGACGGGCCCCGTAGGAGAAAGGGCAAGACGGAGATGAGGTCTTGCAAGGTGGTAGCCCCGTCTCGTGTCGGTCAAGGACCGTACCGTTGTCGGCTTAGTTGAACAAGTTTGAACGTACCGTGCTACATGCTGGTATCATGGGCCTAGCAAGCTAATTATTAATTGTTTTTGAAAAATAAATTTCTTTAAAAATTAGAGATACTGTAGACGAAAGTTTTCGTTAAGTTTGTTTTCCAAAATTAAACATAAACACCGTCATTTCATGTGATCCCAATTTAGTACCCTATGTATCATTGATTAATGATTAATCATGAATTGTTAACTAATGAACATGATTAATGGTTAATTAATGAACATGTTTATTTGTTAATTAATAAACGAGATTAATTGTTAATTAATGACCTTGATTAAGCAATAATTAATGAGCATGATCAATTATTACTTAGTGCTTAACAAACGTGATTAATTGTTAATCATTAACAAGCTTAATTAATGAGTAATTGCTAATTAATGATCTTGGTTAATACAATCATTGCGCATCATGTCATATCCATTCATGCATGCATGGTTGTGATTCGCGACGCATTGTTGGTCGACCTAGGTCCCGGCATGATCGAGGTTCCGTCCGAGGTCGAGGCGGAAGACGGAACGTCGAAGACGACCAAGACACCGAGGAAGCTAACCCCGACTTGAATCAAGGCAAGCCCCGGTGCATCCTACCTATGTTTTTAATTATTTTACTTTAACACATAGTACAGATTATGCTTGTGCATTAGGTGTTAGGGTTTGGTTGAAACCCTAGATGCATTATGGTAGGTTTCCGTTTGATTATTCTATATCGGTACAGGTAGCTCAATAGAGGCTAAGCTTATTTCATAGTGGCAACGGTAGATGTTTAGGGCACTTAAAGCATGGAGGCTTTAAGAGTTTTTTTGTGTTGGCATTAAAGTTGTTGAGAGTGTTAAAGAAGTTGAGACCGGACGGGCCCCGTAGGAGAAAGGGCAAGACGGAGATGAGGTCTTGCAAGGTGGTAGCCCTGTCTGTGTCGGTCAAGGACCGTACCGTTGTCGGCTTAGTTGAACAAGTTTGAACGTACCGTGCTACATGCTGGTATCATGGGCCCAGACAAGCTAATTATTAATTGTTTTTGAAAAATAAATTTCTTTAAAAATTAGAGATACTTGCAGACGAAAGTTTTCGTTAAGTTTGTTTTCCAAAATTAAACATAAACACCGTCATTTCATGTGATCCCAATTTAGTACCCTATGTATCATCGATTAATGATTAATCATGAATTGTTAACTAATGAACATGATTAATGGTTAATTAATGTACATGTTTATTTGTTAATTAATAAACGAGATTAATTGTTAATTAATGACCTTGATTAAGCAATAATTAATGAGCATGATCAATTATTACTTATCGCTTAACAAACGTGATTAATTGTTAATCATTAACAAGCTTAATTAATGAGTAATTGCTAATTAATGATCTTGGTTAATACAATCATTGCGCATCATGTCATATCCATTCATGCATGCATGGTTGTGATTCGCGACGCATTGTTGGTCGACCTAGGTCCCGGCATGATCGAGGTTCCGTCCGAGGTCGAGGCAGAAGACTGGAACGTCGAAGACGACCAACGACACCGAGGAAGCTAACCCCGACTGGAATCAAGGCAAGCCCGGTGCATCCTACCTATGTTTTTAATTATTTTACTTTAACACATAGTACAGCTTATGCTTGTGCATTAGGTGTTAGGGTTTGGTTGAAACCCTAGATGCATTATGGTAGGTTTCCGTTTGATTATTCTATACTTGGTACAGGTAGCTCAATAGAGGCTAAGCTTAATCCATAGTGGCAATGGTAGATGTTTAGGGCACTTAAAGCATGGAGGCTCTAAGAGTTTTTTTGTGTTGGCATTAAAGTTGTTGAGAGTGTTAAAAAAGTTGAGACCGGACGGGCCCCGTAGGAGAAAGGGCAAGACGGAGATGAGGTCTTGCAAGGTGGTAGCCCCGTCTCGTGTCTGGTCAAGGACCGTACCGTTGTCGGCTTAGTTGAACAAGTTTGAACGTACCGTGCTACATGCTCGGTATCATGGGCCCAGCAAGCTAATTATTAATTGTTTTTGAAAAATAAATTTCTTTAAAAATTAGAGATACCTGCAGACGAAAGTTTTCGTTAAGTTTGTTTTCCAAAATTAAACATAAACACCGTCATTTCATGTGATCCCAATTTAGTACCCTATGTATCATCGATTAATGATTAATCATGAATTGTTAACTAATGAACATGATTAATGGTTAATTAATGAACATGTTTATTTGTTAATTAATAAATGAGATTAATTGTTAATTAATGACCTTGATTAAGCAATAATTAATGAGCATGATCAATTATTACTTATTGCTTAACAAACGTGATTAATTGTTAATCATTAACAAGCTTAATTAATGAGTAATTGCTAATTAATGATCTTGGTTAATACAATCATTGCGCATCATGTCATATCCATTCATGCATGCATGGTTGTGATTCGCGACGCATTGTTGGTCGACCTAGGTCCCGGCATGATCGAGGTTCCGTCCGAGGTCGAGGCAGTAAGACGGGAACGTCGAAGACGACCAGACACCGAGGAAGCTAACCCCGACTTGAATCAAGGCAAGCCCCGATGCATCCTACCTATGTTTTTAATTATTTTACTTTAACACATAGTACGGTTATGCTTGTGCATTAGGTGTTAGGGTTTGGTTGAAACCCTAGATGCATTATGGTAGGTTTTCGTTTGATTATTCTATACTCGGTACAGGTAGCTCAATAGAGGCTAAGCTTAATTCATAGTGGCAACGGTAGATGTTTAGGGCACTTAAAGCATGGAGGCTCTAAGAGTTTTTTTGTGTTGGCATTAAAGCTGTTGAGAGTGTTAAAGAAGTTGAGACCGGACGGGCCCCGTAGGAGAAAGGGCAAGACGGAGATGAGGTCTTGCAAGGTGGTAGCCCCGTCCGTGTCTGGTCAAGGACCGTACCGTTGTCGGCTTAGTTGAACAAGTTTGAACGTACCGTGCTACATGCTGGTATCATGGGCCCAGCAAGCTAATTATTAATTGTTTTTGAAAAATAAATTTCTTTAAAAATTAGAGATACTGCAGACGAAAGTTTTCGTTAAGTTTGTTTTCCAAAATTAAACATAAACACCGTCATTTCATGTGATCCCAATTTAGTACCCTATGTATCATTGATTAATGATTAATCATGAATTGTTAACTAATGAACATGATTAATGGTTAATTAATGAACATGTTTATTTGTTAATTAATAAACGAGATTAATTGTTAATTAATGACCTTGATTAAGCAATAATTAATGAGCATGATCAATTATTACTTATTGCTTAACAAACGTGATTAATTGTTAATCATTAACAAGCTTAATTAATGAGTAATTGCTAATTAATGATCTTGGTTAATACAATCATTGCGCATCATGTCATATCCATTCATGCATGCATGGTTGTGATTCGCGACGCATTGTTGGTCGACCTAGGTCCCGGCATGATCGAGGTTCCGTCCGAGGTCGAGGCGAGAAGACGGGAACGTCGAAGACGACCAGCACACCGAGGAAGCTAACCCCGACTTGAATCAAGGCAAGCCCCGGTGCATCCTACCTATGTTTTTAATTATTTTACTTTAACACATAGTACGGTTATGCTTGTGCATTAGGTGTTAGGGTTTGGTTGAAACCCTAGATGCATTATGGTAGGTTTCCGTTTGATTATTCTATACTTGGTACAGGTAGCTCAATAGAGGCTAAGCTTAATTCATAGTGGCAACGGTAGATGTTTAGGGCACTTAAAGCATGGAGGCTTTAAGAGTTTTTTTGTGTTGGCATTAAAGTTGTTGAGAGTGTTAAAGAAGTTGAGACCGGACGGGCCCCGTAGGAGAAAGGGCAAGACGGAGATGAGGTCTTGCAAGGTGGTAGCCCCGTCCGTGTCGGTCAAGGACCGTACCGTTGTCGGCTTAGTTGAACAAGTTTGAACGTACCGTGCTACATGCTGGTATCATGAGCCCGAGCAAGCTGATGTACCCTATCGCCCCGAGAGATGTAGCGTAGCCGGCTCTCTTTTGCCGGCTGTTAGTGAGAGGATAGTCTCACGGGAGGGAGATGGGTCGACCAAGAGGGAAGTCGTGGCTTCGCCATACTCCCGGGGAGTTGGAAATGGCTAGTCTGCTGTCGGTGCTAGCGGGAAAGGTTGTCGTATACGATCGGTGTGATGCGTATACGTCGTGTAGTCGGGTTTTGTCAGCTGGTATAAAATCGATTCGAATCGCTGTCCCTCGCGAGTAATGAGTACCGCTTGTTTAGCTCGTCACATCGTAGTAACTTTTATGGAAGATGAGGAAGATGAGAGATGGAAGGAGAAAGATCTATTTATCTTGTTTGGAAACTTGATTGAATAGAGTTAGGTTGCAAACACCTTGGCTAATGAACATAACCTCGAGCTAAAATACTGAAAGTAAGGACCCACCCTTTAATGCTGTTTTTCGCAAAGGAGTAAACCCCACAGCCAGAAAGCCTTTGCATACTAGGCGTCGGCCTTAGCGTGCCATGTTGACGGGTCGGTCTTGCTGAGTATTAGAATACTCAAGGTTTGTTCGTTACCTTACAGGGAATGAGTCGTGCTATCACGAGTTGTACGGCAGTTTTCCTGAGGAAGAGCGAGTGTCCCGAGGGAGGTTCCCTTCGAGTGGGAACGAATCCCCACCCCTTGAAGAGAGAGGACCGTGATGTACGAAGGCTCGGTGCATCACGTTGGTTAGTTTGAAGTCTTGAGAGTTGTATAATAGACAAGCTTCCGCTGAATACTCGTAGGATGTTGAACTTCAATAATATTATCTTTCCGCTGCATGAATGTTTGTATTTCGAAAACTTGGTTGTATTATACCATGATGTATATATTCGGCTTGTATGAGATGATGTTTCTGTTGTAACTCGCTTCGTCGAGTGTCCCTCTGTTCCGATTCCTGGGTGGTCCCGAAGGGGATGTCGGATGTACCGAGTCCTGGGTATCCCGGAGGGGATGTCACAGACAAACCTACTGTACCAAGCACAGGAAGCCTGCTTCGGACCATACAAGGATTTGTTGAGACGACATACATAATCAAGATGAGCGAGTGTCAACAAAATTGGATGGTTGAGCACAATATATTGTCTATGAAAGAGTGTCGTGAAGAATAGCATTCTTCACATCAAGCTGATGAATGGCCAATATTGAGAGAGAGAAATTGACAACACAGTGCAAATAGTAGCAGTATTCACAACTGTACTAAAAGTCTCACCAAAATCAATGTCGGGCGCTGAGTAAAACCACGAAGAACCCAACGGGCCTTGTAGCGATCAAGAGAGCCATTAAGGTGCAACTTATGGTGGTAGATCCACTTGCCAGTAACAATATTAGCGTCTCACGGAGGCGATACAAGATCTCAAGTATTGGATACAAAATCCCAAGTATTGTTTGCCCGGAGAGCGGTGAATTTCTCGATCATTGCATCACACCAATTGGGGACCGACAATGTGTCGCGATTGATCTTAGGTACTGGAGACAAAGCATTGACTTGCATGTCAAAAATCATCTTCGGCTCACGAAATCTTTGTTGGTCCCTAGTGACCATACCGTGATCATTAGATTGAGGGAACGACCATGACACAGGGCAGTAGAGGATGCATGACTCGTAGGAGACGTGGAAGCCGGCGAGACCGCGTTGGGTGCGGCCACGGTCGAGGCTCCGGGGAGGCCGTGTCGGATGCAACCCTAGGAGATGCCGCGTTAGGTGCGGCCGCCGGCGAGGCTCAAGCGGAGGCTGCGGTGAGGCCACGTCCGGCTGCGCACGCGGTCGCGGACCCTGCGGAGGACCTAGGCTGGGGAAGACGTAGGGTCCGGTGATGCTGGGAGAGTTCTCGGTCGCAGCAACCCATGGAACATGTCCAGCGAGGGCAGTGGGAGGCACCAAACATGTACCTACGACCAAAGGACGATCAGCTGGACAAGGCACATAGTCAAACTCCAACAGAAAGTTAAGGTTGGATGAAGCTAATGGGGCGAGAGAGTTTAGCAAAAGGAAAGGAGGTCTCATCAAAGGTGACATGACGAGAAATAATGAGTCGGTTTGTGGCAAGATCAAGGCAATGATACCCCTTATGATCAGAAGGATAACCCAAGAAAACACACAACGTGGACCGAGGAGCAAGCTTATGGGGGTTAGTGATGAAGAGATTGGGGTAACACTTGCAATCAAAGACACGGAAGTGATCATAGGAGGGCTGGCGACCATATAGAGCAAAAAGGGGGTTTGGAAGGCAGGGGTTTGGTAGGGAGGCGGTTGAGAAGGTATGTGGCGGCGTGGACAGCTTCAACCCACTATGCGGCAGGAAGACTAGCCTGAAACATGTGGGAGTGCATAATATTGGTGGTGGTGCGAATAATGCGCTCAGCTCGACCATTTTGGAGGGAAGTGTGGGGACACGACATACAAATAGTGTCGTGGCTCGAGGAGCACCATAGGGCTGCTGTGCAGCGCCGGTGTAGCCGGCGACATGTGTCCGGGGTCGCGGTGGCAGTACTTCACGAGAAGGAGAGCGGCCTCATCAGCACGAGCAGCGGCCAATGCGTCATATGGCGACGACATGGCGCTGATGGGGGTTGGACTAGGGTTTGAGTGGAGACACGCCGGTCGGGGGAACTCGAGGGATGGGTAAGAGAAAACCGTGGGAAGGGAGGAAGGCCAATCACGACACGAGAGTTAGAGGAAGCGAGGGATTGTAGCCCTTTGAGATACAA
Organism: Chloris gayana; assembly: GCA_031894775.1. Lineage (NCBI taxonomy): Eukaryota > Viridiplantae > Streptophyta > Magnoliopsida > Poales > Poaceae > Chloris > Chloris gayana. The sequence goes on from JAUNZO010003273.1 coordinate 124,801, forward strand.
TTAGAGCGGATATAATCAATGCAATAATTCATCGAGTACACCGAGTCGAGTACAAATAGAGGGGAGCCACATGGAAAACCCTAATGTCGACGTGCATGCATGGGCATGCGGCGCAAGGCCATAATATAACAGGCCCAATACACTATTTGTTGGGCCATAATATAACAGGCCCAATACACTATTTGCTAACAACATGGCATCTACCATATTATGATCTTTCTCTATAAGAGGAGAGATAACTCATTTGTAATGCGAAGCACTTTCAACATAAACTTCATATTTAAAACAAAGTCAAAGCACTCCATTGTGCGAACCAAACCAGCTGCTCCACCAGGATTGCGCTCATCCTCATGAATGCCACACAACACCTTAAGCACAGAATCCCACATTGATTCAATGCGGAGTAATGTTGTGTAATGAGAACCCTACCTTGTATGTCGGGCCTAACCAAGGTTGTACTTTGATGCTTACCTTTTTCCGAAACAGTTTCTCTATTGATCAACTTTCTTAAAGTGTTCTCACGATGCTTTGCAATTAACTTATCTTTCCTCTAACAAGATGAACTAGCACTTGTCACAATCAAACCGACATAGGTGAAGAAAACCGAAAATGATGAACAACAAGATATGGCAGCAACAATGACGGGCTTTAGTTGCTGAGCAAAGCAATGGTCATGGAAAGAATAAGGGTTCTAATCACGAATCTGTTTTTGTAGACCATTGAATTGACCTCTCATATTAGTTGCTCCATCGTAGCATTGTCCTCTTATTCTAGCTGCAACTAATCCATATCTAGAAAGCATGTCGAACAAAGCTTTTTTTAGAGCATTTGATGTTGTATCCAACACGTGTTGAAGACCCAAAAACCTTTCAACAACCATTCCTTTATTGTTAACAAACCTACAAGAGAAAGGGATTATTTTTTGACAAACAATGCAACACAACAATGAATACAAAAATGAACATTTATAAAGAGACTAACCTCACAATCATTACCATTTGCTCGGCTATTGAGACATCACGGGATTCAACAATCAGAACAAAGAAACATTTATCACCAATCTTGTGCTTTATCACTTCGACAATTTCTATTGCATAACTTCTACAAATGTCCTTTTGAATCTTATGACAAGTCATACCATCATTTTCTGGGCACAACACTTCAAATGCAACCCGCATCTCCTCTTTTCTTTTCTAATACAACTCAATGATCTCTAAGAATTGCCTTTGTTTAAGGAAGTAGCAGATTCATCATGTCCACGGAATGCATGAGCCTGTAAATTAGTTATATCAAAGTTGTTGCCACACCAAATTCATATTGTTTTTTGGCATCTTGATCATGAGTCTCATACTTATGTTCAACACTTTTATTTTTGAAATCATCACTAATACCCGGAGCTAGGGATTGGGCGATTGGGGGTGGAGACGCGGAGTCGATGGAAATATTGTTGATGGCGTCGACGGCAGGGTGGAGAATTTGGGAAATCCTATGTGCAAAATGATCGACGAGAGTCGACGGATGGATCGGCCCACGTGGCCCATGAAGCAGCGGGCCAACGAGCCACTTTATCCAATGGTTTTCAACTGTAGATCGGTTGTTCTAAAAAAACTATAGATCGGTTCTCACTGTCGTGACACCTATCAACATTTTAGAGACTCCGTGTCAACGTTTTTATGAATATAGATCAACGTTTCAAAAACATGAAATCAACACTTTCATAATAATATTGATATAGAATATCAACAATGTTGACATAGCATAAACAAAATGTTGATACGAGTGCATCGAAGATATTGACGAAAATTCAATTTAAAAAACATTAAAATATTCATGTCAAATCTCGTTTCGTAGAGTTAATTCTAAATAACACGGTGGTGCAAACGGATTCGAAAACGGAGTTACGGTCCGGAAGAAAATGTGTTTTAAGTGGAATCAATTAGTTTCTCTCTCCCTCCCACCCGCTCCAATCCTGTGGCGACACGTGACATCACTAGCCACCCTTCCCTTCTCCACCCGCCTCGAATCCGTAGCATTCATCTAGTTTGCACAAATTTCAAACATTGATCTATATAAAGACTCTTGTCGACCGATCTACATATAGGAAGCCCCAAAGAATTTGGAATGACCGGAGGCCCCTTTTCGTAGCCCAGCCCAAAACGCTAGGCAGCCCATAGGCGGCAACCAGTCCATAACGTTTCGTCAATTTGTGTATTTGTTCCTTTTCCTCCGAGTAGACGAGCGAAACCTCTCCGCCAGCCATGGTGTTTCATAGGCAGGTCACCGGAACAGAGGGGTAAGGCCATGTTTGGGTGTTATAGTTTCTCAAAACCAAAGTATTAAGAAATCATGGTTTTAGAAGCCATTGTCAAGCAAAAACGTGGTTTAGAAAAAAGAGGTCTCGTGTGAAGTTTTTAAAACTCCAATATAGTTGCACTTTTATCAATACCATGGTTTTTAAAACTGCAAAACCTGTTACATCCAAACACCTCCATACCTCCTAAAATCGAAGTATTTTGCAAAACTGTAGCATTCTTACAAAACTCCAAAAATACTTTGTATCCAAACAAGGCCTAAGGGCATGTACAACGCTAATAAATGAGCGGGCTCTTGAGCTGATGTGGCAATGTATTTTTACAAATAGCCCCTCCAATCCTTGAAGAGACGGCTGGGTGGTCTCTTGACGAAGAGACGGTCTCTATCACGTGTTTCGATATAAGAGATAACTCTAAGCACCGTTGTACATGTGAAGAGACGACTTATATCATGTAATCATTAATAATATGCATTTATTAAAAGACATCATGTAGAGTCTCTCCTTTGTATGACTAGAGTCGTTTCATGTCTCTTTGCTTGGATACATATGCCCAAGAGATCACAATAGACTCTTCTTTGTACATGCCCTAAGAGTGTTTCGTGCTTCCGGCTAGGTAGGGCGGCCGCCCCACCATGCCCTACTGCTACTGCTGGGTCTGCCAGTGACCGTTACAAATGGTTCTAGGCATACACCTACTTGCCTAGCAGCAGTATTAATTCTAACAATTAATGAATAATGTACTTCTCCAACAAAATGTAATTTAGTACTGTGCTACAATAATTAACCACACAGAACTTGTCCTATATGGAATAGTCCATCCTCGAACAAACAGGGCCTTACATTCGTGTGGTTAGCTAAAATATTGATGGTTGACGAATAAAATCTTTCGCCCAAAAGAAAGAATGCCATACCACGACGTGCCACGTTCATTTTAAGTCCAAGCTGCACATGTGATCGCATCTAGAGTTCAATAGAAGATTATTATTTTCAACCTGGTATAGCTGGATACTAGAGAATGGCTAAAAGTCCATCATATAAAATTTTTTCCTTTATTTCTGTACTCTTAGTAAACTCGTTTTATTTTATTTTAATAAATAATCCGTACGGCTCTGGCCCTTTAGTTGCGTCGTAAAAAAAAACAGACAAAACTGGTATAGCTAGATCGAGCCACGGAGATCCTTCCTCATCTGCCACATCTATGCTAATTAGAGAATGGCTAAACTCCATCATGTAGGTTTTTCCTTTATTTCTGTACTCTTCGTAAACTGTTTTATTATTAATAAACAATCTGTAGGGCTCTGGCCCTCCAGTTGCGTCAAAGAAAAAAACAGGTATAGCTGGATTGAGCCACGAAGATCCTTCATCATCTCTCACATCTATACTAACAAGCTGTGCTGATTAATTACTCTTCATACGGAAGACACAACTAAAGGTACAACCAGAAACCTAACAGTACTACGACATGGATGATAGAGACTGCTTGATTGTCATTCGCCTCATGTGCTGCTGCTTGGCACATATTATGTATCTTCATGGCGATGGACAAGGAGTGTTAAAAGCTTGTTGGGGCTATTGTGTTTTTACCCTCAATCTGATATCCAATTAATTGTGATTTTATTTACAAATTTATGAGTTTACCCCTACAATTTCAAAAGAAGGCTAAAGTTGTCCCTATTAGGAGTAAAATCACAATAAAATATTGCGATTTTATCCTTAGTAAAATCACAAAGTTTAAAAGCAGAGGGTAAAATCACAATTGAGATTGGAGTCAGGGATAGAAACACAATTGTTCCTAAAAAAATTCCCTGATTTTGTCCCTTGAAGCAGTCCAGTCTCCAGTGGAGCCAAGTCCCACGGAGTGCACATGAGTAGATTTAATTTTGATGGTGCCTACCAGGTAGAAATGACATGCTTATCACTCAATTCCGGTTTTTCCCTGGTGCCATGCATGGCCAGTGATGGACACAACACTTAGAACTTGGATAATTTTTTCGAACTACAAAACTATGCTAGTATAAGGTTTTGCCAAATTGTTGAGTATTCCTGGAAATACCCAAGCAACATGGTAGGTCCATCAATAGCCATGGCACTCGGGAGCTCCAACATAACTTCGCATGTTAGGCAGTCAAAATATTCTCTTCACTGCACCTTTCACTAAGCTTCTACTTCTAATATGGGATATATAATCTGTTGTTTTCAAACCCTCCTAATCGAACCAAGACATACCTAAAAAAATCAAACCAAAACAAAAAAAATTGTGTTTGGCAGAGCAAATTTTCATTGTATAAGTTTATGTTATTAACCTGTGATTTCTATTATTTTAATTAATGTCTTAACTGATTTGAAAAATCATACGAGTTTATATTTGTATTTAGCACGTATTAGGATTTCTTATGCGCGTCTTAGAATCAAGCACCATGATTCATCTCGACTAGTAAGATCATTTCAAACTTTTCCTTCCTTGTCTCAAAATTTACTGATCTTAATAAATTCTGCAACATTTTTTCTATAAAAATAGTGGTTCAGTTCACATATTACCTTATATGCACCACTAATTTATTGCATTATTATTATTATTATTATTATTATTCCTAGGTTAATATTTTTGTAATGATAACAACATTTAATGTCTAAACTTATATATTGGAATTTTCAGTTTAGTTCTCATAAATATGATATGGGTAGTTGATTTTCCTCTTAAATTTTATAATGTTTCTCCCTTTTAGCAATATGGGAGACAAATGTCGCAGAACATTAATGCTTCACAGTAACACAAAATAATTTGTCTGCTTTAAATGTGATCAGACCTAGTCGTGGTATAAGACTATCCGCACTCATGATACTCTATTGCCGTCCTTTAAAAGGAATGTTCTGTTCTAGTCAGCAAGATTCTCTCCTCTATATTCAGTTTTGCTACACCCGTTCATACTCTATATCCATCCTCTATATAAACTACCCAATATTTTATTCAACTAACTTTAACTACCATCTTCTTTCACACCTCCTCTTTCTTTTCCTTTTTTTCACTTATTTTGCTTTTGCAATAGTTTAACAATCTAATCTTTATCATTCCATAATTTTTTTATTTTTCCACCTTTTCCTTTTTTTCTTTTTTTCTTTTTTCATTTTTTCCTCTCTTTTTCTCCTTCTCTCTTTTTCCTCTCCTCTTCCTCTCCCTCTCCTTTTCTCCCCATCCTCTCGGCGCCTCTCTCCCCATCTCTCCCGACGGGCCGCCTCTCTCCCCGCGCCGCCGCCGGACCGCCTCCGCCGCGCGCGCCTCCCCCACTTCCCCGCGCCGCCGGCTCGCCTCCCGTGCCGTGCGCCACCTCCTCGCTTCCCGCGCCGCCGCCGGCTGCCTCGCCTCACGTGCCGCGTGCCGCCGGGACCCGCCTCGCCCGCCGCCGTAGATCCCGGCGAGCACCGCCGCCCGACCGCCGCCCGACCCCGCACCACCTCCTCGCTCCCCGCGCGCCGGCGCTCGTCGTCCTCATCCCCCGCTCGAGCCGCCGCCCGGGTCCTCCTCCCTCGCGCGCACCGCCGCCCGGGGTCCTCCTCCCTCGCGCGGCGCTGTCGGGCCCGCCTCCCTCGCACGCACGCCGCCAGGCCCGCTTCCCGCGCGCAGCCGCCGTCCGAGCCCTCCTCCCTCTTTCCGCCACGCGAGCGAGCTCCCCGTCCCTCTCCTCTCCGGATCCGGCGGGCGGGGAAGAGCGGAAGCCCGGAGGCCCCGGATCTACCCATCCGTCTCACCGCCGCCGCCCCGTTCTCTTTGTTCGATCTGGATCCGTGTGGCGGCGTTGTCCTCCTCCGCGTGCTGCTGCTGTGCGCGCCACCACCGGGGCGGCGATCCGGCCTCGCCCGCCGCCACGTGCCCATCCCCTTCTCTCTCCCCTTCCGGCTCGCGGCGCGGACCAACCGTGGGCACGTGGGCCCCGCGCCACGTTGGCGCCTTGCGTACCACCGCCCGGACCCGGGAATGGCGGACCGGCGGGAAACGCTTGGGTACCGCACGGCTCCCGGTATCCCGGTGCAGACGTTTTTACGTCAAACCGGTACTGGAGGCCGGGTACCGGGTTGCTCCCAGTACCGGTGCGAGGTAGTCTAAGGTCATTCGAGTGGTCTCTTTCATTTCACGTTTTTTCAAGTGTGACACGTGAGCTTTCTAGTCTAGTTCTCGTGAAATGAAAGTACATCTCTTAGTGCACTATTTTTATTTCACAGTTTCATAGGTCGAACAAGATATTAAATGGTTGCATAGATGTACCAATAAGGATCTGGTTTTTTTTTTTTGCATACGAAAGGAAAAGAGTCAATACAGCTTTTATTCTCTTTTTATCAACTTGGAAAAAGTGACAATATCATTTCATCTAAGGTTTTTCTCATCGTTCATATTAAATAGCATGTCATATCATATTTTTTACTGATGTGTCACATATATAATAAATATCAAACGAAAGACACAATGAGAATAGTCTGAGTTAGTAACCTCCATCTGTTTTACACAGTGCTAGCATAGGCAACCCAAGAATGATGACAGCAATCGAGTAGGGTGAAAATAGATCCGAGAATTCAGGAAAGATAACCCCCAGAAATCAGAGGTGGGGTGCAGTTATTTCGCACTCATGGGTTGATTCAATGTCCACCAACAACCAGTTCCCTATTTTGTGAAACATATATGCAAGCCAACATGTGTTACCATCTCGTTGTTAAAAGCTCCGCAGTCTTGCTACGTTAATTTAAGCCATTTCTAGGGGTCATAATTTCATAAAATCAAGAAAGAAGCTTTCTTGAACGCTAATATTCTCTCCCTTAAAAATAGCAAGGCTTCTTAAACTCAATATCATAAGCCTCTGATCAAGAATTATTCTATTAATTAATAGATCTCTTATTTTTTATAGAATAATTAATAAATGTATGTATTTTATAATATGAGTATAATAAAATCAATTTTATGTCAAAATTATGTAATAAGACTATATAAGAGTAGTTGTTGGCTTCCAATCTCATATTGACTTTTTTATTGGTGCAGTAGGGTCCCAGCTTGTCGAGAACGCTTAAGTTGTTTCCGTAATAGTGCAGTTTCGCAAAAGAAGTAGATGATGATGAAGAAGAAGATAATGAAGTTCATCAACATGCAAGGAATTAGCATCACTGCAATCAAGTTTTTTATTCTGAAGTGGTACAGCCACTTGGATCACAAGCCACCATTTTTTAAAGACATAAGTCTATGCGTGCGCGGGTTAAAGTATGCACGTGACCAGCTAGCCTCAGCTAATATTCTTATTATATTGCAGAACAGTTGAAAGATGAAAGGATCGTGCCATCAAGGTGCGTTCGTGATCTCGATCGTCTTCTGACAGCTGACACTGCTATTACACGGAGGCTAGAAAAAAATGGTCATGGTAAATTACACGCACAAAACGTTGATAGACAGTTACTTCTAGTTTGTCAACATCTCAGCGCTTCATTCGTTTCCAGCAAGTCTGCACACGAGGCTGGGCAAAAGCAATAGGTGACAGCAAATTTTCAGATATTTCTGGAAAATAAGTATCTTCATTGACATCTTCCTTTAAACATCTCTGTCTCGTGGCATCTATTTTTTCTGCCTGGGATGGGATAATTTCCAAAGGAGTAATAATTTCTGTTTTCGTCGTGATTCCTAGCTTAAGAGCAAACTTTTGACTTACTACAGGACATTGGAGTAAATTAAGACTATTATATGACCTACTGCAGAAGTAAATAGTACCATGTTTAGATCCCTCAAGTTTCTAAGAAACCAGTTTTTAGAAACTGAAAATGCTTCAACAGACCTCTTAGCTAATTTCTAAAAAAATTGGTTTATGAGTTTCTAAGAAACTCAAACTGATTTTATCCAACTAATGTTAGTTTTTGACTCATTTTAGCACAATAACCACCTCAAGTTGCTTTATAAATTTTAGAAACCAAAATCCAAACAACCCCACATAATGTTTATTTAGAAATGATCCATTTGCACAAACCATAACAAAAAAATAATTTTAAAAGAATTAAATTAATTCAAATATGGCTTAAGTTTCACAACATGCTAAGGGTGTATTTGGCACCGTTTATTGAACTGCTTATTGAAAGTGGATAAAATAGCAAAGTGCTTATGAGGTATAAGCACCTATAAGCACTTTGTCATTTTGTATTACACATAAGCACTTTGGACAAAGCAGCAAAACGTAGCTTATAGTGCTTATGTGTGAGAATAAGCAGTTTTGATGAATAAGCATAAGCAGTTTTACCAAATAGCACTACCGGAAAACCGGATATTGCCGTGTGCCGGACGTTTTGCCGTGTGGCAGATGACGGGCACACGGCGAAACGCGTCTTCGCCGTGTGTCAGGAGGCCAAGCACACGGCAAAGATCCAGCACACGGCATCCGCAGCTTCGCCGTGTGTCAGAACCGGAGCACACGGCAAACATAAGACTTTGCCGTGTGTCACAGGCCAAGCGCGCGGCAAATACACAGCTTATACCAACGCCGTTCGGGTCCGTGACTGCATCCACTTTTTGCCGTGTGCTTCCACGTTGACACACGGCAAATTCACCTCTTTGCCGTGTGTCTCCCTGCGACACACGGCAAAACACCAACTTTGCCGTGTGTCAACCTGAGGCACACGGCAAACTACAGCCGTTTTTTTAAAGTTTAACCTCCACAGCTTTTTGTTAGCTTAATTACATGCATTAGTAGGCTATGTAACAATTTGGATCATTTCTCACCATTTTTTCTATATTTACGTAAAATTAATTGACTTTTAACTGCTTTTCCGAAATAAGTGAAATTTGAATTACAAGTGCATGAAATAATAGACCAAGGTTAGTTAAAAAAATAATTTTCACGATATTGATGCTAGGTATAGGTTAAGACAATACGTAGTTGTAAAAATGAAATTTTGAATATCACGTGCATATATATAACATTCAACGACCATCGGGTGAAGTAATTTTTAAATTCTACAAAATTTAAACAATGCTGGAAATTCTTGAAATTTGTCATAACTACTATTTCATCATATTCTAAGTATGTGATAAATAGTCGAGATGTTTCTCTCGCATGTCATCAAATACGATGTTCATAACGCTATGAAGTTCATATAGATTAATTATCAATGATGAGGTAAATGTTCGTACATGCAAGAACTATTTTGAAATATAAGTTTAATTGAAAACATCATTTATTTGTAACTATAAGTACATGAAATAATAGGTTTCTGTATTGAAAAATAGAAACTTATTTGATTCACACCTGATTATGGTCTTAAAATCGAAAATTAACGTTATATTTATCAAATATATAACAAAATGAAATTAACTTTGCCGTGTGTCAACACGTTGGCACACGGCAAACATGTGTGTTTGCCGTGTGTCGGAGGACCGGCACACGGCAAAATCACATGTTTGCCGTGTGCCAAGGTGTTGACACACGGTAAACGGGGACGTTGCCGTGTGCCGTAGATCTAGGCACACGGCAACCTAGATCTACGGCACACGGCAAACGTGCCTTTCCTTAGCCGTTGGTGCCTCTTCCTTCTTCCACTCTCCGGCTCACTCTCTCTCTCACTCTTCTCGCTCTCCAACGCCGCCCGCCACGCCACCGCCGCGCGCTCGCCGCCGCGCGCGCACGCCGCCCATCCGCGCGCCCCGCCGCGCTCGCCGCACGCGCGCCGCCCGCCACGCAGCCCGCCCGCGCGCCCTGCCGTGCCCGCCCGTGCGCGTGCCGCCCGCCACGCCGCCCGCCGCGCGCGCGCGTCCGTGCGGCCGCCCGCGCGCCCCGCCGCGCCCGCGCCTCGCTCGTCCGCGCGCACGCCGCGCCTCCTCGCCGCGAGGCGCTCGCGCGTCCACGGGCCCGCGCCCGCCCGCGCGCCCCGCCGTGCCCGCCGCGTGCGCGTGTCCGTGCGGCCGCCCGCGCGGGCCGCCGCGCGCCGCGCGCACGTCGCCCGCCCGCCGCGCGCGACTGCGGGTCCGCGCCCCGCCCGCTCGCGCGACCGCGCGCACGTCGCCCGCGCGACCGCGGGTCCGTGCCCCGCCCGTCCGCGCGCTCGCCGCGCGTCCTCGCCGCCGCGCGCCTGCCCGTCCACGGGCCTGCGCCCGCCGCGCGCCCCGTACCCGCCGCCCGCCCCTGCGGCGTCCGTCCGCGCGTTCCGGACCCGCCGCCTCCGAGTGCCACGCATCCGCGCGGCGTCCTTGCACCAGCCTCGCGCCGGTAAATACGATTGTCACCATATTTTCCCATGTATGTATGCATGTTCACAATTTGGTGATAGTAAAATAGAAAACACAATTTGGTGAATGGAATTTGTCATGGATGTCGGTCATGAAGTCGTTGTTTTATTACAGGTTGTAGGTGCCGAATTTTGTATGGAATTGAATGTGAATGTCGGTCATCGCGCCATTCCTTACTATAATATTTAGGACAGGTTCTGGCAAAATTTTTATTTGATACTAATAATTTTTTTTTCTTCTTGCAGAGAAGCTTTCCATAGTGACGTTATTGTTGACTCGTCGCTTCACGAGTATAGTAAGGTGAGACAACATGACCCCTCATTTCATATCATGTTGTTAGGTCGCGTAACCTAGTTAGGCGTCTCCCGTTCGAAAAAGATACGGTTGGAAATATGTTTTGGTTTGCATATCTACAACCGTATCCGTTTCGAATTGTCCACGTTTTTGGACAGCCCGCGGATGTGTACATGGGGTTAGTTTCCATGCTCCACCCTATCCGAGATAGAGTTTCGGCATCACCCCTGTTGTTCTCCGGATACACAATCTCCTTAATAGGACGTGTATTTGGAGAACAGCGGGGAGGTGCTGCCGAAATTCTGTCTCGGATAGGGGTGGAGCATGGAAGCTTACCCATGTACACATCCTCGGGTGGGATTAGGACCTATCTTTACCTATTAGGGCATGATAGGTATCGCGTAGCTATATATGATTTCTATAACACCTATTGCGCTATGTTAAAGGATGGATAGTCGTGATTGGATGTACACGGGATGGCGCGGTAAGCGTGACTATACGAATGAGTTCATTTACAAGGTCCATGAATTCTTGAAAAAGGCATTTCAATCGGGACATGGTAGAGCAATGTGCCCATGTGCCGGTGTGAGAACAAGACATATCAAACACAATTAAAAATGGGTCAACACATTTGCAATAATGGATTTATGGCAAACTACACCCGTTGGATCTGTCATGGTGAAGCCCATCGAGCTAGGGACGAGGTCGTGAGGCAACGCATCGCAGAATATGATTCCGATGCCGGATGTGGAGACATGTTAGATGATTTTCATCACGCCCACTTTGATGAAGGACCTAGCCATGTTGGGGAGGAGCCGCCAGAGCCTACCGCAAAAGCCTATTATGACATGTTGTCTTCGGCACGTAAACCATTTCACGACCATACGGATGTTTCTCAACCGGATGTCTGTCGGACGACTAATGGCTTTAAAATCTCAGCTTGGCATCGGTCGAGACGGCTTTGATAATATGTTGACGGTTTTTGGTAGCCTCGCTTCCGAGTGGTCACAATCTGCCGCGCAACATGTATGAGTCTCAAAAGCTCCTTCGTGCACTTAAGATGCCGTACGAGCGGATACATGTCCGTCCTAACGGATGCGTCTTATTCAGGAAAGAAATCTCGAAAAAAATTATTGTCCTAAATGTAATTCCTCCAGGTTCATTGAGGTAGATTCCGGTGATGGTCATAAGAGGCAACTCAAAATCCCCATGAAAATCCTACGGTACCTTCCATTCGTACCGAGGATTCAACGCCTTTACATGACCGAGGAGACCGCAAAACAGATGACATGGCACAAAGAAGGCAAACGATATCGTCCCGAGAATATGGTACATCCAGCCGATGGTGAATCATGGAAGCATTTTGACAGGCAACATCCCGAAGAAGCCGAGGATCCTCGTAATGTACGGGTTGCATTGGCGACGGATGGATTCAATCCTTATGGAATGTCATCTGCCCCATACACTTGTTGGCCGGTGTTTGTTATCCCTCTCAATCTCCCTCCCGGCATCATGTTTAAAGCACAAACCATATTCTTGTCGTTGATAATTCCTGGACATCCAGGGACTAAAATGAGTGTGTACATGGAGCCTTTGATCGATGAGTTGCTTGATGCTTGGAATGTTGGGGTATGGACATACGACGGGGCTAGAAAGAGGAACTTCAAAATGAAAGTGTGGTACATGTACTCCATGCATGACCATCCGGCATATGGAATTTTTCCGGCTGGTGTGTTCACGGGAGGTTTCCATGTCCGGTATGCAAGTCGGTTGTCAAATTCTTTTGGTTGACGAATGGTGGCAAGTACGTTGCTTTTGACAAACACCGACAGTTCCTTACTATGGGTCATCCATTCGGACGAGACAATTAAAGGTTCTTCGAACCAAATGTAAAAACAAGTGCAAAATTGAAGCCTCCATGGCAGAGGCATATTGTAGTGAAGAGGTGTCAAACTTCACATCAAAATACTATGCTTCGAGACCCTTCCAAGCGTGCACAATCCACCCCCTCGTTACAATGCTAACGAAAATGATTGCAATCTCAGCCTATTCGTAGGGCAACTTGGAAGTGCAAGTGGTGGGACTCCTAAGACCTTGAAACATGAAGAGTTCCGCACTATCATGTTGTATGTGTTGACCAACCTTTCGAAGTGCAGCCATACTTACGGTAAGTTGATATTGCACTATAGTATTTATAACGAGATAGTCACTAATATGCATCTAATTTCTCTCGATTTTCTTTTGTATAGAGAATTTACTCAACAATTCCGCAGAGAAATAGGGCACCGACTCCTCAAGATGTTGATGCCCTTCTTAAAAAGGGCGCGGGTCGTGGAATGCCGGATTTCATTTCTTGGTTCAAACAAAAGAGCCGAAATGATGCGTCAATGATCGCCGAGCCGAGACAGATAGCAAATGGATGTGAATATAGGGTAATGTCGTACAACGCCTATGACGTAAATGGATATCGCTTTCACACTAAAAGATACGATGAAAGTCGGCCCAATCGGAGGACAACAAATTTCCAAGTTTGTACGAAAGCCGATGATGGGGTCGAGTACTATGGAATAATTGAAGAAATATACGAACTCTCATTCATTGGTCGCAAACCTCTCGAAGCCTCGTCGTATTCAAATGTCATTGGTTTGATCCTAACCAAGTACGACGGACACCTAGTATTGGACTAGTTGAAATTCGACAATCATCCGTCTATGCAGGAGACGATGTCTATATCGTGGCTCAACAAGCAACGCAAGTGTATTATCTCTCATACCCGTGCAAAACCGACGAACGTCTTCTAGGGTGGGACGTTGTGCACGAGGTATCGCCACACGGTAGACTACTCCGTCCCAAATAATGAAGATTACAATATGGACCCTAAAACATATGACGGAGAATTCTTTCAAGAAGTTGGGTTACAAGGGCGTTTTGAGATAGACCTAACCGGAGCAATGGAAATGGAAGTAGACGAGGATAATGAAAGGGTTGATGTCGAGGATGATGAAAGAGGTGATGACGAGGACATCGGAGATGTAGTTTCCAATCCGAAGGACTTAAAATTACTTGAGAATTTACAATTAGGCATTCATGAGGTCATTCCTCCGCCGAGCATGTGCCGAATGTGATCTCGACATGTATGATAGTGATGATCAGTCGGACGATCCAATTAATCCCGATTGGGATGATTATTTCTAATAAATGTAAGCTACTATTATGTCTTAAATAATATATTTCTTTATATGTATGTTTCTAATTATGTCTTACTTATTTCATATGTGCTAACTGTTTTTCCGACTTTTTAATTCCAGGTGACCAGACAAAGATGGTGGGAGGTGTGCCGCAGCGACAGTGCACGTCCGTTTGGAGGAGACAGATGCCGGACTCGGATGTACCACTCGGGTCCACACGAGGCTTGGGTCGGGGGAAGGGTGGTCCCAAGGGCAGCGGGAGCAAGCCGCTCTAAGTGCACCGGGAGCGGTGGCACTAAGGGTCGAGTGACTCGGAGTAGGTCCGTAGCACCACCTTCCCGCCGGAGGCAGAGGAGGAGGAGGGGGAGGAGGAGGAGGGGGAGGAGGAGGAGGAGGGGGACTCGGAAGAGGGGGCTCTGGAGGAGGGGGAGGGCAGGAGGGAGAGTCGGAGGAGGGGGACGGGCAGGAGGGTGAGGATGAGGGTGAGGGTGGGGAGGAGCAAGAGGGGGAGCAGCGGAGCAGCAGCCTCATCGTGTGGCTGCGGGGTCCTACGAGACTCCCCGACGGGCCGATACCTTTGTCCACGCGACCGGTTATTCGACCGAGTAATGCCATCGTAAGGAACTTCTAACTACTTCCTTCATTTGATAATGTGAAAATCTTTATTAATATCTAACTAATATTTTTTCATAATCACTTTTCGCAGGAGTTGGAAATTGATTACCCCGTGTAGTCATAAACGCAAGGTGAACGCTGTCCTTGGTGCTTTGGTCGGGCAGCACTTCCCGGGTCAGGTTCACATTGGTGAAAGGTACGAGCCGGCGTGGACTTGGGAGCACTACCGCGTCGCCACCGAGCAAATCGACGCATTCAACAGGTGCTCCGTCAACAAGGCGGATCGAGTGGTGTCGAATTGTGGGTAAGTCTTTCTCGCTCTACATTTCATTCATTCCATTCATTGTACACTTATGCAATAAGAACTAAACACATTATGTCTACATGCAGGAATTCTACACTTGTGAGCCAGGGTACGAGGAGATGGCTAAGGTTGTGGCTAACAATCGATGTCGAAAGCTCGTGAAGGACATGCACTACGAGGCGCAAATTCAGTGCGTCATTAACTACTATGGCCATATCCTCCGTAAGAAGATAACCAAAGATGCGGCTAGGACTCGTGAAGCTCACACGGGAGCAATATTTACAGGTAAATATAGAGTTATCTTCGATTTAATGCATTGCTTTATTTGATTTTTTTACGTCTCTCATTTGTCCCGTGTAGGTGCCGGCGCCGTGGTGCCGTAATGACGATTTGTGCTGGGAACGCATAGTGGACAAGTGGTTCTCACCCGAGTGGGAGGAGATGCATAACGCTGGCCGAGCCCGACGTGCGTTGATGCCCGGTCCATCGCACCACCAGGGCAGCCTTAGCAACGAGGAGTACAGAGCTCGATGGGTATGCAGAGTCATTTATTTGTTTTATCTCATAATTATGCATAAATAGTAATGAACTTGTTATTTTGTTTGCAGTCCCGGTCACATGGAGGTGCCGAGTGTCCCGAGTTCGTGGGCTGGGCTATGGCCCACCAGAAAAAGGCTACTCAGGCCAGCTACGACCCCGAGAACCCTCCTTCGGCTTACAGCAACCCCTCCGTCTACTCCCGTATCACCGCATATACGGAGGTGGGTAAGCAACTCTATGGCTCGAGTGGGATCCGACCGCCCACCCTATTGATGCTGAGGTGGCCATGAGGGCGGGAGGAGGCAAGAAGCATGGCCGGTTGATCATAGGCGACGGCACCGTGGACACGAGCAGTTGCCCCACCCTCTCACGGATTCGAGCGAGGGACCCAGCCACCGCCCCGCCTATACGTCCACGCCGGACCGTCGCAGAGCTGCAAGTGCAGAGACTTGAGGTTATTTCTGCTTCACTAAACAATTATTCAATTTCTAATCATGTATTATCACTGCATTGTAACAGTTCAATGGAAACTTTTGTAGGCCGAGCTCGCCGAAGAGAGAAGGCAGCGACAGGAGGAATCGGCGCGACAGCAGGGGATATGGCCAACTTGTTTGCTTACATTGCCCAAATGCAAGCTGAGTTGGCAGCAGGACGACCACCGCCACTGCCTCCAACTACGTCTCATATGTTTCCAGTCACTCCTCGGTAATCAAGAAACATTGGTCAATTTATAATTACTTAAGAGACTAAGATAACCTAGAGAATTAGATATTGTAGAAACTTACAATCTTAACTAAAATGAGTATTCTCTGGTTTGCAAACTTTTCTACTTTTTGTAGAACCTATCGGCGGCATCGAATGCATCGGTGAACATGTCACCTACGTTGCCCCCGCAGCAGTTGTTCCCACAAGTGCCGCCGTTCGAGCCCTCACCCTTCGGCCCACCGACGTGCGAGCCACCACCCTTCGACCCACATCTGTGAAATCATGGTTTGTTGTACTCGTTGACGGCCTATGAATGTTATATGTGTTGTTTGTGACGATATTTGTGATGTTGTGAGACAAACGGATGATATATGTTTTATTTGCGATATATGTGTTGTGCGATGATATGTGCGATGAATTGATGATGATGTGATATATTTCTACTGTGTTTGATATATGTTCTATTTGAAATGTTAAATGAGGTATCCGGGGCTAAAAAAACAGAAAAAAATATGGATGCAGATGGTCGTTTTGCCGTGTGCCGAGGCCTGGCACACGGCAAAGTGACCATACTGGGAATTCATATTGGTCGCTTTGCCGTGTGCCGAAGGGGTCGCTTTGCCGTGTGCCGAAGGGGCACACGGCAAAGTGACCGAGTCTTCGCCGTGTGCCACGCCACCTGGCACACGGCAAAGGACTTCGCCGTGTGCCACCCCACCGGGCACACGGCAAACGACCGAGTCTTCGCCGTGTGCCACGCCACCTGGCACACGGCAAAGGACCGATTCTTCGCCGTGTGCCGCGCCACCGGGCACACGGCAAAGGACCGAGTCTTCGCCGTGTGCTTCGCGGTCGCCACACGGCGAAGGTGACGTGACGGCACTGTTACCTTTGCCGTGTGCTGAATGTGGCTCACGGCAAAGTCTTCGCCGTGAGCCCGTGCTTTGGCACACGGCGAAGGCTGATTTGCCGTCTACTCCATCCGCCGTCGAGCCTTCGCCGTAGGCCACCGACGGCAGAACTATTTGCCGTGTGTTTAGGTACCTTCGCCGTGTGCCGCGGGCACACGGCAACTCGCTGGATTCCGGTAGTGTAGGTTGACTGCTTATGCTACATAAGGACTATAAAAAGTTTTGATAGAATAAACACTATAAGAAACATAAGCACTATAAGCAGTATAAGCACTATAAGACCAAATGCATCCTAAGTACAAAGCGCCATACGAAATATTTGGGTTAATTAACCTCTATCATTCCAACTCCTGGATCTTACATAGTTTGTGAGTTGATTTAAGATCCAGATTGCAGGACATGTTGACATGTAGGAGTATGTACGAGGAACGATAGGTGATGAAGGAAGAGACATGCCTTACCAAGAGCTTATCGAACGCATCAACTGGATGTGGAGTTGGTTGGAAAGGAAGATCCTTACGATTATGCGATTAGGTCAGCATCTTGCAACGAAGATATTAGAGGCCTAAGGGAACATGTTGCATTAGATTTGTGCTTTATAGGTGACAAAGTATAGAATTATTTAAGAAATCTGTTTTAAATTTGAGTGGTTATGTCAGTAATGAATATAGGTCTATACTCGGTTCATTTTTTTTAAAAAAAAACAACCATGTTGTAAAAAAAAGCATTGACGAGAGACATATGTCCAACTTGAACTTGGCTAGGCCAACAGACCGGACAAAACCTTTATCCCTCACCAAAAAAAGAAAACGAAAAATGGATAAACCTTCACCATCACATCATGTGGCACACGGAGAGGCACCAGTAAGAGGAGCCTTTGTTCAAGCCACCCGCAGTGAAAACAGCGATGTGGGCCCATGTGTCATTTGGCTACTCCCAATGGCAACACAATTATTATTTCTACATAATTTGGTCTTTCTAATAATATGGAACCTTACAACTGAGTTGGCTATAATTTTGTATGTAATTTTACAAATTAAAAAAAAATCTTGTGAAAAACATTAACCGACGATGCCAGAGTGAGACAGGACGTGCGAGTTAGCAAGGTCACGTACAGGCGGCAGTATACAAATTGATCGGCTCTTCCCAGTACTAGCAGCCAGTCAGCAGAAAAAATCAACTAACGCAATGGCTGCGCGGCCATGTAGCCTGCAAGGTAACCAAACCCCTTCCTTCTTTCCATATTCTAGTAAAAAGTCCTAGTACGATCGATCTTCTTGGTACTCAGAAAAATAAATTATTTACGATTTTGTTCTCATTTCTTGTGCTACGTGATCACACAGTTCGTTTTTTGCAGTGTCTGCTGGGTTCTTAGGATCAATCTGCGTAGTGGATCTCTGCTTCCAGATGAGCCTGATCGATTCTATCAATCTTCTTCTCCTCACTGTGTACATCCTGAGCTTGGTGCTCTGTGCTTGCACAAGGCAAAGCCGGATTCGCACAGGTGACCGGCCATTGCTGTGTGCTCTTGCGTCTCCATGCTGCGCTCTGCTCGGCGTCGCGTTCGTCTGCTCGGGAGCATGGGCTTCTTCTTCCAGAGCAGAGCTATTCGGCAGAGGATTGGTTTGGGTGGTCATCTCCGTTTCTTTGGTCTTTCGCCCGACGAAGTTCTCCCGAGCCGTGGCCCTGGCGTGGTGGGTGGTGCTTGCGGCCACGACCACCGCGCACGGCGCAGAGAAGATCGGGAGGAAGAGTCCCATGGGTGTTCTTGACATTGTGTCGTGGGTGGTGAGTTTGATCCTTCTGGTGTGCGCGGTCAACGTTTGCAGAGGCGTCGCCGGCGATCGCGCTGCCGGCGAGGAGGAGACCCGGTCATTGCTGACGGCGGCGGCGAGCGGCGAGCAGAGCCCGCCGGCGTTTGGCAGGGCGAGCTTCTTGAGCCGCCTGACCTTCACGTGGATGGACCCGTTGCTGCGGCTGGGGTACTCCAAGCCGCTCGATTTCGGTGACATCCCGCCGCTGGACGCCGACGACGCCGCGGCGGAGGCGAGCCGGGTGTTCACGGAGAAATGGCAGCAGCGGCGGGGGCAGCAGACGAGCAGCCTGGCGGTGTTCACGGTGCTCGCCGAGTGTTACAAGAAGGACCTCCTCCTGACGGCGCTGTACACGCTGCTCCGCACCCTCTCCTTCGCCGCGTCGCCGGTGATCCTGTACGGCTTCGTCTCCTACTCCAACCAACGTGACCGCCGCCTCGCCGCCGGGCTGGCGCTCGTCGGCGTCCTCGTCGCGACGAAGCTCGTGGAATCCCTGTCGCAGCGGCACTGGTTCTTCGGCTCGCGGCGGCTCGGCATGCGCATGCGCTCCGCGCTCATGTCCGCCGTGTTCGCGAAGCAGCTGAGCCTATCCAGCGACGCGCGGCGTCGGCGCTCCGCCGGCGAGGTCGCGGGCCTCATCGCCGTGGACGCGTACCGGCTCGGCGAGTTCCCGTTCTGGCTGCACCTGGCGTGGTGCATGCCGGCCCAGCTCGCCCTGGCCGTCGCGCTGCTCTTCTGGGCCGTGGGCCCCGGCGCGCTCCCCGGCCTGGCCCCGCTCCTCATCTGCGGCGTGCTCAACGTGCCCCTGGCCAAACTGCTGCAGCGCTACCAATCCATGTTCATGAAGGCGCAGGACGAGCGGCAGCGCGCCACGGCGGAGGTGCTCAACGCCGTGAAGGTGGTGAAGCTGCAGTCGTGGGAGGACAAGTTCCGGGACACGGTTCACAAGCTGCGCGACGCCGAGGTGCGGTGGCTCGCCGAGACGCAGGTGAAGAAGGCGTACGGCAGCGCGCTGTTCTGGATGTCGCCGACGGTCATCGCGGCGGTGATCTTCGCCGGGACGGCGGCGCTCCGGAGCGCGCCGCTCGACGCCGGCGTCGTGTTCACCATCCTCGCCACGCTGCGCGTCGTCTCCGAGCCCATGAGGATGCTGCCCGAGGTGATGTCCGTCATGATCCAGGTCAAGGTCTCGCTCCACCGCATTGCCAAGTTCCTGGCCGAGGACGAGTTCCAATTCCAAGATGACGCCGTGGACAGGGACACGATCCGTGGCATGGCAGCTTCCAACATAAACATGAGGATCGCCCTGCGAAATGGTGTCTTCAGTTGGGATCCGAGCAAGGCCATCGCAACTCTGAAAGGCATCAGCGTCACTGCGATGCCGGGGGAGAAGGTCGCGGTCTGCGGGTCCGTCGGAGCTGGGAAATCGTCATTGCTGTGCGCCATGCTTGGCGAGATTCCGAGAATATCCGGAACAGTACGTTGCTCCCGTTGAACTCTTGTTGTTCTATTTACTAGAGAGCATGTGAATTGATCACTGATCTCCGTGTCTGTCCTTGAGGTATCCGTGTCCGGCTCCGTCGCCTACGTTGCGCAGACCTCGTGGATCCAGAGCGGCACGGTGCGCGACAACGTGCTCTTCGGGAAGCCGATGAACCGTGATGAGTACGAGAAGGCCATCAGGTGCTGCGCATTGGACAAGGATATAGACAACTTCCCGCACGGGGACCTGACCGAGATCGGCCAGCGAGGCCTCAACATGAGTGGAGGGCAGAAGCAACGGATCCAGCTTGCCAGAGCCGTCTACAACGATGCAGACATCTACTTTCTCGATGACCCGTTCAGCGCCGTCGATGCGCATACGGCTGCTACCCTTTTCAATGTGAGAATGACTGTAATTATTAGGCACAGCTTATGATCTGGTTCATTTGTCTCGTACCTCCTGTCTGTAGGATTATTATTAGTGACTCAGAGTTAATGATTTGACTGATATGTTTGTACCTCCTGCCTGCAGGACTGTGTTATGGGAGCCCTGGAGAACAAGACTGTCATTCTCGTGACACATCAAGTAGAGTTTCTTTCCAAGGTCGACAAAATCCTGGTGAGTTTGAGTACCGGTAAATTGCTCTGCAAGCAATTATACAAAACTACAGGTAAGAGAGATGTTCCTTTCAGGTCATGGAGAACGGGGAGATTGCTCAGGAAGGAACCTATCAGGAGCTTCTGGAGTCCGGCACGGCGTTTGAACAGCTTGTCAATGCTCACAGGGACTCAAAAACAACACTAGGATATCATCAGGATAACAGCATTGGTGGGAAAGGAGCAACTGCGTTTCAGTACCAAAAACCGTTGACGCCGCAGAACAGCGAGACGGAGAAATCTGCCGGTAATTTCCCCTCGGTCCAGCTGACGGAAGAGGAGAAGAGAGAGCTAGGAGAGGTTGGACTGAAACCGTACAAGGACTACGTGTCAACATCCAGGGGCTGGTTTCTCCTTGTCTTGATCATACTCGCGCAGTGCGCATTCGTTTTCCTGCAATGCCTTGCGACTTACTGGCTTGCAGTCGCAGTTCAGAGCCATCAGTTCAGCGTCGCAGTTGTTGTCGGAGCCTATGCAGCGATGGCAACTGGCAGTTGCCTGTTTGCCTATGTTAGGAGCCTTCTTGCCGCTCACTTTGGCCTCAAAGCATCACGAGAGTTCTTTTCCGGGTTCATGGATTCGGTGTTCAAGGCTCCGATGCTCTTCTTTGATTCCACTCCCACCGGAAGGATCATGACCAGGGTAAAATATTCCGCTCCCGTTAACATTTCTTTAGATTTACGTTCTGTCTTGAGTATTTGTCCTCTGAATTATGCAGGCCTCATCAGATTTGAGCATCTTAGACTTTGACATCCCATATACGATGACATTTGTGATTTCTGGCACAATTGAAGTGGCTGCCACCATGGTTATCATGATCATGGTTACCTGGCAAGTAGTACTGGTAGCTGTTCCTGTTGTGATTGTTCTGCTGTACATTCAGGTAAGCTCTGAACTCTAAATTCATTCTCATGGAACGGTGTTGCACAGGCAATGAATGAGAACAGTAGCTGTGTTCCAGAGATACTACATTGCATCGGCGAGGGAGCTGGTAAGGATCAATGGAACTACAAAGGCCCCTGTCATGAACCACGCAGCTGAGTCCATGCTAGGAGTTATCACCATAAGGGCCTTTAAGGCGACAAAGAGGTTTATTCAGACAAATCTTGAGCTTATCGATACGGATGCAGCATTGTTTTTCTACACTAATGCTGCGTTGGAGTGGATTCTTCTTCGTGTTGAGATTCTGCAAATCTTGGTCATCATTACATCATCCATCCTCCTTGTATCGCTACCAGAGGGAGCTGTTGCTCCAGGTATAGAATTCAGATCTCAGTTTGTTCGGAAATCCGTACCTGACGGGATGTTCTTAACAGAAAAATCCTTGTCTCTTTCTGCAGGATTCTTGGGCTTATGCCTTTCCTATGCATTGACACTTTCTTCTGGACAAGTGTTGTTAACACGATTCTACTCCAATCTGGAAAACTATATAATATCTGTGGAGAGAATCAAGCAGTTCATGGATCTCCCGGAAGAGCCTCCAGCTATCATCAGTGACAGAAGGCCTCCACCCTCATGGCCGTCTAAAGGAACAATACATTTGGAAAACTTAAGGGTAAGAGTGCGAAGGATCGAAACCAACAATCAAAAAGTGATCCATATCTCTTAAGCATTCACACCTTGCCATGTTTTGTCAGGTCAAGTACCGGCCAAATGCACCTACCGTTTTACGCGGTATCACCTGCACCTTTGTAGCAGGGAACAGGATTGGAGTTGTGGGCAGAACTGGGAGCGGGAAGACAACTCTTCTGAGTGCATTGTTCCGCCTAGTCGACCCATCCGGTGGGCGAATACTCATTGATGATCTTGACATTTGCTCTATAGGACTCAAGGACCTGAGGATGAAGCTCAGCATAATTCCACAGGAGCCAACGCTTTTCAGAGGCAGTGTAAGGACTAACGTTGATCCTCTAGGTCTGCATACCGATGAAGACATTTGGGAGGTCAGCAAACCTATAACTCATAGACATGTTCACAAAACAAGTATTTTTAGTTGATACCAAGTCATAAAATTGCTTTTCTTGTATTGCGCACATTGATCGCAAAAAAAAAAGATTCATTCTGACCCTCATTCACTAGTCTATTGCAGGCTTTAGATAAGTGTCAGTTGAAGAAAATAATTAGTGCCCTTCCTGGGCTACTTGAATCACCAGGTAGGTCATGAAATCCAAGTTGTGCATACCATCTGAAACCCTCCCATGAAATTTATCAGAAACTATTGCACTGAAAATTTTGTGAATAAAGTTTTCTCATCCTAAACTGTGCATATCCTCTGAACCCCTCCCATGTAATTTATCAGAAACTATGTGCACCGAAAATTCTCTGAATAACTTTTGTCATCCTGAAACTCACAGTGAGTGATGATGGTGAGAATTGGAGCGCTGGTCAAAGACAACTCTTCTGCCTCTCGCGTGTTCTACTCCGCAGGAACAAGATCCTAGTTCTCGACGAGGCGACAGCATCCATCGACTCAGCCACCGACGCCATCCTGCAGCGTGTCATCAAGGAGGAGTTTTCAGGGTGCACAGTGATAACCATAGCACACAGAGTCCCTACTGTCACAGACAGTGATATGGTCATGGTTCTTTCTTACGGTAAGCAGCTGACTCAAGCTCTGAGAACAAGTTCTAACATTCTGATTGAGATGCAGATATGCCAACAAAACAGAGCTCTTCAGAAATTTGTCCAAATCATATAAATCAATCTGTCTTACAACTGCAGGAAAAATGATAGAGTTTGACAGGCCATCGAGGCTGATGGAAAACAAGGACTCTGCTTTCTGTAAGCTCGTCGCTGAATACTGGTCAAACTACAGCTGAAGTACAAATAAAGCCCAAGCATTGTGGGTAGAAGTTATTCTTGCTAGCTGACAGTACCGTTGTTGAGTTATTTGCCCAAAAATGCCCAAATTGTTCAGGTCATCATCCAGATACTGACGGAATAATGATATACATGTGTCTGCATTGTATGTGAAGAGTAAATCAAAATAAGGGTGCGTAAGCAAGTCCGTTTCCATCCCGACAGCGCATGAAGCGCAGCAACACATGATAAAATTTGGTTGGTATTCAACATATAAGACCCTGGACACTTATTATTTCTATAAAGTTATTTTGAGATGTACAATTGAGCTGACAGCTGACTACACAAACAAATTGAACAAAGAAACATCCTCGCTACCTCCACTACAGGGTTCCCTTCTCTATCTTGTTCTACATTATATAAGTCATCCTCAACAAAGGTAGCCATTGGCAAAAGTAAAAAAACAAAGACTAACCATCGTTCATCACGTTTCCAGAGTGAATAGCTTTGTATCTACAGTTTTCGAGATGTTAGTACATTGTGCATTCCGTTCCTACGCCTGAGAATGTTTGCCAGTGTTAGAAATCAAGAGCTACCCGAGTCTTTATCGGCTTCAGCTTGACGCCCATACTCTCAGGCGATAACAGCTCAGGTGATATGCAACATGGGCTTAGTGGGCTTCGTGGGCTGCTGCTAAGCTGATATGGTCTGTAAAGTCCATACCCCATAAGGAAGTACTCCATCGGCGTCAACATTGCATACGGCTGCTCCTCAGTTACAAGGGAGCCACAATCCTGCACCTGTGGTTACATCAAAGTACTTTATGTAACCACTTGCATTCTAGAAGCCCTCTAACAGGAATTTGCAACACATGAATTAATATATTACCTCAACCAGTGCACAGTACCGCCGATCCAGCTTTGTGGTCATATGGATGGCATCCTCATGGAATTCTGAGTTCTCTCCCACAAAAATTAATGTTCGGCATTGCAGCTTCCTCAATAAGTCTGTTAAGTCATGCCTCCTAGTAGAAGGGTAGCCCATATGAGCATCCATATTTGAGAGCTAAAGTAATCAAGCAAAAATAAAACAAAGAACTGATACATACTCATTTGTTGCGTGAAGAAACCGCCAAATATTTTTGCCCTGCTTTTCCTGCAGTAACTGCACAAAATAAGCACCCCGTGAGTCTACAATTTGTTAAGTACACGAATGTGCTGCACCAGCCGATATTCTTATTTATTTGCAACTAAGACAAAAGGTCAAAAAAATTAAGTGACTGACACTTCTGCAGGCTTGGACTATGTCTGATACAGGGTACTGATCATTCCCACGCACTCTCTGCAGAAAATACTATACCAATAAGACACATTGAATAACAACCATAAACATACGCATTACATTAGGACAAACTGGGAATAGTGAGATCTGAGCATACCTTGCTGAAGTACCGCTGAAGCAAGGTTTCTTTGACCAGACCTCGAGTACCGTAGTAATAAAGCATATTTAACAATATCTGATACATATGATTTCATTGTTAATTCATTTTGCGTATGAAGAAGGGGAGAAAACGGTAGTAACTTGTTAGTATAATATGAAGGCACCTTATTATATAACCATTCACTCCACGATGGAGTCCTGCAAAGAGGTGAAACCAGCATAAGCCCTGCTACTCTCTCCCGATATTTCGTCTTCAGAAGGTATGGAATCCTTATTAGCAAAGGTTAAAAAAAGAGATTTTCTGATACCACATATCTCATGGAAACACGTACCGCAAAGAGAGTGAGAACATAGGCACCAGCTGTAACACCCAGGCACATCACAGATCCTAGACTGAAAAAAAAACCGACACATCTAAAATGACATATGTAATCTCAATGAAGAATGATCATGTACTGAAACAGGCATCAAGACGCAATACCCGAAGAAATCAAGCACCTCTGCAATCTGATCTGCAAGATCATCAACAGATGGTACCGACACATCAGACGGGATAGGAGCTGCTCCCAACTGTAAATTCCAGAAAAAAGGATCATGTAAGGATGCAAACGCACACAAGTCCACATATATCGTGTGAGAGCGCAAACGTGCATTACTGACCTCGTGGCCTGGAGGAGTTATGTGGTAGATGCAGAAATTGTGGAGCAGCAGGGACGCTGCTTCCGGGCAAAAGAATAATCCTTGGAAACAGGACATATCTGCCAAACAAGCATCAGTAGGCATAACAAGTCAACAGCTGCTGGTGATCACTGAATTATCTCGTAATAGCCCTCGGTATTAAGGTCTGAATGAAATGGGAAAACACTTACAGTTCAGCCCTACATCAGGGTATGTAACAAGTGCAGGCTTGTCCTCGTCTCCATATACTGAAACGCTTACACAACCGCATCTTGTCGTTACTAGATGCTCCTGATGAAGAAAAGGCAAATCCTTTAGCAGCTAGAACAGACCTGATCCAACTGTCACTTTTTTGAGAGAACAGTCAACATTGACGACGCCAAATGACCAAACAAAATCATCGACATGAAAGTGGAACAAATATAGCGAATATTTGAAAAGCACTGAACAAATATAGATCACAACTTTGTTCTCAAAGCATCATATGCCTAGTTGACAGTTGAAAGTAATGGTTTTAGAGCTCTGCAGCAGTCTTCTACTTACTGACACAGACGATGACGACTATTCAAGGGGAATTCAAAAGGTAATTCTTGCTCTGAAATGGCCACAGGCTAAAAACTACGATATGACAAGGCTGGTGGCTAAGCTAACATTAAAACCTCTGAAATTATTAAGAATTTTGAACTGAGAAGTGTTCTATAACGCATCAAAGAAAACCCGTTGTAAATTGCATTCCACAAAATCAAACATTTCGATGCAGAGACTAGTAACAGGAAACAGAGGAATTTGACTAAACGCAAGCCCCCTTGCATGGACGAAAATCGGAGCGGCAAAAAGAACACGAAATAATTGGAAATTCGAACTGCTCTCCTGGGGAATCTCAGAATCAACAATCAAAAAGTAACGACAATAAAAAAGACTGGAACAGTAAAACAATGAAATGCATCTCTTTTAATAAAGAAGAAAAGGAAGCAAGGAAACTACAGGGCTCTTCTTCCCGAACCTTGCCGCCGAAGGAGATCCGCTCGACGTCCACCGACACCGAACCCGAGCCGGACCCGCTCGACTCCCCCATTGCTGTCTTCCTACCTCCACTCCTTCAGCCTCCAACTCCCTCCACACACAGGGCGCTCGGTTTTATACGGTGACGAGGGGTCTACTCGGTTGGTCCCTCGGCAGCAGACCTCACCGACGGGAGAGGGGTGAAAGTCACCGGGGTGGTGGTAGCACCCTCGCCGTTCTTTGGATTAGTTGCGGATGCACCCGCTCGCTCTCGCCGCCGTCTCCGTGGACCCACGCCGTCATTGACTGTTGCTGGATGAGGCGGGCCCGAACTTCGTCTCGTGCGGCGCCACCGCAGTAGTGCCTAGCAGTTTACAGCAGTGGGACCCGCATGTCAATGACGGCGCAGAAATTCCTCCCACCGAGCCACGTCGGGAGCCAGCTCGGATGTTAAAATCGTCACCGGGTGCGCGTGAGGTGGCCACGGCCCACGCGTCAGTGCCTTAAGCGTGCACGTAGATTCTGACGCGATGACAGATCCTGCGGTCGACATGTCCAGTCATGGGCTTCACCTGATTGGCCGTACGGCATGGACTCGCGTATCAGAGGAAGTTAATATTGGCATCCCATGCTTCGCCTTGTGAGAAATTAATCAGGGTAATATAATAAGAAATTATTACTAGATGGCATGATTTATTTTTTTACAGACATTTTTAGACCAAATTTGTTTACACATTGCCTAATGCCCATATATCTTTTGGAGTAAATGCTCCTTTTGTTTTTTTATACGTTAGGACAAAAAATTTAGTTAAAAATTAAACTGAAGTACTACCTCTGTCCTATTAAAAGTGTCGTTTTGACTTTTCAGATTTCACGTTTGACCGCTTGTCTTATTCAAAAATTTTATAAAAATACTAAAATAAATACATTATTATTAAAGTATCACTAATGATAAATTAAGTTAGAAAAAAAATAAATAGCATTTACATAAATTTTATGAATAAGACGAACAGATCAAAGGGTGATGTTTGAAAGTCTAAAACGACACTTTCAATGGGACGGAGGGAGTAACTAAATTTCATGTCGCCATCAAAGAAGAAATGGAGGGAGCACGGATTAAACAACAAGAAGTTTTGAACATGGAAAATTAATTAGCGATGGTTGTAGTTCCCTAGATGATATGGCTCTATAAAACTTTTTCGTAAGTCGTAATAGAATGAATCATACAACAAATCCTATTAGAGGTCAAAGGAACACATACAAATGATTTATATAAATCACTACAATGAGGATCCTACTACCTCTATAAAAAAGTGAAGTTTTTTAACCTCTAATAGGTCTTGTTGGGATGCAACTGATGTTGAGAAAAAGAAAGACAGAAAATGGTACTAGGCAGTTACAATGACCTGTCCTATCCTAGTACTATGCGATAAGGTTCAAGGTTTTTTTTTGAAAAAAAAAGCTGAAAGGTAAATCTTTTTATCCGTCCTACAGATAACTACAATAAAGAATAATAATATCCACGTCAAAAAAAGAATAATAATATCAGGTTGCTTTAAACTGAGGTCATGGCTGAATGTCAGAGTCATATAGTAAGTAGTCTTCACATGATATTCTTCATAGAAAGTGGCAAATCCTCGACTCTCCGGTATAGTTTGGCTGCTTTGACCTGCTGGAAAGGCCAAGAGCGGCGGCTGGTTTGTAGGGAACCAAACAAAAATGGTGCGTAGAATCGCGTGCAACGCCACCCAACTCTCTGACCCCAAAACGAGACCGTCCAGAGACTTTTGATTGAGCTCGTCTTGTTGCTATTGTAAAAGGACCACCTCAGGAAGAAGGATTTCTTTCACCAGGATCTGAAATAATGGAGGCTAACCGGGATAGGTTTAAGAAAGTGCGTTTCGATTAAGATACGTTTGATCGATTTTGGCGCCATGCTAGTACGATGCTAACGCACTCATGTCTCTTTTTTTTTTTGATGGAACATGTCTCTTTAATCATGTGATCGACACCATACGAGTAGGAGTATCCAATCAGTGAGAGCCTCATCTGTGTCTTCGCAGCATTACTGCAAGTACCTGGACAACAATTCGCTGATGCACTCGTAACGAATTGTTTGGTAAGCTTGGTACTGCGCCACCTAAAGTTGTTGATGCCAGATGCTGACTTCCTTCCAGCCATTCTTGGTCCTCCCCCGAGTTAGGAATATATTCTCATCTGTTAGGTAGGTCGATGGGCAAACTGGAGTAAGTTAATTGGTATACGTGCTGCTAGACAACAATGGAATTGGACCCGGTCGCCTGTGTTATCCATTCATGGTTAACACTTTTGGCCTGTAACTTTTCTTGTTCTGGTTCATACGAGGAGGGACAAGGGGGCTGATTGAGCTCTGTTTTGCCCGCAAATGGCGACGAACTGTGGCTTGCCATCCAGAGAACCGTGGCTGGCTGTTTGTCCTTGGTCCCTCTCCCTCGAAAGCCAGCATTGTCAGCGTTGTTTGGTCCACGGCCAAATGCTTGATAATGACCTGTGCACTGACCTGTCCACGCAGTTTGGACGAACGAGAAAAGAAAACTCCCCTTCCCCTTGGGTTGTTGTATGAATTGGCTTGCATTTAAGTACTTGTTACGTGAGGCTTGCCCAGTGCACGAATCAGTCGCCGTGATTAGCGCTGCTCTTTGGTAGGCTTACATTAGGACGGACGGGTAAAAGTCAACAAGTTTCTGATGCAGACTTCCCCAAAAGTGTAACCTCAAAAGGGGAAGGCCAAATATGAAAAAGGATGGACTACATTGCTGCCAACATCTAAATGCGTGTTAGAAATTAACCAGGGCAAGACTAAAAACTCAAGCAACTAAGAATAACGGTTCCCACTCAGTAGAGAAATGCAAGTGTACCTACTCAAACAATGATCCAACATATGCCCGATCATCATCTACATGTGCACGCCGTACCCCGTCCTGTTCCTCCCAACAACGGTGTTAGAGCTTTCCCCACGCAAAATTAGTCCCATTATACAAGTTATTTGAGCGCTATATAAGCCAGAGCCAGCTCTCCTTTGACATCAGTAGCTGGATGAGCCTAAATGAGAATTTGTAGCCCACGCTGGTTGGACCGCAAGCCGAAACAAATGTTTTAGGTAACCTGCTTGGTGGGCCGCCCGGAATCATATCAGATTCATGTTCTTCCGACCATCCTAGCTTTACAGTGTTTAAAATTCCCTTAAATACAGCTTAATAGTCAAACAGAAATTTGTCCACATGATAGCTGCAAATTTAGAGCAAAGCATGGCCATTGGCCACTTACGGTGTCCTGCGTTGGGATTCAATTCTAAAAAACAAAAACAAAGTATGTGTTCCACGTGTCTTAAACCGATAAGTTCATTTTAATTTATTCCCATAACAATCCATTTTATACATCTAATGTACTTCCTCAAACTATTCACATGAGTGCAATCAATCTCTTATAAAATTTGCATTTTGTCTACTTTTGCGCAATTGAAATTTTAAACTTAATTTTTTAAAAACGATAGATGGTCACACCCTATTTAAAAAGTATTTGTTTCTTTTTTTTGTTAATACTATCTAGGCATTTTATGTCCTTATCATTGCATGCTATTAAGCTAAAAAATATTTTTAAAAATAGGTTAATATTTTTGAATATAGAGAATGAAGTCATATGCCATAAATTCAAAATTTGAAGTTTAAAGTCAAACTGTATAGAGAAAATAAATTCACATGCGGAGTATATCATACCTATATAAGCAAGGCAGCATTTCAATTTTTTCGAAAGTGATAGGGCAATATTTCTTCTCAAAGGTGAGGACAAAAAAATCCTAAAATTGTTTTCACATGTTTTCGTCCTAACGGAAAATTTTGCTTCCGGAGAAAAAGCGAATGACAATTGACAAATAAACCCAGCATGACCACACTGACAAATGGGCCTCGGACTCGGAAACCCAGGAGGAGCGACTCGGTTCAAATTTTGATGCCGGAGCCGTTTGTCTTCCGCTTCCGTGAACGCGGTCCATGCACCAGAGTGGCCCAACAACTGGCCTCCAGCCCTCCACAATGGGCCAAGACCTACCGGTTGATGAACTGCGTCCAGGCATCGATCCATTCCACCCCCATCCTTTTCCCTGCGCCCGTCCCGTTCTGTTCAATCGAAGGGGGAGCAGACGGGGGCAAGAGAGACCAATGGCGGACGCGGCGTCGTACGAGGAGCAGCGGCGGAGGCAGATAGAGGCAAACAAGAGGAAGCTGGAGGAGCTGCAACTCCACCACCTCTCTGCCGCCGTTCGTGAGGCCGCCGCCAAGCCCTCGCAGGTGGGTCCGGTTTCATTTTCTCTTTCTCTCTTTTCTTTCCCTTCCTGCCGCCGCCTTCGGTGTTCTCTGATCTGTGTCGCGTTCTGCTGCAGGCCAAGAAGACGAAGCAGCGGGTGTCCCCTCCGCCCTCGCCGCCAGTGAGGACCGTGTGCTGCGGCGGTCCGACCGCGTCTCTCGCCTTCCCAAGCGCAAGTACCGCGAGGTACGTTCCGGGTGCCATTGGATCATCGATACGATAAGACCAAAGATTTTATCTTTTTCTCTTGCTTCGTCGACCAGATGGCTAACTAATCCAAGAAATGCGTCTTTGATGGGGGTGTGTGAGTGCAGGTTAGGAGGTATGCACATGGACTCCTTCGTCCCGATCTGATGATATCTGATGCGCAGTAGCAATGGTTGATGACCGCCTGGTTTTTGAGCAGGTTTACGGGCAGGGGGACGAGTGAAGCAACGGAGGAGGAGCGGACCTACGCCATCACCAAGGCTGTGGAGCTGCAGGAAGGCCTGCCATCCGATGTCCCCAGCTTCGTGAAGACCATGACTCCGTCGTCCTCTGCTAGCGGTGGAAACGGGCTGGTAAAGTAGTGGATGATTTCAGTAATAAAAAAAAGTAGTGGAGGATTCAATTTGACCCATACAGATGATGAGCTGCGGTCAATTGCATTCTCATCCCCCTCCTTGGTTGATGTTTTGGTTGGTGCATTGATGAAATTGTAGTCCATTCCCAAGGATTTCTGCCAGAAGTATCTGCCGAACAAAGATGAGAAGATTACACTGGTGGACGAGGCTGATGTTGAGTTTGAGACGACCTACATGCCACCAACTGTGGCCGGGGCTATCCTCAGTGCTGGTTGGAGACGGTTTTCCATCGATCAAGAGGTGGTTGATGGTGACTGCTTGGTTTTTGAGCTTGTCCAGAGGACAAAGTTCAAGGTAAGATTCTAAATTGTTCAATGTGTCTGCCATCCTAATGCAGACAATGTCATTTCTGCCTAATAGCTGTTCGATTTAGTCAGCCAACAACTATGTGTAGAGCTGCTGCATTTATTTAATAATTGGTATTACTCTACATCACTTAGTCATGATTTGCACATAGCATAGGTTCGATATTTCTGTGGAGTCACCAGCCATGTCTACTTACGCAATTAATTCAACTTTAGGAACCTATGTCAAAATTATTCCGGAATAAGTGAAATCTCTCTTTCTAGAGCCATGGATGTTTCCTAAAGAAGCTTCATTACCCTACATTATCTATTTACTGCTTAACATGCATCTTTTTATGTGAATGTTGTAGGTCTACATAATTCGGGCACGTTCCTATAACAAAGATGATGACTGAAGAAGAACAAAGAGCTTCTCACAAGTTGACTGGAGTAGGTAAAAAGATTAATATTGCAGTTTTCTGTTGTTAACCGGGTGTTTAAAACATACTCTTCTAAGACATGATTATAAGGCTTTTGCCATGAATATTGTCTGATATTACCTAACAGATTAAAATTAGTTACTGAATTATATGTGAATCTACTTTGGGTAATAAGATTACTACCGCACGTTCATTTCTATGTGAATAGTTATAATTGATACGTTGTGAACAAATAGGATCTCCTTCAAGAACAAAATAGTATGAAATTGTTTATAGGCTGATCTTTGTTGTAATTTCCTGACTAGCTATACTGTATCAGCTTTTGAGCAACCAAACTTGGATGAATATTGTGTAACTACTGTTAACTGTGTAAATACAATAATTAATGCCAAAAAAATTCAGTGTAGTCATAATGCAAAAACTGCGTACAAAAGACCCAAAGTGGTCATACCCTTCCCCGGACCCTATGCAAGCGGGAGCTAAATGCACCGAGCTGCCCTTTAGTCATACTGCAAACTTGCAAAGCTAGTCTCTTGTGGACGTGTTGCTCCTTTTTCGACGCTCTATTTTTTGATATCTCATAGGCTGGAATGGTCTGAATACATCTAGGTATTCTTTTGATTATGGAATCCTTGGCAGAGGGCTCCACCTTTCTTTTGTAGACTTGTAAAAGATAAGGTACTTATCGTCAATTTAAATGTAATCGATGGCCCCTTTACTTTATATGAAGAAGGTGACACATTCACAATGCCCAAACCATATATATATTTTTTTAACGGAGGACTATATGCAGGTTGCTTATTCCTCCAAGAGTTTAAGCAGTCATTTTGCGCTTCCTCTCATCCGAGAGCATAGAGAAAATCCATGTTACCATATGATTTTTCTTTCGTTACTTCTAAAATACTTGGTCAAACCCCTCCCTGGACCTTGCACAAGCGGGAGCTTCATGACCGGGCTGCCCTTTTACTTCTAGAATACTTGGAATGACTTGTAAACATCACATATTTCAGGATGATGAAGTTGTTAGACTATCCGCACTGCTGTTACTCTACATTTTTACTCTAAACAGAATATTCTAGCCACGTCATCGAAATTCTTTTCTCTATATCGACTTCCTCTGCGCTCCAATTACTCTACATATTTACTCTATATCCAACTACTATATATTTATTCTTTCATCTCAACTACCATCTCTAATTAAAAATTCATTTACTCTTCATCAAGCAACTGTGTATGTGGGCCACGTGACTTTGGCGTAAGGCATTGCTTACGCTGGCTTTGGCGCAAGGCAGCCTTTACGGTCTGTTGCCGTTGCTCATACCGTACACTGCTGCAGGCAATTTTACGACACACACCACTTTGCCGTAAACAATACCGGCCGCACTGCGGATGGTCTTAGTACTTTGAATACTGATTTGTTATTTCGTTTCTTTGACTTCTTTTGTTTCTTATGATTTATTGATACTTATTTGTGATTTTGTTCATTTTTCATGCAGTGATGGGAGATTTGTTTTTGGGATATGGTCAGCGTGAACTAGACATAACCAGATTGCATGTAAATGCTAGCTGTCTTTAGTCTTTTGCGTGGCATATAAAACAATTAAGTTAAACATCTTATTAGCTTATTAAACAACAACTGTGAAGTAATGCTTCATATTGAGCTTACACGGTTGAAAACATGCACTGTCCAAGGGAATGTATGGCAAATGGCCACTGCCTCATTTTGTAAATTGTTATCTATCCTGGTTTCTCATATGTAGGTGACATCCAATCTATGCTGGATGATTACTTCTTGTGGCTATTTGTTACCTGTGCAACTTTCTTTTCTCTCTCGTGATGCATAGGTGGTCTTGTTTGAGCTACCACATAGGCAAGAACTCAATGCCATAT
The DNA here is from genome assembly GCA_031894775.1 of Chloris gayana. NCBI lineage: Eukaryota > Viridiplantae > Streptophyta > Magnoliopsida > Poales > Poaceae > Chloris > Chloris gayana. The sequence continues at coordinate 159,367 of JAUNZO010003273.1, forward strand.
GGCTTTAATAGCTTTCCCATCTCTAGATGAGAAGTGCTTCTATTTTAATCATGAAGTAAAGATGCTTCCATATTATTTATGAAACAAAGGTTACAAGTGACGGAAAACTCAAGTACTTTATCAACTGTTAATCGATCAACACTGATCATCCATATAATTAGGAAAATGCCTGCAGGCATAACTCATGACACATTTCTTATTAGAAAATGGATACAATTTGTGTGATTTAAAATTTTAATTTGGGATAGTTACCTACCTCTATGATGAATTTCAGAAATTAAATTGTCGATTCAACTGGAATTCAGTTGAAGAATCATAAAGGGTAAGTGAAAAACTAATCTACGGGTCATGGAACCTGAAAAGTATAGTAAATTTCACTAAAACTCCAATATGCAAATAATAAAGATGACAATGACAATTTAGAATAGTTGTCTAACATACAACAAGAATCCATGGTTTATTTCCTCAATTCAGTACCATTCTAAACTCAAACTCTGCACTTAAGTTTTAAAGTTAGAATACTTTTATGTCAGATGTTTATTGTGCACTCTAGCAAATGTTGACAATTGTACTTGCTGGCCCAATAAGGACAAATTGTTGTTCCTGACTTTGAAATGGAAACTCTGACATGACCTTCGAAGTGCTTACCGCTGAATATATGCTTTAACCTGTCAAAGTAAAAAGAAAGGTACATCTCCTCGCCTATTGTCTCATGAGAGCAATACTATTCTCACAACCTGGCCCAAAAAAAATATAGTCAACCGTCTCACAAGCAGTATTTACCCAAAGTTAGTAAAATACTAATGCAATATCCGCAAATATATGAACAGAACAGAACTAAATTATCAGTTTCACACCTTTGAATTTGGCAAAGATTGATGAAAACATGAGAACTAAATTATCTATTGGTGGATGTAAGAAGTGTTTAGCTAGTACTTTATTTGTTGGTCAATAACCTGTCAAAGCTAAACGCAAACAAGAATGCACATAACCATGCACCTGGCTGGGTTCCTAATGCTTTTTTTTTTTTTTTTTGAGGGTTGGGTTCCTAATGCTTGGGAAATTCCTGATTTGATGAACCAGTCAAACCCCGGAAACAAACTGTTTGGACTGGTGCTCATTGCACTGGCCTGTAGGGACCCAATCTTTAAAAACTTTAGTCTGAGATGTGCGGCAGTAACAAACAAATTAGTCCACTAAATCTGAAACTTTATGAAAGACACCCGATTTCCTGAATAGAAAAATAGGCAGGGTCTACACAGTCACATTTTGGTGTCAACTGAATAGAAAAACATTAATGTTATATTTGCATGTTCAGGAGATAAATTTAATGTTTGTATATCATTGAGCAATGTCATAGTGTATCATCAACTCCTTATTGGAGCAATCTGTCGGAGAGAAAGATTAGCGCTGCCACGTGGCACCCTTCGAGCCTACTTAAACAGTGGATTAGTGAAACCACGCCAGCGGACAAGGCTGGGCCTACCCCCTACGACCCCGCCGGAGAACAGGTCAGCAGATGGCGAGCTCGACCTTGCCTGTCAAACTCGAGGAGGCCCGCCTCGCACGACCTTGTCCGTCTTACTCGGGGAGGCTCCGTCCCGCACGACCTTGCCCGCTCGACTTCCGCGCTCAACCTTCAAGCACGATCTCAAAGCTCGACTAACAACCGCATTAACTCCACCTACCCCAACGCCCACTTGGGCGTTACTCGGAAATCATTGGCGGGGCTCGCGCCCCATCCCTCCTATCACCACCTGCTCCCGTCGGGCACCACCTGCTCCCGTCAGGCCACGCCGACGAGACGTGCCGTCCATGTGCCACCCCCGTAGCCCGACGGAGTTGGCGTGGACCGAAGTCTCCGGGAGAAGCCATCATCTAGTGACGTATGGCGGTATGACCTCTCCCGTCATATCCGTCGACAAGTGTAACCCGAGGTCGAGCTCGATTTATACTCCGTCCCGCACGACCTTCGTCGGCAAGCTCGAGTTAGCTGCCCCACGACCTCGACCTTGGGCTCGCCATCAATGAGCCCGACAGAGAAGGACGGGGATGGCATGTCACCTCCAACCACTCTGCCATGGTGCCGCCCATGATTCCGCCGAATGCGGGGTACTCCACCGCGACGCAGCGGGCTACAGGAACGACGCGACCGCCCAGTCAACCTGCCCTAAATACACGCAGGGAAGAAGACCGACGGGACGGCACGAGCATTCGACTGAGCACACAGCTGCCCTCTCTCTCTCTCTCTCTCTCTCTCTCTTGTAACTCAAGTTTCACCCCTGCGACTATAAAGGGGTAGAATCTCTCACTTCCAAAAAAGACACAAGCTCTCATACTCTCACATACACGCGCCTGAACACACCAGCTCCCACGCTCACGCTAATCGCACGGGACTTAGAGCACGCTCCTCTCCCACCACTTCTGTACACCGTCGTTCAATTGACACAAGGAACACGAGCGCCGCGACACCACCTCCGCTAGATGTAGAGAGCTCTCCCGAACCAGCCTAAATCTCTCGTGTCTTCCCTTGTGTACCATCCGACCTAAAACGCGCAGCCCCGGGACAAATTCTACAGTCGATGGTTCGAACACCGACACAACCAGGTTGGAATAATTTTTTTTAAAAAAAAGGTTGGGGTTTCCCCTACTAACTTCGGTAAAAAGTTATCATTTTGTTTATTTAGAGTGTTAAATAAAAAGCACTTGCTATTTATAGTGTTAAAATTAGTTAATTATCTAAGAGCGACCACACACAAACATTTTATGTTTTGATAGAAATGGAAAATAAAAAGGAAGTATCGTGGTATTATTGTTTGATAGTTGATTGAAAATAGATCCTATTTTTTTTGTTGCAACGAGAAATTGACGTTGATTTGAATGATAGATTCCAGAGAGCAACCTTTATCCTCAGCATTATTATCATATCTTCTTAACAAATCAGCAGCAGAGAATCCAGTAAATCAGAAGGCACGTCACGGCCTAACGCATCATCATCGACCATCTAAAATTGTCCCTGAAAACGTCAAACATGAGGGTAGGTACTTAAAAAAAACAGAATCACTTGAGCTTAAAATATACTCCCTTTATCCAACAATATAAGCATTTGTTGACCGAAAGATACGAAGTTTGACCATTCGTCTTATTCAAAAAAAATTAAAATATATAAAAACAAATAAGTCATACCTAAAATATATTTAGTGGGAAAACAAATCATAATAAGATCAATAATATTTTTACAAATATTTTTAATAAGACAAATTGTTAAACTTAATCAACGTCATTCAACAAATGCTTATATTGTTGGACAGAGGGCATTGCAATTTCAACCAACAAGCAAGGGTGGCAAAGGTTTGCAAAATGAAACAATGCGACACCTCTTGTGAATCTGGTGGGAAGTGTCCCCGGTGATAGCGTCGTTGCCGGGCCGGGCCGATGGATGGTGTTCACGATGCCCGTGGGGTGGTCTAGGCCCATCCGGGGCCGGACCTTCGACTCCAGCGGCAATGGGTCGTGCACGCGGGATGACTGCGGCATGTCACTCAAGTGCAGCGCCGAGGCCGGTGAGGCTCGCCGATTTACGCTAGCTGCCAACACGGACTACTACGACGTCAACCTCGTGGGGAAAACTGCCCATGGTGGTCAAGCCGGTGAACGGCCACGGCAATTGTAGCTCCGTCGGATGGGAAGGCGACCTTCGTGACAACTACCCATCAAAGCTGGCCGTGAATGTGAATGGCCGTACGGTAGCTTGGCAGAGCGCTTGCGACGTCTTCAAAGAGCCCAAATCGTGTGCCCTTTTGGGAAATGTCGGTGGACATCGGGTTGAGGTTGCTAGAGGACATACTTTTCCTGACCGAAAAGTGTGCATGGTGTGGAGGTCTCATATGACTATGTGGTGGTGCTTGTCCAACATATGCCTACCGAGTACTTTGATTTTATACTTGAAGTTCCACCGAGACCACAAAACTGAATGAAGCTCTTCTATAATTGATCCAGTGGAGGAAGGCTTGTTTTGATCAACCCTCCATTAATTGAAAATAAAACTCCCAGCCATTGTATGCCTCCACCTGCACCTGCCAGCCAAATATCACGAAAGGAGGAAATGAGCAAGATCCTAGAAGCAAAAGATCAAGTCTTGAGAAAAAAACCAACATTGTCTCGGGAAAACAAGGATGAAGTTGTTAAGAAAGTAAAGAAAAAAAATTCAGAGCAAGGCAAGGCGACTAGTATTGGTTTAGAGCAAGGCAAGGCGAAGAGTACTGATTTAGAACAAGGCAAGGTGAAGAATACTGGTTCAGACCAAGGCAAGGCGAAGAATATTGGCATAAGAAAGAGTGTCAAGGGTGATTCTACAAAAACCCACAAAAAATTGTGAAATCACGAGCGTGGACAAGTAGTAACCTCAAGTTCAAGTACGAAAGTCCATTGCTATTCTCAGCTGAACTTCAAGGTGCCTCAGCTGCACTGCGCAAGCTCCATGACCACTATCAGTTTGGATGTGATGAGAAGAAAAAGAACATTCTTGTGCAATTCAAAAGTCAACACTTCTTAGAATCTGATGGTGGAAGCTTCTTCGTCAGCTATTCAGACTTGTATTATCTGTTCAATTACGATTGTTTGTTGGAAGTCTGGAACCTCTTGCCTCACGGACATATGGCACTATCGGACGTAGTTCTCTCAATCACATGGTTATGGGATATGTGATAGGAGACTATCAGCCTATCAGGTGACTATCCGACGTTTGTTGGATTTAATCTCACATTATGGGGAGATCAAATGATTAGGTGACAGAAACCTCACATATTCGTCTAGTCTTTGAGATTGAGGTGTTCAAAATTATGATTAGGGATCCAATGGGCATAACAGGTCCATTGTGACCTAAGCTGGCCGCATATGCTTCTGATCATGGTTAGGCCGTACCCTAATAATATTTCAGAAAATCATAAGGAAACGTACGATATTTTATTTATGACAGTGGGTATATACAAAAGAAATGGTGATGATCATCAACCTTCCAGAAAGAACGGAAAGGCGGAGCATGACCGAACCTGCGCATACATCTATGCAACGGAAAGCCCATAGCTAAGCTAACATAAAACATAATAATGCACGCCCGGGGACGACGACCTCGCGCAGCGCACGCGCTCCTCGCGGAGAAAAAGAATACGCCGTGCTCTTCTAATAATCGTCCAGGGCGAGACTCTCCTGCAGCATTCTGCTCACTCTGACTTGATGAAAGAGATCCATGCATGGCATATATTATTATCATCAAAGTCTTGATGTGACGGGAACATTCTGCACGTACGCCAAAAGTGTAGCTATTTGGATGGCTCTGCCAAAGTCTTCTCTTTGGACTTATGGAGAATAGACAAACAGGTGTAACTAAAGCCCTATTTTATAGAATCACCAATCAACCAGCAAAGATATAGGAGTATAGATGTGCCTCTACTAATCGGGCGCTTAGTTCCATGATTTCAAGGTCCAGACAAATGTATGGCAGGATGCATTATATATGGCTTGAAAGGGGCCTAATGAGTGCGACACAGAGAAGTCAATCTCTCCGTCCAGAGACAAATATATGTTTTGACGTCTCTAAGTGACTATTATATACCATGTGTTGACTATTAACTTATCCTCTACTAGAAATGGCGCTTCAGTCGATTCTTATTGATTTCTTCTTGGCTCGTTGACTCATTACGAATATATTCATATTGATTTTGACTATTTTCGACAGAAGCACTTCCACGAGAGGTCATGCCTCTCCATGTGACACTACTGCGACCTTCTTAAGTAGCTGCTACCTCACCCAAGTCAAGACGGCATAACATAAACTATTGGTTGTAAGAACTTCTGAATCAGTTGTCAACAGATTTTAGTTTGAGCTCCGCCAACTATAATTTTACGAAAAGAAATATCATTTGAGTTGAACTCTAGTTTGGATGTTCATATGCGCTGTTGGTTTGCTTCAAATCGGTGTCTTCGCCAATATGTATCGCCCTTTTATTTCCCCTACCCCTATCTTTTCAGGCTGTCGAGCTAGTACATATTCATTCGTATGATATTTGCAGGGATTGTATATACAAATGTGCAATAAAAATATTGAATTGTCATCATACCTGATATATTAATTGAATAAAGAGCTAGTCTGTTGAGAATTGTATAAAAATATTGAATTGAACTATTTCAAGCAATTCAAGATGAATTTTCTGTTAGAATTTAGTACATAAAACAGAGCAAGTTGGTGTGCTCTGCTGTAGCCTGACTGGATTCAAGTGTAAATTATGTGCATACGAACTAGTGCCAATTGTCAAGCAACCACAACTAATGCATGAATAGCTAATATTCTTCCTTTGTTCACACATAACCATCAAGGCGCGTACACAAACACATCCACAAATGTGGTTACATTTGACGAGTAGTATCCATGTCACACTTAACTCACCTGCCCTCTAGTGTACTCCAAATATCCTTCTTGGATATGTTCATACTACCTCTTCCCAAACAATGCCGTGCATCACTCGAGGATAGGTGCATATATGACTAAAGGAATCAACGAATCCGGTCTCAGCTGCTTTCTTATGTCCTTAGCAATGTTCCTTCACATATTACGGTACAGTGCATGTGGTTGTTGGGCAGGCAAACAAAATGGCTTCTTAAGTTGTTTCTAATACTGCTGACAAAACCAAGGATGGCCAATCATCAGCTGTTGATAGTTTGGCACTTACTAAGAAAATAACAATATTGTTGTCATTCTTCTAAAAGTATACTATATTAGATCCTTCTGTTTTGCAAATATATCACTTTTTGTTGTTTATAAATTATAGTACAACCGTAAATGCTTATGTACAGATACAACGATACACAAATACTAGTACTCACCTATGAATACAGAGCTTCTATAAATATAGTCAAACATCAAAGAAGAGGGAAATGCAACCATAAGGAGGTAACCGACGATCCTATATAGGGTATACACTTCCATAAATACATGTCACTTTCGCATATATCAAAAATGTGAAACCATTCCAGCAGAATTGCAAAATCGTTCACATAATAATAATATATATCATATGTGGAAGCATATATAACGTGTATGTATTGTAGGAATGTGACATTATGCAACATTGAAAAATTATAAGATCGAAGGAAACCGTTATGGTGATATATGACAATGTTAACAAACACTAAAATGAAGCTATTAATAACACCATGATTTATCCTGATTTTATATATTGCTTCTCTGCATATCAATTATATATTTTACCCCAAAGTCGAGTTCGATCTTACAGTATTTCTAGATGGTCACATAATTCCACCACCTTCCATGCAGTATTGGTCGACTTCACCAAACAACGTCTTTTTGTGTGCTTATTATTTCTTTTATCAACGTACGTTTGGTCAGAAAACCTCTAGTGAATGAATATATATACTAATATAAGTTCAAATCATCTGGCCGCAACGTCAATACTTCGAGTGGCCGATGCCTAATAAATAGTTGTAAAACACAACTACAGAAGGAAATATAGACCTTCGTAAAGAGAAATGCACACACATATGCATATACTACATGCACGTGTTATCTAGGAAAGAAGAAACATAATTATATATACAAAAATAATAATGGAACAGTAAATAAAGAACCGAGGAGATATGTTACAAAACAGATGGTATCACCATAAAAAAAGCATTTACTGTCTAGCATTTATTCATCTTCCACATGCCATGATTTATTACGCCCGTCTCCGAAGTCCGAAGACATTATCTCATAGCGCCCCTATTTCCTTATGGTCTTGTTGTTGTTGCATCTCTCGATCGGTGAAGCAGGCAACAAGTCGCTGGATAGCAATGTCCAGCGTCTCCAGGCTCATGTTGGCGAAGCACACCCTGAACCACCCTGGCTCCTCGCAATGGCACGACGACCCCGGCGAGACGTTGAGCTTCGCCTCCGCGACCACCCGCCGCCACAGCCTCATCTCCCCGGCGACCGTCGCCTCCTCCAGCAGCGGCCGCATGTCCACCCACACGAACAGCCCGGCGTTGCCTCCCAGGCAGGCCACGCCGGCTCGCCGGAGCCCGGCCACCACGTGGTCGTGCCGCTCCCGGAGGCGCGCCCGATTGGCGCGCACGTACGCCGCCGCGAAGCTCGCGTCGGAGAGCATGGCGGCGAGCGTGCGCTGCGTCTGCGACGAGACCAGCGTGAAGCTGGACATGCGGCGGGCGGCGGCCACCACGGCGTCGTTGTAAGAGTAGACGACGCCGGCGCGGAAGCCCGGGAGCCCCAGGTCCTTGGAGAGGCTGTAGACCAGGTGCACGCGCGCGGCAATAATGCCGAGGTCGCCGTTGCCGGCGAGGTGGAGGCGGTCGGCGACGACCTCGGCCACGCTGACGAGCTCCGGCGCGGCGAACACCGAGCCCGAGTATATCTCGTCGCAGATGAGGTGGATGTTGTTGTGCGCCACCATGTCCACGATGCCTTCCAAGACAGCTCTGTCGATCGTTGTGCCGAGCGGGTTGGACGGGTTGGTAAGGATGACGCCGCGGACGCGCTTCCCGGCGGCGATGGCATCGTCGTGCGCCGCCTGGAGCGCGGCGGCGGTGATCTGGAACCCGGTGGCGCTGCTGCAGTGTACCGGGATGATGTTCACGCCAGTCCTCCAGCACAGGTCCCTGTCAAACCTGCAACCAAATTAAAGTTAGGCTGCGTGTTAGAATAATTCTGTACCCATGGCGAGGCAGTTGGACAGCGTTTGATTACCCTGGGTAGTACGGAGTCGGAACCAGGAGAGCGTCGCCGGGGTTGGCCAGTATGAAAGCGAGAAGCTCGCTGGCGGCGGTCGCGCCAGCGGTGAGCACGATGCGGTCCGGGTCGAACCGGGCCTTGCCTCCCCTGATCGTCTCCATGAACCTTGCCAATGCCTGCCCATCACAAGTGTTCACAACAAACATCAAAGTGAGTTCATGAACCGGCAAGCACAAGATGACCAGCAGCCTCGTTTATCCTCACCATCCTGAAGGATTTGAGGCCATGGTAATCCTGGAACAGAGCGTTCTCTCGAAAGCCGACACCGCAGTCAGTCCCCTCGGGGTGCTCCCTGAGGTACGCCTCCAGGAGATCAAAGGACACCTGCATGACCACCGCGGCAAATCAATCAGCTATGGAGATGATGCATGCATTTTTTGCAGTGCTGTGCAAGGTTGAACATATATGATAAACAGTAAGCGCACAAACCTGGTTCTCTGCGAGGCCCATCTGGATGACACCAGCGGGGTTGGTGACGGGGTCATAGGGATCCTCGTTGTAGGCTCTCCAACCGGCAAAGTAGGGGAGTCCTCGCAGTGCGCTGCCGACATCGCGATATCCGACAGCGGAGGCTCCGGGTGAGAAGAAGCAAGCAGCCAACCCATGGTGCTGGAATTCGCGAATAATTCTCTGATCAGACAAAGATAGGATCTCGATACAAGTGTTCAGAGCTTGCCAGCTGCAGCTCTCCAAGGAAGTTGCAGGTGGTTTGCTCCTCGCAACGCCAATTGGACAGTGCACAGGCAGGCGACGACCGCCGGGTTAAGCTTCATTAGTATTTATACTCTGGTGCTCATCCTCCGTACTATATATTCTGTGTGAAAAGGTCAAGTTAGGGGGAGCTCATGAGTTGAAGAATCGCATAGCTTTCAAATGATTAAAAAATAATGGAGGGAACAAGCAGCTTGTGGTGGACTTTTGGGTGACAATGATTGGCTATATCTGAAATTTTTATATTTCCATTCAGAAAATGGAATGCAGTCATATGCATCGACTTATCTTGGTTAACAAGTTGCCGATGTGTGCCATGGTTATCATGCAGTGTTTTTATTTTTTAATTGTTTTTAATGTGTTCAGGGGTTCAGTAGGCAAGTTGTTTCACTATATAAGCATGGTCAAGCTATAGCTTGGCTCATCATTGAGCCATTGAGGCTAACTTTTGATATATAGCTAGCTAGTATGCAATGCAATTAGGGTGATTTGTTCTTCAGAACAAAAGGTTGTGAGATGAATCTTTGTTTCATGCACGAGTGATACAAGAGTGTAAAAAGTAGAGATGAAAGATATGTTTGGAGCTGTGCATATGAATTATTCCCGTTCAATTATATCTATTGACATATTTGAGCTCGTGTATGCTCAAATCTGATGGTAGTACCAAACCATGGAAAAGCCAAATATATACATCCCCCGATGCAATTTTGTTGGCCACCATCACCACTGTACTCCGGTACTGGGGGCAGCCAGTGACGACAAGGGTGCCAAGCAAAAACTCGGAACTATTTTTGAAGAATTTGGAGAAAATTACATCTCAAACACCTTCAGCCCACGATTAAGTTATTTGATGAAGCATATAACAAGTGGTTGCGGCCTTGCAATCGGCTATACACAAGTTGACACGTACTACCTAACAATCGGCTATACACAAGTTCACTAACTTTCACACATAAATTTTCAGATACTTTCTTGATTATGTAAGTAAGCTGTCAGTATAGTGGACATTCTATAGAAGAAATGTCAGCGATGGTCAATCTCAATGCAAAGCGTTTCTAGGAAAGGAATGTATGTCACGTCTAAACTGATTTGAAATTATGCTTCCTTTTTGTAAATATCTTACTGGTACACATAAAATTAAGTATATCTCCTCTGAGTTCTTGCTTGGCTCCCTGCCAACCAGAATTTGCGTTGTCTCGAGTTCGCAACGTCAACGTGTGCTTATTTTTTGATGCAGTGTATATCTACCTATCCAAAGCAGCTTGAAATATGAAGTTTCCAGGCTAAAATGGAGTAGAGTTCGTGAACTACATGCCTCTGCGTACAAGCATATCTGCAGCAAGCAACTGGTTCCATTTAATTTCTATTCTATATATGCATGCATGTGCGCCAATAAGTCATGAACTGTATAAATAATTAATAATTTGAATTTGACTCACTTCGACATGCAATTTTCAGAGGTCCAACTTTTTTTTATCAAGGCAAAGGTTTTACTTATTCAGAAAGAATCATGCCTATACACGGTTCATACCAATATTCCTTTTCAAAAGGGAAAGATTTTAAGACTAGATACATTGTCCAGGAATATGTCATATGCCTTGATGAAGAAGATTTGGGTACTTTTATTGTGGAAACTTTCAAACACATACACTTCTCTAAATGCACCAGCAAGTTAAAAAAATATATTTAGACCCATAGGAGCTACCTTACCAGACTGTGTTAATATGTCAGCAATAATAAACAAGCTTTATTTGCGCCGGATAAGTGTTTGATACAATAAGCAATACAAATTACAAATGTCTACCACGCTCAATCAGGAATACACATAAGCATAGTTTATCATTGCTACTCAAAACGAGTGATATAGTGGAGAGAAGTTTAAGCAAGCAATCCAACATCATAATCTGCCATGCCCACCCCCCCTTGCCATATAACAAATTTATATAGTCTTTGAGAGAAACAACAACATTGCGAGGTCCTCAATTAGGTTGGATCAAGATAAAAATGAAATCCAATAAAAAATCACCATGCATGCAGGAATTTTGAATTGTTTAAGGTTGAACTTTTGGAAGAAAAAAAAACTAGCTCTTGGCGTTTGACTATGAGCTAGGTTGATGGGCAGCCGTGGCACAGGCGTGGGGGCACCTCATCTACAGCACTCAGTATCGGCCCATTAGAGCTAAAACCAGCCCTTATACAAGTTTATTTAGCCTGATCCTTTAATGCTTGGCCTATCATTTTGGACGCGACTTCTCTCGTCGTGCCTACTCTTTCCATTGGCACTCCCACATGCTTTGTAAATTTCTATTGAATTTTGTTTCTCCAGATCCAGTTAGTACAGGTGTGTTCGTTTTTTGGCGTCTAAACTTTATAACTGTCATATCAAAAAGAATCTTACTATTTATAGGAGTACTAAATAAAGTTAAATTATAAAATAAATTACAGACCCCTATACTAATTCAAGAGATAAATCTAATGAGATTAATTAAGTCGTGATTAGAAGACTGTTACTGTAGCATCACTTTAGCAAAATATAGATTAATTGAGCTCATTAGATTTATCTCGAAAATTAGCACCAATATGTCAAAATGGTTTTGTCATTAAATTGATCGAAATATTCATAAATAAGTAAGATTCTCTTTGATATGACAGATGTTAAATTTTAGAGGGCAGAAACGAACTGGGCCTGAATTTCGTCCTCTAGATCCAAACTAACTGAGGATCTCAGGTCCACAGTTATGTAACACGCATGAGTGTTATTTCTCTCGAAGAATAATTAATTTTATCATCAGAAGACAAGTGTTTTAAAAAAATAAAGACAACAAGGCCAATACGTACAACAATAACGAATCCTCGAAAATGGGAAAACGTGAAGCTACTCAGATCTGGACCATAGAAGCTGCCACACAGGCGAACCGATCTGGTCCTGGCCCCACCAGATCCGGACCAGAGCTCGACCATGACGGCCGGAGCTCGCCGGAGGTTAGCGGAAGCTCATCACAGGCAGTGGAAAAGGGCCACGAAAAATCACAAGACGAATACAGGAGCGGAGCACGTTGCTGCTCGCATAAATTCAAGATTTCGAGGGGCTTTGCAGCATCGGCGACGGCGGTATCACGCCGGCGGCGAGGGCCGCACGGCAGCACCGTTTCGGCAATACTGGAGCGAAAGGAAGATTGGGAAAAGTCCCAGAATCTTCACCTTGGTTGTCTTGTCGGCGGCGTGGAAGACAGAAGAAGTTGTGAGATCGACGGCGAGGTCGCTCGGTACTGGCCTTGGTCCAAGAACCGCGGCGACGGGGACCTCGATTCCGGGACGCTGAACTGCGGGATTGATCCAAGAACCGGTCAGTGATAAAGGGTTCTACAGATGCGAGAAGATGGACAAGGGAGGAGATTACCGGGAGTATTTCACGCCGGGGACGGAGGTGCTCGGTTGCCGGCCATGGAGAAGAACGCGTCGATGTCGCGGCGCGCGGGGGAAAAGATGGTGGTAGGTTAGGGTTTCGGCAGCGGCGAGGCTTAAGTATTGCGGCGCAGCCAGGGGTACGGCCGGCATTTCGAGTGCCGTCGCCCTCGCCGGTCGACGGCAGCCACGCGGCGGTTGCCGCCCGGACTGACCAACTGGAGGAAAGAGAAGGGCGCAACCGCAGCTGACATCTCGGCCGTTCGATATTTGGCAAATTTTCGCCACTTAGCACTTTTCTTGCCTCCGTATAAAATGGCTCTGTTGCTCCCACAAAATTTTACAACACTTGCTGGTGATGGAACAGATTGCAGAGAGAAATCTTTGCTGTTGCTTAATGTTCAAACTGAGCTCAGAGTGTTAACTAACAAGGCTAAAGTAGTAAGCACTAAGTATTGATTGGATTTTTAAGGGCACTTAGAAAATTAGAAAAATTATGAGAAATTCTCCGAAATTCGCTTTTTCTATTATGTACTTCCTGGAACAGTTTCCATTGTACACTTGATTTGAAAATTTGGCAGTTCGGTTTAATTTGAAAATATTTTGAATTGTTTGAACCGAAATTCAAATCAAATTGAAATGCAAACTTCTTATGTTCAAAGCAATACAGAAAGGTAATTACATTCATATGATCCGCATGCATATGCATCACCAGGACGTGACGTCTGCCATGATTCTATGCATGCATATCAGCATATGCATATATACATTTTACTTACAATCTAGTGAGAGGTCACAAAGTCGTGAAGCAACCTAGATTTTAGATGGATCCAGGTTGCCCCAACACCAGTGCAAGTGTGGTGAAGGAGGTTGTGCTTAGTTTATTTTTTCTTTCTTTCTGTCAAATGCCAAAGTAGGCTCTCTTATATGGAGCTAAACGAGCGATGACAAATGGCATTATATGAAACCGAATCTGACTGACTGTTCCCCTTCGTCGGAGCTCAATTCCACAATTGATTCTCGCACAGTGGCAGGGCTCAAAACTTAATGTTGTCACCTTGTATTATATAACCTATCATCAAGATAATAAATATCAACAAATACAGACTTTCTATGGTGATTACCATGATTCTCACACCATATCCACATACATTCCATTCTTCACTGGTAGGACTACGACACAATTCCACACCATGTCCATGCACCTCGATCTCTCTTCGCAGGAAGATGACACAATCACCTAGCAGACCATTGTCGATGGAGGATACTCAGCCAAGTCGGTATAGGAGATTAAATTCATTAGGGGGGGGGGGGCAAGTGATCCAACATGTTTCAACTACTTCAGCAAATATGGGCACCTCCCCATACAAAATTATTCCTATGGCTGCTATGCAATCCACATTTCAACTATTGACCGGTTGCAACAACGTGAATGACCAAATGAATACTTTTGCTAGCTCTACCTCAAAAAACTTGAGACCACCGGCCACCTTTTCATGGAATGCCTCGTAGCCAAACAACTTTGAGATTTGGTCACAAACAGTCTCAAGTAAACTAAAATGCTGTTGTATGGCTAGTCAAGAGACCTATCTATGAACCAATGGTACGAAACCATTGTGCCACAATGCTTGCTCCACACATGCTAAAGAACTATGATGGATCATTATGCTCAGCATTTGGACACTATGGAACGAATGCAACAAAAGAATATTTGAGTGTAGAGAAAACCAACCAGTGCACAAAATCCAGGATAAAGCTTGAACATGGACCCTAGCGGCAACATACAAAAAAACCTTGCATCTTTCGAGATTAGATTACGAGTAGTCCATTATGTTTTCCTTTGCCTTGCTATCATTTCTGTCTGTGCAAGGAAATGATGCTTTGTAAACTCCAATATCTTATTAATGGATGTTGAAGAAATGTTTTGGGTCTAAAAAAGATATTTACTCAAACTCTAAATTTAGAAAAATTACGAGAAATTCTCCAAATTTTGCTTTTGTGATATACTTCCTCAAAGATTTTTGTTTTCATAGTATACTTGCATTGAACATTTGACAATTCGTTCATAACGTTCAACTTCACAATATTGTGAATGGTTTGAATTGGAACTCAAATCAAATTGATTTAAAAAAATTCAAATAAATTTTGCGCACAAAAAAAGCCAAATAATATTGAGATTCAAACTTCGTATGTTCAAAGCAATACAAAGTGGTAATTACATTCATAAAACCTACATGCATAATATCTTCATATATATTAAGGACATGCTATAAGTATGTGCCACAACCGCTCCATTTTTTGAAGTTCCAACCCCACCACCTCGATTTTCCTTTTTTGGAAGCACGTGGCACGCTCGGTAAAATAAGCTCACCACCCTTGTCGGTGCTTGCAGTCAAGTGGATCCCAAGTAAAAAAGACAAGGATTTATTAGACCATTCTCCATGTATATTTTAATTAATTTGTGCATGTATATCCACATAAATTGGAAAAGGATTTATCAAAAATAAGCTCACCACCCTTGTCGGTGCTTGCAGTCAAGTGGATCCCAAGTAAAAAAGACAAGGATTTATTAGACCATTCTCCATGTATATTTTAATTTTTTTTTGACCGAAGTTAGCAGGGGAGTCCCCTACCTATTTTTTTGTATTAACATGAAAGGTTTATGTACAAGCAGGAGGCCGTAGGCCCAAAGAAGACCCTAAGCTATCACATTCTTGAGTTACATATTACAGATAAAGGCATCAATCAGCAATTTAGTAGCAGGTTTAGCCTGTTGCAGCTCTATTTTAAAGGAGTTCCTCCAGTAGGCAAAAGACAGAGCTTTGTTGTCAAAAATAATATCATTGCGGTGACACCAAATAGTCCAGCAGCCAACGATTAATATCTCTCTGAAAATCCTCAAGTTAAAGCACTGCCTTGCTGTTAGGAGCAGGTCATCAGGGCTGAGCTGTGTGTTCCAAGAAACATTGAGTGATTGCCAGCATCTTCTGTTAAAATTGCATTGGAAGAACAGGTGAAGAATTGTTTCTTCAGTGTTATTTTGACAGAGCACACAATTGTAGCTGTCCAAGTGTTGGTTCTTTCTTCTTAATAAGTTTCTTGTGTTTAATCTGTCTCTCGAAGCAACCAGAAGAAAAACTTTAGTCTGCTTCTACAACAAGAATGCCACATCCATTTGAACCATGGGAAAGCTGTGCAGGTCCCAATTAGCTTTAGATAAGCATTTTTTGTAGAGAAGGTATTGTTGCCCCAAATATAACTCCATTGATCATGTGATTCCAGCTCTAGATGAAAAGTTTCCAGATTATTTCTAAGCTCTGTGAGTTGATTGGAGGCTGTGATTGACAAGGGTAGCCAGAGTAGGTTTTCAATGTCACCTTGTATGAAAGCCTTAACTGTGATTTGTTTATTGTGAGCATAATTATGTAACTCTGGATATTTCCATCTGAGTACTCCAAAATCCCAAGTATCATTCCAAAAGTTGACAGATATTCCATTTCTAACCGAGCAGGCTGAAATCATAAAGTACTGATTTGCTAGTCGAATTATAGCTTTCCACCAGAATGATCCTTTAGGTTTAATCTCATGTGGAGCCACCTGTCTTTTATAAAGCTGCTGCCATGTCAAGTGTACCCATGGTAGATCATGGTGGTTATAGAATTTGTCCAGAAATTTCAGGAGCAAGGCATTATTGTGTGCTCTGAGATTGATAATGCCTAGTCCCCCTTGCTCTTTAGGTCTGCAAGCTTTTTTCCAGGAGATCAGACAGCCCCCTTTTCGATGACATGTATATTTTAATTGATTTGTGCATGTATATCCACGTAAATTGGAAAAGGATTTATCATGCCATGCCGTATGCATTTTTATTGAGTTGCCCGTATAAAAAAGGACAACAGCGGAGGTACAAAATGACTAACAAAAGGCAATAAAGAAGACAAAGTATCTCCATTTCGATGAGAAAAAGATTTTCACACATGCAAATTTCCATAGGTTGTCTCTACCTCGATCTACAAGGGCAAGCTGTCCCCGTGACATTTCATTAAGAAGAACACCTTCTCACACACGTGGACAAACCCTCGAACCCTTCCCACCACCCTTGCACAAGGACGTTGTCTAAAATAGGTTTACTTCAAAGCCACAAACAATAGTTCATAGCGAATCGGACAATAGGTAAGTAGAGGAAAGGCTCATGGTTTTCTAGACACTATGAAGCATGGTAAAAGAGAATAGATGGAGAACTAGACCCATCAATTCAGTGCAGTTGAAAAGCTTCTTTTTAACTAAGAAAATAGCATTGCAACCTTCACAAGTGTTCTGAAAACATTCATATGAAAAACACACCCATTAGATTATTAATTTAAATTTTCTATATGGATGAAAGAAATTATCGATGATGATGAGGTAGTAATTGAAGATCTACACATAAGATCTTTTGTACTCAGGAAACAAGAGAATATCCTGTTAATGCAGCTATTCTAATATGGAAATGCAAAGCAGTAAGCGGGCAACCCTGGAGGAAAAGGATTGTGTGGTCCTAGGCAATTCAGTGCAACTAGCTAGCAGCACCGTACAACAATATAATAACTCTGAAGTGTTCTCATAGCAAAAATGTGCTTTCATTCAATAAGAAAAATACCATGGTAGATATTGAAATCGCTAAACTAAAAGCAAGAAATAACAAGAACAAGAAATGACAAGACTACAGACTAAAACAACAAAAGCAAAAGTAAAAAAAAAATAACAACAACAAGCAAAAGCATGTGAAGATCAAAACAACTAGTTCGCAATTTTTCTTATCTAGAAATAATGAGGTTAAAACTAGAAGGAAAAAAAATGTGTCATGCACCATTTTCCATTAAGCTAGTAATTCTATATATTATTTTGGTGTGTACATATGACACTGGATTTTTGTGTACCAATGACTTGTAGTGCTTTCGGGATTCTAGGTCAAACCTAATGTATTCTAAGTATTGAGATAAAAAGTTTAAATGGTCATAATGTGTCCCAGACGAGAAACTACAAAATCGTAGTGTGTTGTAGACAAATTCAACTTTATCGATGTGTTCGAGATGAAACCACGTTTTATCAATGTGTTATAGAAATCACTACAAGAAAAAAAAGGTATTGCTACAGTGATATTTAGTGACTATAGGGCCATATTAGTTGCAATACATGACTATAGCCACCAAAATCATTTTGTGGCCGACCGTGGCAAGTAGTAGCATGGCAAAAGGCTTAGGCAACCATCTTTTCTTTCTTTGCAATACCTATGATTATTACCACGAAATAAAACTTTGCAATTGATACATGCAACGACTTACTCTGTTGCAATAAGTGCTTATTGCAATGACATTCAGTTGGTGCAATAAAAAGAAGAAAAAGTTAATATATTTTCAAGCTCGTATTTTTGTTGACATGAATTGAACTTTGGATCTTTGTAATTCTAGCGTTGTACTTTACCACTACACTAGTGTCACTATATATGAATATTATGAAAATATTTTTTCTTTATCACGTCCGATCTCATGAAAATATTTACTAGAAATCATGGCAAAAGCTAAAAGTCGTAGCAACAGATATTGTGTGTTGCAACAATATCTAGATTGTGGTAATAAGTTTCTCTCTATTGCAACAAAATTTTGAGATATAATGCAACTAATTCTTTTGTTGCATTAGAAAATATCTATTGCCACGACAACAATTGTTACAATAATCTTGGTGTATTGCCCAGAAAATATTAGAATTCATAAAACAAATATTTTTTTGTGGCAATAGATACCCTAGTCTTGCAATAATTATTCTTTTGTTGCTATTAACACACACGTGTTGCAACAAAATTTTATATTTCTGCAACAAAAGCTATTTTGTGATAATATTGTACACATTATCGCAACCGTGGATTTTGTTGTTGCAACACGGCTCATGGAAATAGCTAGATTTTCTTGTAGTGAATTTTGCCTTGTATATTTGCCAGCAGCATGTTGGGATTCACTCGTAGTTAAAAGTGGATAACCAATGGAAAGTGACTCTGGCTGATTTGAGTCACTGCCAAATTTGCATCTGAAAATTGTACAACAACATGTATTATTTTAGCACAATATAAAGAACAACAAGCATAGTTACTCTCAATATTTTACAACAACATATTCATAACAGGTTTGATAGTGTTGACCTTGGTGGAAAATGCATAGAGGGTGTTGGTGCTTCATTCTCTTAGGGATCTAAGCTATTTTCTGTTGATCCTATATCAATCCTCTACTTCTTTTGTGGTTCTCTGAAATTATATGTCATTAGAATAGATTTTAGTAAAAAAAGTATGTGAGTACCTTACAACCCTCATGGTTGATATATCCTATGTATTTCCATCCTTGCAATTATTCCAGTGATACCCAAAGCATATACAAATAGGGCATTGGTGCTTCCCCATTCTATTTATTGTGCTATTATTGCTCTCAGTTCAACTTTTAGTTCTATCATTTTTCTTCATTCTAGTTATGTCCTTCAAAATTGGTGGATAGATGAAAAAGCCATGACTAGATTTAGGCCATTGAGACTTGTCATCATGAACAGAAATTGAGCATATGCTACTTGAAATTTTTGCACACAATAAAACATGTCAACATAGTTCTCTAGAGCTGCATCATCAAGTGAGGTGATGAATGCCATAGTATGGATGCAAGGTTTCCACTGTAAAACATGATCAAAATACTGGACAAAGGGTACTTCCTTATATCTCAGTAGAAATTCATATGTAATTGATTCAATTAAATCCTTCTAATTTGTCGTGTCAGCATCCACAACCGTTGTGAACTTGAAACAAAAAGTGTCCTTAGCCTTTTTCCTATTGCCAAAGAGTTTGATTGTCAGCATATAGTTAGATTTAGGATCCATCCTGTAATTCATATGCAAGTATGGAATGAAATTCTCTTGTTGATTTATCAACTCTACAGAACTGCAATACAGGATCGGAATGGGATAACTTACCCTTAAGTAAGGAGCAAGGTTTCGACACATCCTCAATATCGAGCAACAAAAAGTAGAAAATGAGCACACTGTCAGCCTCACATGAGCTAACACCCACTGTAAGGCCTCGCGTGCGGCCGCCCTTGCGCAGCCGTTGTAACATGCCCATGACCACCGCTCGTGTTACATGCGGCCACCCTCGTACGCATCCACTCTAGCATGAACATGCTATCTGCCTTTGCTATTGCCTAGCCACTCATAGGGTTGGGTCAGCCAGGATAGAAATAGAGAGTAGAGAAATACTGACAACCTCACCAAAACATATATTAATGTGACTTACAGAATTGGCCAGCAAAGGAAAGAAAATTATAATTTGAGGCACTAGGTAAATGAGATATTTTGATGCCCAATAAGGAAACCAACTTTATTATATGGCCAGGGAATGATTCCTAAAATATAAGCTAAGCATCATTGTCTATATTATGTTCCTACTTTCATACCAGACCATTCTGAAAAAGCAGCTTGTGCTGTGTTTACGCTTTCAATAGTTTTTTTTCATGTTGGGTGATCAAGAGCATAGTAGAACCTAGGCATGTTTCGAGCAACTATACTCATGAATGTTTGTTGGTGTATAATAATATAATTGTGCATAAGCGGTTGAAATATATTTGCAGTTGTCATTTTCCTATTGCTAAAATATTATTTACATATGTGCTAGAAATACTTGTAGGTATATAATGATTTACGTAAAATTGAATGGTATTTGTCCAATATTTTCTATCAAAGCGTTTTATTACATATTTGCTAGCAAAACATTTACCATCTACAAAGCACTTTTCTGCAACATCAAAAGCATATGTCAAGCCAAGTCGAATGGTCAATCTGGATCCTATGTTTCTAATACCACGTCAAAGCATTATAAAAATACATTTTGCCCGACCTCGCCTTGAATCTGATCGAGCCACAGCAGCCTGGATGCCTTCAACAATCTTGGGCTTGAGTAGATAGCTTATCCCTGATGTCGGAGGAAGATTCTTGTCATTATTTGGTGTCGTCATTACCTCTTCAGAGAAAGCTAAAAATGTCACAATGACTGTATAAAGAAAAGTACCCGGAATAGTACATGAACATGCATGTAGAATTGCACTAATGTACACATAAATATAATTATTTTGATCACGAATCATAACAATTTTGCAGGTTAGAATGAAATAATTGAAACAATAGCTAGTGCAACACACAATAAACAAGACACATCTATCACAGGAACAAATGCAGAAATTCCAAATTGCTACTGGTTTTAGTACTACTTTTAGTTGGATAGTGAATAAAACAAACCAATGCATTTTATACTTGACACCCTAAAACCAACAAGTAAACGGTTAAGAATGAAGGGCGAGAAACCTAAGTTCATTAGGAAACACTATCAACAACAACAACAACAACGGAGCCTTTTATCCCAAGCAAGTTGGATAGGCTAGAGATGAAACTCATAGAAAACATGAAAAGGAGAGATACAAAAGGAACACAAGATAAAAGGTAGAGTTAAGGGTAAGCAAGAAGAAAGAAAAAGTGTCACGATATCGGCACGTCTATTGCTACTCTACGAGCACTCCTATCCATAGCAAGTTCCTTTGAGATATTCCACTCCTTCACGTCCCTCTTAACCGACTCGTCCCAAGTCAGGTTAGGTAGACCTCTACCTCTCTTCACATTATCATCTCGCTTTAGAACCCTCACTACACACTAGCGTCTCCAGAGCCTCTGTTGAACATGTTCGAACCATCTCAACCGACGTTGCACTAATTTCTCTTCTATTGGTGCAACTCTGATCTTTTCTCGCATATCATCATTTCGCACTAGACCTCTTCGTGTACGCTCGCAAGCCCAACACAACATCGCATCTCTGCTATGCTCAACTCGTTGAACGTGTCACCTTTTAGTAGGGCTAACACTCAAGCACCGTATAACATTGCCGGGCGAATCACCGTCCTATAAAATTTCCTTTTAGCTTGTATGGCACTCTTTTGTCATAGAGGATGCCGAAGCTTGACGCCATTTCAACCAACCAGCTCAAACTCTATGTCTAATATCTTCATCAATGTCACCATCCTTTTGTAACATCAATCCTAAATACCGAAAGGTATCCTTCTTAGCCACCACTTGCCCATCAAGGCCAACATCTCCATTATCATGCCTAGTCGCTCTAAACTCGCACATCATATACTCGGTCTTGGTCCTACTAAGTCGAAACCCCTTCGACTCTAACGTGGGCTGCCACAGCTCCAACTTCCTATAACCCTAACCCTACTCTCATCAATTAACACCTGTGATACCCTGATTTTTGGCCAAATAAAAATAAACCTCATAAATCAATTTCTTTCATTTAGGAAAAATATTTTTCAAATAAGATAGGAAATAAAAACCTTAATATAGACTTATAGCAAACAATACAAATTTCCAAGAAAATAAAATATGGGACTTGGCAAACCTTTTTTTTCCTCTCCCTACCCAGCCTCACCCCTCCTTCCCCGGCCTTGCGGCCCAACCCAACCAGCCCTGCCCTCTTCTTCCTCCCGCACGCTGCATACCAGCCACCCGACACCACGTCACCCCGTCCCCCACTTCGGGCCCCCTCTCCGCTCTAGCTGGCAGCGCCGCAACTCGCGCTTGCCCCGCCAAACCCATTTGTGCCCCAACGCGACCTCACCCGAGCCCCCCCCTCTGCTCCTCCCCCTTCTTGGCGCGTCCACCATGGTCGCTCCTTTGCCACCGCTTCTGGCTAGCCGGTGCAGCCGCGCTCGTCGCATGCGCACTATGGCTGCCTCCTATCCGCAAATCCCCAACCAAGCCCCCATCCCCTACCCGGACCTCAGCCCACCGCCGTGGTCGGCTCCCCTATAAAAGCCACCTTCCTCCACCTCCGACGTACTCACCACCGTCGGGAGAGCTAGCGAGCAAGTCCCCAAGCCGCCCTTCCCTTCCTCCCGGTCTTGACCCCTCACCGTCGTCCGCCGCCCAATCTCTCCGTCCCCTTTCGCCGCCATGGTGCCACATCCCCTCCCCGTCCAAGCCAAACCGCTGCACATCCTCGCCGCACGCACACGCACCTTCCCCAGCCCCTCCGCACTTCAAATCTGGGCGCACATACTTAGAATTGTGCGCCACCGTCGTGTCCGTCTCCAACCGGGGCGTGCGTCCTCGCCTCGCACCGCCGGTCACAACCGCCCCCTTCCACGGTTGCACCTCCGCCCGCAGACTCCTAGTGTACACATCGCATCCCCCTCCGACAGCCCTAGCTGTCGTAATCGCCAATTCCGGCGAGCCCCCTACCGCACCGTCGCACGAGTCCACGGTGGACCCATGGACCGACTCGCCGCCCGGTCCACGGGGCTCGTGGACATATTCCACGGTAATTCCGGAAAACCAATAAACTCGAGTTTACTTTTAGCCATCTAATCCTTTCCCTATTTAGATCAAACCCAAGATTTTAGATAAACCCCGCTAAGAGCCGGTTATGACAATTTTACATAAAGGCCCTTTAATTTTTCTAGAAAATCACACATACACACTTTCACCATGTCAAGCCCATGCCGGTTTTACAAAACACCCCTATATCTTTCGACAACCCTAGTTTTTCAACCGTAGCTCCGTTTCGAGCGATTGTGACGTCGTTGGAATTGTCGTAATGAACCCTAGCCCCTGAAGCCTTCCTCTCAATTCCATTTTATTTTTTTCTCTATTATTATATTTTTTTTCCTTTATTATTTTATGTGGTGATAGCTTACGTATAGCGACGTCGTCCGTAGACGAGGAGAACCAGGAAGCGAAGCCCGAGGACCCGGACTACGAGGAAGACTTCGAGGACACGTTAGGTGGAAAGCTATACTTATTCCTTTATCATGATTGCTCCTATATTTTGCAAAAACCACACCTACTTGAGAGCTTATTCTTATATGCATTATTATTTGCTATTATTTTAGTAGTAAACCCACTTGGTTTACAGTAATGTTCTATCATTTATTAGATATGAATGTTAATTCCTTGATTGGACATGATACCCTTTCACCTTGATAAACCTAGAAGTTATTATTAACATAATTAATGGTAACACCATAGCAAATGCTTAGGACCCTGTTACTATATCCTCATTCAACCCCGTTTTGCGAAAATATGCAAACGAGTTTGGTGGTGTGTGTATAATTGAGTGGGTGATAGACCAACCGTGTTAGGGTGAAGTTGGGTGATAAACTATTGGCCGTGGGTGAAACTCCTTAGTACTCGGTGCAGAGTACTTGGTGTTTACGTGTATGTCCACTTGGTGTGGACGAGTGTTTGCCCAGCCATATAAGGACTGGTTCGTCGGAGCCCAAATTGGTGATTCAGAATACAACCACATAACAAGTTATGGGCAGGACTGACGCCAAATCTTAGGTTACGCGACAAGTAAGTTCTACTCGGGTGTAGTAGTTTACGGACCTCCGGGGGTCACTAGTGATAATGGTGAAGTCCGAGTACTTGTCATACTACGGAGCCGATGAGTAGGTCGCGTCCTTCGCTCGACGTTGCCTGTAGAGTTTTTGAAGTTTTCCTGTTGTTTTCCTTTCACTTGAGACTCGACTTATCCACCTCCTTGTTTGTAATCCGGACCATGTATCCTCTAGTGATTTCCCTATGAGTGTTCAATAAAGGTTGTTGTATCAAATTTGTATCATCTACGTGCGTACCAACTACTTTTCCAGGAATTGGTATGTATACAAAGTGTTTTCCTCCGGGAGGGGTGTCACAATTTTTTTAGAATTTTAAAATCATTTGAACACATGTTAGCTGTTATATTTCGTAACAAAGATATATCAAAAAAAATATTTCATGGGTAAGGTCACTAATAGAGCTACATAACATAAATATATATTTTCTACTCATTGTATTTTATTATTTGAATCACTTGTAGTTCAAATTTAACTTGATTCCAAAAAATTGTTTAAGATGTAATTAAGTAACTAAAAATGGCAAACAAATTCAAAAATGTACTAAATTTTAACATGGAATAACACGTGTTGTATATGAAGGGTAGAAAAAGTTTCGACGTAAAAAAAGAAAAAAATTAAATTCATTGCCAAGTGCAACAAAATAAATACTCGACAAAAAAAGGTCTTTGTTGTGTGTCTAGAATAATACACTCGTAAAAACCTTCTTTGCCGTGTGTCAATAAATACACTCGACAAAAACTTTCTTTGCCGAGTGTCAATAAATACACTCGGTAAACACCTTCTTTGCCGGGTGTTTTTTTATGACACTTGGCAAAGAATAATTTGTCTGAATGTTTTTTATACGACACTAGGTAAAGACTTTGTTTATCGAGTGCCCAAGTAAAAACACTCTTCAAAGATGAGGACACTCGGGAAACGACGATTTTCCGTGGTGCCTACCACATGATAGTTCTTGGTACTTTGTCATATACCTTCTCCACATTAATAAAGATCATATGCAAACACTATCCAATACACCAAATAGCCCGGTATATTATTAGCACACAACCGGACTAAAAAACAGCATAGATATTGGATTTGTTAAACAAACGCTAGGAACCTTGAGAGATAGAGAGAGAGAGAGAGTCAGGAGGAGGAAACCGGCATGGCACTCACGCAGCTGCGTTTCTCCGCCGCGTGATAGGGATCCCACGGTGGCCGCGGAGGCCACGGCTGAACGCCACGTGCGGCCGATCAGACAATAGCATTACCATATATCCTTTTGTCTTCAATCTAGTGAGGCCACAAGGTCACGACGCAAGCCTGATTTAGATTGATCCATCCAGCCCCAGCGCCAGCACATGTCCTGTCCTGTGAAGACGAAGCAAGTCTTTTTCTTTCTTTGTTTCGAATCAAATGCCAAAAGTAGGTTCTGTTACAACCGAGCGAAACGAGCGACAATGAATGGCCTGTGGTTATATAAAACCGAGTCCGGCCGGCCGTTCCCCTTTGTCGGAGCTCGATACCTTCCCGCATCATCGTCGAGCTCCGGCCGGCCACCGTTCCTGCTCCATGTCCACGCACGCTCCGTCCGTCACAGGTATAGGATCCGAATGAGTAGATCATTCTTTCTCTAGTATTACAGAAAGCGAGGTGCAGCGGTCTTTCTATGCATTTCCTTTCCTAGAGGGAATCAAAACTCTTCTTGTTCTTCAGATTGTATTCGTACTTTTTTCTGGAGCTATATATTTTCCTTTTCAGATTGAAATGCATTATTCCATCGCTCGCAACTATTCTGTCAATGTTCTTGCCCGATCGAATTGGTATTATTTGCGATTGCCGATCCAGCATCGTGGGTATCAATTCTGTCCATATTGCAGATCAGCGGCGTTCCCGCCGCGTTCACCTGACTTGACCGGGAAGGGAGCGCGGCGGCTGAAGGAGGCTGCCACGGCGCATAGGACATGGCGCCTCCGGATCATGGCAGCGGCGCGTCACCTCCGGCAGCCGCCGCCCTGAGAAGGCAGACGTCGTGCACCGCTGGCAGCAGCAGCAGAATTGACCGTGACGAGCCGGCGGCGCCGCAGCTCGAGCGCCGGCTCTCATGCTCGTCCGTGTCCTTCTCCTCGTCGCCGGCGCCGTCGTCCGCGTCCAGCACCTACCACCCGGCGGCGTGCTCCACGAAATCCTCGTGCGAGAGCCTCCCCTTCGCCGACGCCGAGCTGGGCAAGCACCCCTCCATCTCCTCCACCGCGTCGTCGTCCTACGCGAGCGGCGGCTCCTTCCACCTCGACGACCACTACGTCTGCTCCAACAAGTACCTCGACTTCGAGCCGCCGCCCGTCCAGGCCATGGCCGCCGGCGAGTGCCCATGCTCCGCCGCGCCGTCGTACGACCCGAAGCGGCTGCCGTCGTCCATGTTCCGGACCAAGTCGACGAACCCGGCCGAGTGGAGCGTCGCGTCCAACGAGTCGCTCTTCAGCATCCGCCTCAGCAGCTCCGCCTCCGCCGACCTCGGCGACCTCTACTTCGACGCCGCCGGGTTCCCGCGGTTCCCGTCCATGAGCAGCAGCGACACGTCGTCGGTGAGGATGATGAGGCTGCCGTCCGTCTCCGAGGGCGGGCTGTGCCTCATGGAGGACTGCACCAGGTGCAGCGGCGCCGTCAGGAAGTCCGTCAGGTTCGCCGCCACGGCCGAGAGCGTCTACGGCGGCGGCTCCCCGGCGTACGTGTGCTCTCCTCCTCCTATGACTTAATTTGTCAAGCGATCTTTAACTGCCTTCGATCGTGTCCCAGTAATCATCCTCTGAAGAGCAAAGTTTTGCAGGGTTTGCAAAGACGCGAACGAGTCGGCGACAAAGACGACGACGCCGGAGACGACAGCGGCGGGGTGGTCCCAGTTCGGGTGCTGTTGGCCGTCCTTGCCGACCTTGTGGTGGCCGCGATGCTGTGCGTGGAACTGCCATTGTTGTGACTGCCGGTGCTGAGATACATGTAAATGATCTCGGCGACGTGGAGATAAATGTAAATGGATAGATTCGGAATCGATCGGGGGCTCCCTCGATCTCTATGCGACATGGGAATTTCGATATTTGGGCCCAGTGAATGCAATCAACAACGAACATCGACCTCTCTCTCTTCCAGAGTCGCATGCACCAAACCGATCAAAACTAGACAAACTCCGTCAGATTCTCATCATATTATGACTTTATAACCATCATCTTCAGCGTATATATTTAACATGGTGACACGCAAATATTCTAGCTTAGTCTATGTTAGTTTCCAACTCTAGATTAAACAATTCAATCAGTAATATATATAAGTTAAAACAAAGCGTCAACTGTTGATGAGGGTTGACTTTATAATTATTTACTCTTTCTATAATTGTCCCAGCATATAAACGTATCGAGCTCCAAATAATTCGTACGGTACATCTTGAGATATGTCAATTGTGAAACAACATCATAGCATGGGGTCCACCATAGATTTTTTTTTCGTCAAGGTGACTTAAAAAATACAAATATAAAAACACTGCTGGATTTATTCACTCATTTAAGTAGTTACATTCTGTATTGTAAATCTACAGCACGGACAGAAAAAGTAAGTAAGATCCGACTGTGCACTTTACTCAAAATACTACTATATGTACAAATTTTAACAATGAAAATTTTACTATACATCTAAAAGCATTATTTGTATAAAAAATTCATCATACTCTACATTACATTATTTTTTTCTAAATACAACATCAATAGTGATAATAGCAAATCCTTCTCGATCAATGGATAATTGTCAAACTATTTTTATGGATTTATTTTCTGACTATTTAGTAATTTATATTTATATGTTAGCATACATTTTATTGTGATGACAAATTTAATTGCACTATTTTAACTCAGAGGCTAGATTATTTAACTCAACATAATCCATTGTTTATCACGAATAAACGTATCGAACCATGACCGACTACGTACATAGTTTATAGCCCAAAGGTAAAATCGACTATATGGATTGCCTTGCGCCCTTGTATGGAAGCTGAACTTGCTCATAGAACAACCATGACCGATAGCTCGGGGAGAGCGCAAAGAGGCATTGCCTCTCCGAGCAGCGTGGTGGCTAACTTTTTTTAGAAATGAGAATATATTTGATATTCCGGTCTCTGCATCGATAAATGCATATATCCATAAACTATTACAACCAAGATTTGTCCAGAGTCTAAATGAAAATAAAAAGAGAACATCATTCAGACTCGTTGACAAAAATCAGACACAGAGTCTGTTATTACAAAACCAGCCATACCTAGCAAAAATGTCCATAACCACAGTTTCAAGCACACGCACCCTTTCTTTATATGGGGTATGTCTTCCTCCTTTTGCAACAACGACCATGATCGAATCCAATGTGTGGCTCTGACGATCACCAACATAGAAGAAAGCACGCATATGTTGTTAAATACCAAGTCATTTCTGGATAACCAAATTGCCTAGCATAAAGTTATTCCTCGAACTGAATTTTATACTTCAGATGTTTTTCCACCCCTGAAGCAGCCACTGACCAAACGCGTGCTCTATGCTCTTAGGTGGATGGATGTTAAACGATACATTTACAATTCGCCGGACAAACTTAGCTAGATTACAATCGAAAAAAGGTTTTGGATATTTTCATTTAGATTACATACACAACATTTAAACTACCTTTCCATTGTCTCTTCAAGATTATCTTCAGTTAGAACAATTCCTTTAATTAAGTACCAAGCAAAACTCTTGATCTTTAAGGATGGAAATAAATTCTGTGCGCCCGGGCCCGCAGAACGCCTCCAGTGCGACCTGGCCTCTATATACATCGCGTCGAGATAACTTGGCATCCGAGGGTCGCTACTCCGTGCATGGAAACGTGACTCCCAGGGCGTTTCCAGCTTGGCTCGGCTCTAAACGCTGATGTTGATTCGGCTCCGTGCGAAAGGCTATCGAAGTTTCGGTTCCTCCGTTTCGTGCCCAGATACACGTTCCTCAGGTTGGCGGCTGGTGCCCTAGTTCCCGGCGGCGATCGTGGGCATCATGAAGGCCTCTGGTCCAAACGATACCAAAGGTTGCGAGATCACGTCGACAATGCCAACTGTGGATGGCCAACATGGCACGATCATGTCACAGCCGGCGGGGTAGTCAAACTTTGTTGTCCGTGAGATGTGCGGCCGTCACTCTCTACCAGGTAAATTAAACCAGGTAAATTAAAGATTCTGATCTTAGTAGGGATAAACTATTATCTTTTTGTTGTCCGGCACTGATCTTGAATTGCGATCTGGCAGCTCCATACTTAGGTCACCGACTCAATTATCATCTATCAACGATGATCATGTTACCGTCGAAGAAATCTATGACGCAGCCGCCGAACAAAACAATGATGAGATTGATGTGGTTGCAGTTGACGAAGCAGCCGAAGGGCAGCATGTAACACAAGTACGAACTAGTTCTTTGATAAAAAAAAATTTCATTGTTGTTTGATCGTGCATGCATGAGACGTGCTCTATTAAGCTCCGACTTCATACGTTAAAGTAGCTTGTATATATTCAGCCAAATAAAAAGTAGTTGGTAAATTTTTGGTCGAATAAAAAGTAGCTGCTAAATTGATTATTGAGTTTTGTTTCATTGGTGTTGTTTGATCGTATATGACGCGTGTCTCTGTTTCATTAACAAATTTATAGCTTGTTGATGAAACTCCAGAAACAATAATTGTTTCTAGAGTTGGAATGGCTTTCGACTCCGAGGAGTATGCTTATGAAATGTACAACACTTATGCCGGAAAGGTTGGGTTCAATGTTAGAAAGAGCACAACAAAGCTTCGACCAGATGGTACAATGTATTTAAAAAAACTTCTCTGTAGTAGCGAGGGCCATGGGAAAACTGAGTCATCAAAGGAAACTTCAAGGACAGGTTGCACTGCTCGTGTTCAATTTAGTGTCAGCAGAGAGGGAATTTGGACAGTGCAAAAAGCTCTACTTGAGCACAATCATTATCTTGCTAGTCCAAATAAGACAAAAAATTTGAGGTCCCAACGTCGTGTCGAGAAGCGGACAAGAAGCTAATTGGCCGGATACGAGAAACTGGGATGAAGCCTGCCCAGGTTTTTGAGTTCATCAAGGAGTTTTATGGAGGAGCGGACAAAGTGCCGTACTCAAGGATGGATTGTGATAATGAGATTGGACGTGAGCGCAAAAAGTATTTGGAATCCAATGATGCACAAACACTATGTAATTACCTGAAGAATAAACAGTTAGAGGATCGTACATTCTTTTATGCACTTGATATAGATAAGTCAACTGGTTGCATAGCTATTTTTTTGGCAGATGGTCAGTTTATCATGGATTATGCATGTTTCGGTGATGCTATTTCATTCGACACCACATTCCAGACTAATAAATTTGAAATGCCTTTTGCTCCAATCCTTGGAACCAATAATCACAAGCAAACCATAATTTTTGGAGTTGCACTGCTATTTGATGAAACTATTCCATCTTTTATTTGGCTCGTTAAAACCTTTCTAATGGCAATGTCGGGAAAGCATCCAAGCACAATTTTCACGGATCAGGGCGCGGCCATGGCAGGTGCAATTGCTTATGTATTTCCAAACACAAGTCATCGTCTTTGTTTATGGCACATATATCTTAATGCTGCTAAACATCTTGGGCATGTAATTAATAAGCATCCAGATGAGTTTCTACCTGAATTTAAGAAGAGACAATTGCGTTTTAGCCATGAATTTTGACTCTAATTGTGAAATGGCCATGAAAATTCAGATTTTGTGATTTAGCCACAACTTTTCTCAGCTGAACCTACCGTTTACCACAAGTTTGTACTATCGTCAGTTCAGTTAGATTTGAATATTGTATGAAGATGCGTCCTTATTGAAAATTAAAAGTGAAATGGTGCCAAAATTATGTTATATATTTCATTCCATATTTTACATAAAATTCTATCAATATTTTAAATTTTGATCAACATTCAAAAATTTCTTTGAAAATGGATCTAAATTTGCTTGGTCTGTCCTATTTTGTTTGTTCGAAATTTGTTATAATGTTTCATGTCAAAATAATGGTAGAAGCACAATTTTTCCTATCAAAATCATGGTAAAATTGCAAAGAGCAATCTCGTCTTTGCACTTGAAAGTTAACACCGTTACATCCGGTAAACGGACTTGTGGTAGAAGTTTGGTTCGGATGGAAAAATTTATGGCTAAATCACAAAATCTGAATTTTCATGACTTTTTCACAATTAGAGCTAAAATCTATGGCTAAAACGCAATTGGCCCTTTAAGAACTGTGTGTATGAAGATAGATCAGAGTTCTACTTCAATAAAAGGTGGCAAGACTTGTTGCATAAGTACAAACTTGAGAACAATGAATGGTTGGGGAACCTATATGATTTGAGAAAGAAGTGGGCAATTATATATCGTGACTCTTTTACAGCTGATATAACCTCCACTCAAAGGAGTGAAAGAATGAATAATGTCTTTAAGAAAAGGTTTCGTAGGAAACTTGGTCGGAGCTACTTGTAGAATGTGAGAAGGTTTCAGCTAGTCTACGTGAAAATGAGTAGAATGCAGATTTTTATTCACGTCAAAAGGGTCGGGTTATTTACAATCAATTACCTATGTTGAAGACTACAGCTAAATCATATACAAGGAGAATGTACTTGGATCTTGAGGCGGAATTTAAAGATTCATTTTTTTGATGGGTAAATTGTTGAACCTTGATGGGTTAAACTTTACTTATATGGTTACCCACATGCAATCTGATCATGGAGCAACAGTTGTGTTCAATGTTGAAGATATGACCATCACATGTTCTTGCAGGAAGTATGAATGTATAGGTATGTACAAAAGTTTTAAATTGTAGTTTATAGTATAAATTATTGTATAATAACATCCATATATGTCAGGTATATTATGCTAGCATGCACTCAAAGTCTTCAATATAAAGGATGTTTTCATATTGCCATCGCAATATATATTGAATAGATGGACAAAATATGCAAAAAGAGGATTTTATATTGAGAAACAAGAAATTAAGAATGAAAATTTGACAACCCAAGCTGCACGTATCTCATGAAAGGCAACCTCTCGTTGCATTGAAGTGCTCACTTGTCGAAGGAACTGCTTGATGATTTGGAGAAAGCCATAGATAAGCTAGATTTGGAATTAGATAGTTCTATAATCAAGGTGCAAGAAAATTCAAATGAGGTTGCTCCAGTTGTGATTGATTGTGCTTCAGATGCCTTAACAGGTAAAATATCATTTAAAGTTCCTAAGGTGGTAAAGGGCCCAAAAAGGCGATCAACCATCTCCCTTGGTAATAAAAAAGGGGAAGAAGAAGAGAAGTGGTAATAACAAAGGTATTGCTCCTACAAATCTAGCATTATCCCAATCTATAGTAAAATATTTAGTTTTATATTTTTTATTTGTGAATGTAGGAGAAGATTTAAATAATACAACAGAAAATATAGATGAAGGTGCTGGTACAGAACTACTAATGGTAATGCATTTGACTTGTCGTTATTGTACCTCTATTCAAGCTTTATTTACTCACAAACAAATTTTTATAGACATTTTAATATTTTGTGGTGTAGGACTTGAATTTGGGTACCATTGAAGCTAATAATACAATGCCAAACTTTGCAACCAACATTTATGGACAATCTTCCACTATGGCTACTCCGCTGATCCAAGGTGACCATGTTAATGCCACAATGTCACGTTACAATATGTACATGACTTCTTCTACCATGGAAACTCCATATGTACCAGGAGGATACACAAATCTCTTACTTGGAGTTGATCAAGATGCCACGTTGGCTGCTAGGAAGTTACACTTTGATGGAGTGTCGGATAATGAAAAAATATGATTGTATTGTTTATGTAATTCTTTTCAGTACACATTGTTCAGATTGATCTTTGTTTAAGGACATACATATACTTGAAGCAGATTATTTCTTATAGCACTGATGACTTCTTGTATTGTATGAGATGAATCTTATAGATGAAACATTTTCCTTGTGAGCATAGTTGCATACTATTGCTATGTTAATTATTATGGGCATTCCAAATGAGGCTAAGTTCTGATAACATTTCATTTATATGGCCAATAACTGCAAAAATAGAGCAGATTTTGCTAAGACATTTCAAGAAAAATAAATGTTTGACAATGCTGATGATTCTCATTTATCATCTACCCCTTCTTTCTCCATTGCCGTTCACATGTCTCTGAATCCCCAGACCTATCCATACGTGATACCTTTTTTGCACGGTGAGAATCCCTTTGTTTTGGCAACAAGACTGCGTCCATGTAAAAACTCACTTGCCGCGACTACATCAGCGCCAACATGAGGAACGTGTATCCGGGCACGGAACGGAGGAGCCAAAACTTCGATAGCTTTTCGCACGGAGCCGAACCAACATCAGCTCTTGGAGCCGAGCCAAGCTGGAAACGCCCTGAGAATCACAGTTTCGACGCACGGAATAGCAATCCTCATATGCGAATTTATCTCCACGCGGCATACATCGAGACCGGGTCGCACTAGAGGTGTTCTGCGGCCCGGACGCACAAAATTTATTTCCAATGTACATGCATGTAAATGATCTCGGCGACGCGTGGATAAATGTAGATGGATAGATTTGGATTCGATTGGGGGCTCCCTCTATGGGACATGGAAATTTTGATATTTGGGCCCGTGAATGCAAATTAATCAACAACAAACATCCACCTCTCTTCCCGGTCGCATGCACTCAACCGATCAAAACTAGACAAACTCCGTCAGATTCTCATCATATATAGTATAGTACATAGCTGAAAGCGCCTAAGACAATGGTCCCCTCATTAATCTGGCCGACTCATTAATCTGGCCGATCGTGGTCTCTTCTAAGCGCGACACGCCGTTTGTTTTTATCGCGGCCCATTCCCGAAGCACATCCTACTGGGTAGCCTGTCCACCACCGTGAAAATGCTGCCATCTGCTTATTCGGCCCGGTTCGTGTTGTCGTGTGCGAGATGCCGGTTAGTGGCGCGGCGGAGCGTGCCCCTTGCCTAGTAACTTTATAACCATCATCTTCAGCGTATATATTTTAACATGGTGACACACAAATATTCTCTAGCTTAGTCTATGTTAGTTTTCAACTCTAGACTAGATTGAACAATTCAACCAGTAATAATATATAACTCCAGTGAGCACCCAGCTCCTGGACCAGCTCGCTCCATGGCGGCGACGCGAGCTTGCCGGAGCAAAGCTCTGCGGCGGCACACAAAGGGAAAAACCGTGATCGTCACCAAATCGTGATCTAAAGCTATCAAAACCTCGCTCATGCTCATGGGAGTCCAACGGAACTCAACGATAGAGGTGAAATAAGTTTCACGAGGATGAAACTCTACATACACAGTTACCTAGACACCTTGTGTCTTGCATGTAACCTAAAAAACAACAATAGATGAAACTATGTATTGAGAGAGAGGTATTTCATCCTAGTTTCAAACATTTTTAGATGACGTGTCACTCTAGGTTACCGTGTCTATGAAACTTCTATTAAGACTGGCCTTTTAGTGAAGAAATTAGCCCATTTATGAGGAACAATACCTCATGTGCGATATGCCCATCGGAGAGAAGTGTTTAGCCCACAGCCTCACACTATTAGCATTTTATTATTTTGGAGTCCAGAAGACAATAGCACCTGGATTATAAATAGCTTCAAACATTGGTTCTATGGGGTGCTCTGTTCATTTGAATCAGGGCTATGAGCTTGATTCATAATAATTCACATTAAAGCATTGGGAATGAATGGAGTATAATTTGGAGATCATGGCTATGTTCATAACATTTTAAATTTCTTTAGTGATAAAATAAAAAAAATGTATGATAAGTTTTAAATATTTTTTAATAAAACAAAGGATCAAATGTAACATAAAAAAATCAATGATAACATTATTTTTTAATGAATGGAGTATAATTTGGAGATCAATATCTTAAACTTGTATACGCTAGTTCGCAAAAAGAAAAATTATATACGCTACTTATAATCTACGCTTACTCGTATATGTTGTCTCTGTCAATTAGACGAAGGAATAACCACCAGAACCTCTCTACCTCCTGGTCAGACACGTATGCAATACTGTATTTCATGGCCCGTGCATCAGCGGACGACGGATTCCACCCGCCGCTGAGGAATCTTCCTCCCAACTTCTGTCACCGACACGTTAGCCCCACTTCGGTGTGTAAATGAAGCCATCCTCGGCGTTACGTCACTGCCGCCGCGTCGCTCCTCGCCTGGACGTCTCGTGTCTCCACCTTCCTGAATCGAGAGGCCAACGCACACACGGAGGTGAGAGCCGCTCGCGGGGACAAGCGGACCTGACCCTACCCGTCGGAGCACCCGGCCCCACGTTCCAATGGCGGACTCGGACGGCCCGCCGCCGGTCGCCCACCGCCGCCCTCCGCGCCCGCGGGGCGGGGACGCCGTGGCCCAGGGCTTCTTCGCGGCGCTGCGCCGGCGCACCGCGGCGGCCGCGCGGGCCAGCTTCGCGGCCGACTCCGGGGACGAGTCCGGCCCGGGCGAGCCATCGTCTTCGTCATCCTCGTCATCCCGCCGCCGCGACTCCGGCGGGGACGCCCCTCAGGTGGGACCGCGGGCGGGGAACGGCCCGGCCGCGGAGCAGAGTTCGCGGCGTTCACCTTCCGCGCGGCGGCGCCCGTGCACCGGAAGGCCAAGGAGAGCCCGCTCAGCTCCGATGCCATCTTCAAGCAGGTCAGAGCCGGGCCCATTCCTCTGCCACGCCAGCTGTTCATTGAATATTTTAGTGCTAGAGCGCTTAATTTCATTTCATCAGTAACGACTGCCGTGAGACAATAATCCCGTAGTTTCCTTGTGCCCGTGCGGCCGTGCGATAAAGGTATCTGTCTCCCTTTTTGGTGCGCACATGGGTGTGCCTGATGCGTGTGAGAAGCGCAAGTGTAGTACAGAACTTTTTGTTTGTGAGACCTGGTACAGAGTACATGGAAACGGGCTGGTAGAATTTTTTAGCAGTTGGTAAATTCCAAGATGGCATGCCGTCCTGTTGTATAATTGGATCGTGTGGTTGATAAGTGGCATGGCATCCCTTGTTTCTTCTGGGGAAATGCATGCTTTGGGCAAAGTATTTAAGTTAGATCCTGATTGTTGGCAGTTGTGTGTCTAAACTGTGTGATCACTTTTAGACGCATCCTATGCATTGTACAACATCAATGCTTCAGCTCACAAGCAAGGTTATCTCAAACAATAAGCAGAACTTGTAATGTTTTTTTTTGA
Organism: Chloris gayana; assembly: GCA_031894775.1. Lineage (NCBI taxonomy): Eukaryota > Viridiplantae > Streptophyta > Magnoliopsida > Poales > Poaceae > Chloris > Chloris gayana. Next base: position 196,042 of record JAUNZO010003273.1, read on the forward strand.
TACTTAGTTTTGTTTTTGTATTATGATCCTGCGCACACGTATGGTATTCTTGTCCTATTTTCTTTAAAGCTTCATTTTCTTGATGTCCTCTTATACTTATCCTTTCTTATTCATAACAGAGTCATGCAGGCCTTTTCAACCTATGCATTGTTGTGCTGGTTGCAGTGAACAGCAGGCTTATTATCGAGAACTTAATGAAGGTTCTTACTAAACTTTTTCTCATCTAACTCTCTGAATGTGCTATGTTCATTTAAGTTATCTTCTCGGCTGCTTTTTACAGTATGGCTTATTAATAAGAGCTGGCTTTTGGTTCAATGATAAATCACTGAGAGACTGGCCGCTGCTAATGTGTTGGTAACATCCTCTGCTCTTCTATCATGCAGCTTAATGGCTTCTGATTTCTGAAATTGATACAAGATTTCCATTTTCTATGCTGTTTTCAGCCTTAGTCTAGGTGCTTTCCCCCTTGGTGCATTTGCAGTCGAAAAGCTGGCATTCAACAGTGTTATTACTGATTCTGTAAGCAGGCATCTCTTGCTATGCACCTTACTTTTCTCTGGCTAACAATGTTTAATTTTTATGTTCTGTAGATAGAGTTCTGGACTATTCATTGCACTAGATAAAAGCTGTCATGAGGCACCTGTTGTTAATGGTTCTTCAAAAGTTTGATGATCTCCATTAACTTATTATGTTTTCACTTCTTGCAGGTTGCCACCTGTCTCCATATCATGCTTACAACAGCTGAAATTGTATATCCAGTTCTCATGATCCTTAAGTAAGTATATGTAGCATTTAAATCATGCGATTAATTATGCATTTTAAGTACCTATTTTTCTCAAACACATTTTTAGTACCTATATAGCAAGAGATTGTCATCTGTAACTTTTCAAGAATATTAGAAATGCATATGCAAATGTGGTATATAGCCAATTTCACCTTGGCCTAGCCATGGGAACAACATGGCCAAAGGTAGAGGATCATGCACCACTGGTTTCAAGGATCGAGAGAAGAATATCAGCAGCAGCAACTTAGTTAACAATGGCAGGAAGGGGAACCTACATAGATTGTCCAGTAGTACCTCCATACCCATCTACCACATGTGTACCCTAAGGATGCATATAACAACGATAAACACTATTGATAGAGCAAGAAAGCACGGTTTTTGGAGAGGCACGGACATTGCAGGCAAAGGAAGGCCTCTAGTAGCATGGGATAAGGTCACCACGTCCAAAAACAAGGGAGGATTGGGCCTCAAAAACCTTAAAATTATGAATGATCAGTCCTGATCAAGCACCTTCACAAGTTTTATAACAAAGAGGATGTACTCTGGGTACAACTAATCTGGAGCACCCACTATGCAAATGGACAAATCCCACACGCAACAAGAGAAAAAGGATCTTTCTGGTTCAGAGACATAATGAAATACACTGATCATTACAGAGGTATAGCAGCTGCTACAATAGGAACAGGTGAAACCACCTTACTATGGTCAGATGTATGGAATGGAAACTTCCTCATGCACCAAATGCCAAGACTATTCTCCTTTGCAAAAAAATAAGAAGATCTCAGTAGCCCAATACATCAATAATCAGGAAATAAGTGACAATTTTCATGTGCCACTGTCAGAGCAGGCACTACAAGAGCTACAGCAACTAAACCAAATCCTTCAGGAAGCCATGCAACACCCTCGAGACAAAGATGTGTGGTCCTACATTTTGGGAAGCGGCAAGTACACGCCTAGCAAATTCTACTCCACAAGGTTTCAAGCAATCAACCCTCCAAAGCCATTCCTTTGGATATGGAAAATGAAGGTGCCCAAGAAAATCAAGATCTTCATCCGGATGATGTTCAGAGACCGGCTCAACTCCAGGAATCTCCTGAAAAGAAAGAACTATAAGATTGATGGGGATGACTACTCATGTGTCATCTGTGACTCAGGCATAGAGAATTCACATACCATCTCTTCTTCCAATGCCCATTTAGTGTGCAGTGCTGGTCATTCCTGAACATCCACTGGGGCCATTCACCTTCCTTCTTTGTTTCCATTCAAATGGCCAGTGACCATTGGCAAGGCAAGTTCTTCATGGAAACTTTGCAATAGCAGCCTGGGAAATCTTGAAACAGAGACACTCCAAAATCTTCAGACACGCAATTCCCTCCTTCAATTGTTGGAAACAAGCCTTCTTTGCAACAGTCAAACTACAGTTGTACAGACTGAATCCAGGTGACAGCTCACTTGTTCAGCAATGGATAGATTCCTTGACTTAGTTACCTAATATTTTACCAGGGTTCGTTATACTAACTTCTGTGCAGCGGTGTCTGTACAGCCCGTTAGCTCTGACCCCTAACCCAGTATTTAGTTTAACCTTCTAATGGTGTATAGTGTACTGTTACTTATTTTATATATTAATAAAATAGTACCACAGTAGGGGTTCCCCTACTGTATTCCCCTAAAAAAAGGTTTTATTTCAAACAGTCATTTTCTAAGCTAAATATATTTTAAAAATATGGTCTGCTTTTGCAATGTTTTAATTTCAAATCCTGCAACTTTTTTCAGGTGTGATTCAGCTGTTTTATCAGGCTTTCTGTTGATGTTTATTGCCTGCATTGTTTGTCTGAAGCTTGTGTCTTTTGCGCACACAAACCATGATATAAGGAAATTGATCAAGAGTGGCAAGAAGGTATAACATCACCATGTGTCCTACTGTTTCCTTCTTTTGGGTTGGATTTGCATCTCTTGTTACAACCACTTATATTTCTATATTGACATGCCTTTTCTATTAGGTCGATGACGAACTCAGTGCAGCTGACATTGATAATCTGCAGCCTCCAACTTTAGGAAGCCTAATATACTTCATGATGGCTCCGACGCTATGTTACCAGGTAACTGTCTGGCCATTGTATACAGTAATTCAAAAGGAACTGCACGGACTTGAGGTCTTAGAAACCTGTTTCTAAGCAGGATCCTTATGTAGCTTTTTCGTTCTTATTGGTCATCTGTACCTTTTGTCTAGTGGCTCTGAGTTCATATTAAGTAATTGCATATGGTTGACTTATTCACTTGTATTCGGACCTAGTCATTACTTGGCACACTGTCTTCAAAATTATGTTGGGACTATGTGTATAGTTTGGGCTCTATCTCTATTTGGCTCAGATTAGTTATGCTTGGCAAATTCATTTGTGATTCGTGCATATCACATTAATTTATATCCTGATCAAAACTGTAATTTTGTATTTAAATTTTAGACAGTAGTCAACTTTACTGGCTGTTACTATTAATTTTCTAAATCCTTATTGCTGAACTTTGGCATTAGTCGAGATATTTATTTATTATATTATTTGTATCTACATAGACTATAAAGAAGAGTTTACAAGGTCTCAAACTTCTCTACAAATATTTCTTTTGCTATTATACGTGCAGCCAAGCTACCCTCGAACTGCACACATTAGAAAAGGTTGGCTGGTTCGTCAAATAATGTTATACTTGATATTCACTGGTGTCCAAGGATTTATTATTGAACAGGTAAGCCGTTAAGACACTGCATGTATATTGTAAATATCCTAAAGTCTATTTTTGGTATATATATAGTGTTAATGTTCTCATGTCCATAATTACTAATATTGCAGTACATAAATCCAATCGTTGTGAACTCTCAACATCCACTGAAAGGAGGATTACTGGATGCTGTTGAGACTGTTCTGAAACTCTCACTACCAAATGTTTACTTGTGGCTTTGCATGTTCTATTGCTTTTTTCATCTTTGGTAATTTCTTCTTTTTCATTATACATTAAAAAAAGCAACCAGTCATCAAAAGTATTTGTATCCATAGTTTTCCTTACAACTTCCATGATTTGAAAGAAATAATTCTTATGCCCTTCTTAATATTCATATTTGCATTTTGCACTTGCATTTTTCAACGTAGGTTAAATATACTTGCTGAGATTCTTCGATTTGGTGATCGTGAATTCTACAAAGACTGGTGGAATGCAAAAACAATTGATGAGGTATAAAATACCAGCTTAAGCATACTTGTCCGTTCAATATAAAAAAGAAGCATAGTAAACAGAGCTAATGTCCTGTATTATGTCTGCTTATGCTGCATGTGCTGGTTTACTTGGATGGAATCAGTATTGGAGAAAATGGAACATGGTAAATCTTCCTCTTTTGTTTGTAACAATAGTATATATGTAGTCAGGCAAAGTTGATTAGTCATTTCAAAGCAACAGCATGAAAAATATGACAATGCAACATATACTATTAAAAATAAAAGTTTAGCCTCCCTTTCTCTATGCAGAACTATGCTAAGTTCCGAGTAGGAAAAAAGTAAAAGAAAGGAATAGTGATAATATAATATTGATTTGACGATATATTCAGCTATAATACTATCTTCTGTCAAGTATATGATGACTAATACTTTACACACTTTGTACAGCCTGTTCATAAATGGATCGTTCGGCATGTATACTTTCCTTGTATGCGGAATGGTATATCAAAGGTAAAGATACTGTCAATACAGATGTTTTACTTGATTGCATCCTGTGCACAGTGAGTCAGTGAATGGAGTGCACAGTGAGTCAGTGAATGGAGTGCATCATGTGTATATATGTTAAACTATAGTTTCATACTCAGTTTTTGCCTAGTAGATACCCTGCTATTGCCATTTTCTTCCCAGACCCCACAAAATTGTATTTACTCATAAATCTGTATGAATGGATAACAATTGATGGTTTTAACCAGCTGTAAGGATTTGTTTGATGTTTTTTTATTAGATGGGCATACTAACAGCAATGGCTACTGCCTCTTGTGAAAAAAATAAATTGTACCCAGGAGAGGACGTATATTCTCCTATTTCTGGTCTTGGGTTGCTTTTTGTTATATTGAGAAGAGTTCTTTTTGCTATTTTTCTTGCAGGAAGTTGCTGTTTTTATATCGTTCTTTATTTCTGCTGTACTCCATGAGGTAAACCTGCTCACCATTGTCCTTCACATTCTAGCTCTTCATGTCTGCACGTTAGTTAATCCCTTCTCTGGCACTTTTTGTTTCCGAGAAGCAATGTTCTGTTGTTTAAAATGGCATTTTAAGTGCTTCTGGTTAATGTTCTGTTGTTTAACATAAAATTTTAAGTGCTTTTGGTTTCTCCTAAACTTATAAGCTAGAATTTTGGTTTCCTTCAATAGATAATGTTCTTTATGACATCCAATAATTCAGAAGTGAAACAACTTTGAGCAAATTATGATGATTTTCTTTTGATTGTATGCCAGCTCTGTGTTGCTGTTCCCTGCCGCATACTCAAGTTTTGGGCATTCTTAGGAATCATGTTGCAGGTAATTAATATGACCAAAAAAAAATCTCTAGTATTTCAATTTTAAGTAGTTGTTCTTTTGTCTCGGGTAAGTAGTTGTTCTTTTGTCTTGGGAAAGTCTGCTACCTCATGGTCACCATGTTTTGTGTTAAAGATATCTGTCTTTGAAGACGACTACTGGATTCCATCATTTATTCTAGTTTAACCTGTCCTGACACTTTTTTTATGGCCAGATTCCACTAATCATATTGACATCATACCTCAAAAATAAATTCAGAGACACAATGGTGAGCCATAGTTTAGTGTCCTAGATATTATTTTTCCTTAATGGGAATCTATTCTAACCTATGTTATCTTTAATAGGTTGGCAACATGATCTTTTGGTTCTTTTTCTGCATATACGGGCAGCCTATGAGTGTTCTCTTGTATTATCATGACGTGATGAATCGGATTAAGAGGTCAAGATAAACTTTCTGGATGGTTTTGTATGTTGCACTTTACCATCCTGGGATATGAAAAACAATAATCTCCACGAAGCTGTAATGACCTGATTGTCATTCGATGTGTTTTATGGAAATTTAGTAGACTATTTCCTTCTTTATGATGGCTAACCTGATCTATGTACATAAGATTCAGGCTGATGTCACGATATGTAATGTTAGTTGCCAGTATAACGTCATCTTCTTGGAAGGATGCGACAAAATTGATTATGTCTATAGCAATGGTTCTAATCTGATACATCAATCGTTTTTTTATATAACTGACATATTATATTAAATAAAGCACAGTACAGACATTTGAGATTGAAATCTCAAATTAGAGATTTGCAGCCACATTGCTGCAACTCGATTACAATAAACCGTCTTTGGTGTCAAACTGAACCAACGCGAGAAGCAAACCCTTGGAAGATTGGGTCCATGCTCTACAAAGCTGGCATACAGGTGGTGTTGCCGTCGAGAACGCTGGGTCTCGACGTCCGTGACTGTCGAATAACCATGACGACAACACCGAGGGTCCTCCTTCATGAAACACCGATAGAACAGATGGGTGTTCCCTACATCTGGCTGACCAGAATTGTCACTGGAGGATTGATCGCTTGGGGCCGTAGATCTGAATTAGCCTTCATCAGAGTCAAGCATGTCACCACATGTGTATCCGTGTTGAATCTGGGCCTCAGCCACCACGCAATCTTGGGGCCGTAGATCTGAATTAGCCTTCATCGGAGTCAAGCATGTCACCACATGTGTATCCGTGTTGAATCTGGGCCTCAGCGACCACGGCCAGAGAAAGGGGAGCCGCTCGCGAGTTAGCCAAACACAGACAACAACATTGCCACAACTGTAATACCAATTATGTAGAAGAACAGACAAACAAAGTACCTTTGCTTCTTTCCACTAAGCATCCAAATAGTACAACCGTGGAAAGCAATGCTTGTTGTCGACAAAGTCACCGGCCAACTCCCCGGCCAAATGAGCCTGAGCTATGGCCCAGCTAGAATAGGTCGACCCCGGATGAAGCTGGGCCCTGCCGAGCCAAGGGCAACGGACCTAGCGCCAGAAGGGCCCACGACAGTCAGCCACCCGAGGCGGCCTGCCTCTGCGACGCCGCTGTGCTGAGGCCACTAGGGTTTACCCGTGGGCCGGTGGCTCCTCTCGGCCTGCGCCCGTGACCGGTCGCTTCACGGCTCGATGATCGCGCTGTGGTGTTGTTGTGAGATTGAGTGATATTGCGTTGAGTTCTGATACATCAATCGTTGTTGCAGTCTACTAGTATTATCAGAAATGTGTCTTGCAAATGAAAATATATCTGCTGCTTAATTGAGAGTGAGAATGCTGTCGGAACATATCGAGGCTGAATGGCAGAGATGAATGATTTTATTTGTTTGGTTAATCTGAAATAAATATAAATTAAATAAATAGGATCAACTTCTCTTTTCTCAATCCTGGCTCTTTTGCAGCAATATCTCAGGTAGTATGTTTGAGTCAATTTTGTGGAATTAAAAAAAAATATTTAAATAGCATGGTTTATATGAATTAAGGTCTCACTTTAGAATTAGAAGGTGCTTGTTATTCATCATCCATTTTCTCGGCGTGACGTATCACGGCTAGCTAGTATTATTATATGAATTATATAGGAAGAAGAAGTAGAAGGAGATTTCGTGGGAATGTTCAAAATAAAAACACATGATATTGACGGCGTCTTAGGACCGGAACCTGGTCCCGATCTTGTTGACCGTCTCCGTGTCCGTGAGGAACGTCTTGGCGAGGAGGTCTCCGGGAAGGCCGGACCCGAAGAGCGCGTCTCCGATGAGCACCAGGCCCGGGTTCTGGCTGCTGAGCGTGGCGTACAGCGCGGCGTGCTCCGTGCCGTTGTTGTAGAGGAAGTGCACGAGGCCCTGCGGCACGGCGAAGACGTCGCCCTTGCGCAGCACCCTGGCGAAGAGCTTGTTCTCCGGGTACGACGTGACGAACCCGAAGTAGACGCTGCCCTCCAGCACCACCGCCGTCTCCGACGCCCGCGGGTGGTAGTGCGCCGGGAACACGCCGCCGGGGGCACGTCCACGCGCGCGTGCGACGCGCCCAGCGTGTTCAGCCCCGGGATCTGCACGGACAGCGCGGAGAAGCCGTAGCGGCGGCTGGTCGTGCCGCCGGGCTTGTCGACGCCGGCGAAGAAGAAGTCGTCGGGGACCACGGTCGCCGGGTCCTTGCACGGCAGCCCGTTCACGTGCACTGAATGTGTGTAGACATGTAGTAAGGTCATGGCTGATGTGCTTGCAAAACGTTGAGTACTGAACTACAAATTACTGAATGAGTGCGAACAGATATATATGATCGACCTTTTGATGTCGAATCGGCGACGCAGAAGTCCTGGAGAGGGTTGGGGTCGAAGGCGGCGCCATGGCCGGCGCCGAGAGCAACGGTGGTCAACACCAGCAGCAATACGCTAACCATGGTTGTTGATGGATTTGCTTGACGAATGACAAGATCGAGCAGTTTACTTGGTATCCTTGCGTTTGGCTGTGGTTCGTCACCCATATATATAAGTGGCGACACGAGTGGCAAGAGCTTGAAGCAAGGAGTAAGGAATGGTCAATGTCGTAAAAGGAATGCCATCGCTTGAAATAGAAATCACTTCATGGGCATCAATAGAAATTAAAACTTGTACTCTGAATATTCGCTAGTTAACACGTCATAATATCATACTGTATCAAATATGACACTGAAGAAGGTGCATAACCCAAGCTAATCCGTGTTACGTGTACAAGTCCAATATATGAAAAATGAGACGACGAGTTCGAGAGACACGTGATTCACATGCATTGTATAACTCGGGTCGTGAGAGAAAAAGAAAACAGTGAAGTTGCAAGCCCAACAGTGAAGTTGCAAGCCCAACATTTTTACGGAATCTTAATGTATGGTTTGAATTTTAATGTATGGTTTTGCATTTTGTTTGTTTTTATCCTTCACCTAGCTCTTGTGTAGCCACACTTTTTAAAATATTTGTAGGTATATATGAGCATTTTTTTTGAGCTTCCAGTGGACGTGGTACGCATACTCACAAAATACAAAACGACAAAAAGCGTGATTCCATCGATTTAAAATGGGTTGTATAAACGAACGGGCCATGTGCTTAACCAGACCCACACTAACTTACACTCCAACTCTTTTGCTGTCTTACATAGTACTTTTCCATTCCTTTATCGTTAGTTTGTCTTTATACTCCACTCTATGCGTTCTTGTCTTTTAGTCCACTTTTAGGTCACTTATACATTAATCCAAACCGTGTGTTAGGAAGACAATGACCAATAAAGAACCAAGCCAACATTTATTTTTTTCATAAAATACAAAAGATAGTACAGAGGCATGCTAGTATTATAAGTTAATGTACATTTACCATACATACGAAAAATTGCAGAACAATTGATAAGAGCATCTCTAGATATCAGAAATTAGCTAAATTTAGAGATTGTAGCTCCTTTGTAAAAATAGAAATCCTCCTAAAATGATGAGATCTTGACAGAGGGCCTTCTCCATATTAAAAATACCTAGCGTGTCAATCTTTCCTGTCTTTTTTTAGTTGGCCGGGGAGCTCGGAGGATGCGGCGGGGGAAACGTCGACCGATGCTGGCTGGGGTGCCTAGAGCTCGCCCGGCCTCCGTCGCCTCTACCTCGAGCTCGCCCAGTCTTGCGTCGTCGCTGCCTCGCGATGCCTCCTGCTCGGTCGGAGCTGGGGGCGAAGCTTGGAAGACCGGCCGGCGGGTGGATCTGGTGGGGAGGGCCGCCCGGATAGGGCGGAGATACGGTGAGGTGGGGCTGCCGGGCTGCAAGGGTGGGGAGGGAGCGGGGCCGGCCGGGCGGAGCGCGGTAGGAGGCAGCATCACGGATGAGATGGGTCACGGGACGAGCTGCCCGATTTGTAGGTCGCGAACTCGACGATGCGCCAAATGGGTTTGCTCTCCGGATCGTCCGTTGGAGGTTAGTTTTCAGGTTTTACAGTCCATTTTTGAGTATGGGGTGGGGACCTCCTATACATAAGGCGCGCTATGTGTAGCTTACACATAGCACAGGCTATTAGGCCCATGGGCCAAATTATCTAATATTTAGGATTTTTTTATTATTTATAGAAATTATATTTAATAATACTACCTGTCATATTGATTTTTTATTACAGAAAAAATTCGAAACAATAAAATAATAAATTTTGGAAAACACTGGAACAATGGAATTTCACTAACGGAACAACCAATTTTCAGTGTTAGAACAATTGATTTTCATTACTGGAACAATTAATTTTCAGTGCTAATTTTTTTTAAAAAAATTCAAAATACTTACAAAATATTGGAACAGTTGACTTATACTAATGAAATAATCTATTTTAGCTACTGGAACAATCGATTTTATCTGCTAGAACAATTGATTTTTAAAGCTGCAAACAATTCAATTTTAAAATTCAAAATTTGAATTTTTATTTTTTGAAAAATATATGCATGTGGGATCTCATTTTGTTGAATTAATTCTAACGAACACATGAAAACGGATTCGAAAGAGTTTCCATTTGAGAGAAAAATCCATTTAAAATTATGAATTATAAATAAAAACGCGTCATCCAATGACATGCTGACACATACACTACTAGAAAACACCCCTGTAGACACGCTTTATTTAAGGTCTAGATACGTTTGTTTTGTCTCAATCGAAAAATAGAGACGTCTTCATAAATCGTGTCCGAGGCGTCTCCGAACGTGCCGTGTCAAAGCTTGTTAAATATGATTTTTGAAAACATGTCTATTGAAGTATAAAACGTTTAATAGAGATGCTATAAAGCATAGATATGGTTATTGATACGTTTTTACGAATGCGTTGTATGTATTATAGTAGACACGTTTTGTGACATATTAATAATCTTAGACACGATTTTATTGATACGTTTAGACTGTGTTTCTATCAATATAGACACATTGTATACAATGCATCAAAAAAATATTCTTATAAAACTTGTTCTAAACGATTGACTTATTCATGCAATTAGTAGGAATTGAACCTGCGACTTCGTCATTTTCTACAAGCTCATCTAACCAACTCACCTAGGAAACAAAATTGACATTCTTTGACCATATATTGTTTTATATGCATGTTCTCTTAGTGCATTAACGTCTCTAGGATTTTCAATAGCATGTCAAAAATGTCTCTAAACGAGGGTAGATACGATAAAAACGTGTCTAATATCATCTCACTTTTTATACGATTTCAATAACGTGTTAGCAAACGTGTCCGATGTCGTGGGATACGATTAAAGCATCTCTCAATCCCATATCATTTTGAGATTCCCTCTAAAACATGTCAACAAACGTCTTTACGTTGGATACCGATGGTTTAAAGCGTGTCTAAAATCGTAACACTTTGTGATGTTTTACAAAGCATGTCAAAAAACGTGTTTATCGTTTTATTTACGTTAAAGCGTCTCTAAGAGCATGTCATGTTGACACATTCTCAAAATCGTGTCAAAAAGTGTGTCTAGCTACTTATGTAGGCACGCTTACAAAAACGTAGCAATATAAACGTGCCTAGAGGCCATTTTTCTTGTAGTGATAACGTGTGCTACGTGTAAGCTACACGTAGCACGCGCTACATATAGAGATTCTGGTATGGGGTGCCGAATAGACCTCCCATTGGAGACAGCCTCAGCGTGTGGGCGACAGCCTTAGAGCAGGGCTAATAAGCTCGCCCGCTAGTCAGCGAAGAAGTACGTCCATGTCACTCAACACCATGATGGGCGGGTGCCTGTATAATGAACGGACGATTGCATGTCCATTTGTTAGCTTATTCAAATATTTAAAGATTCCCATGCCTCTATGTTTACTGGCCAGAATCAATGCTCCGTCTTGGGTCTGCTGTTTTAGCTAGCGATTGAACAATCATCAGCACCTCTCTCTCTCTTACTTCCTCTTTCCTCCACGTAGGTTTTCTGAGTGATGTGGCAACTATTTCGCCGCCCATAATACTTGCTCTTAGCGTGTGGGCAGTGGGGCTTCAGCCTTATCGATTGAGTCACGGAGCCACGATGTGGGCTATGGGGCTATGGGCCTATGGCCACCATTATAGGAAAAAGTCCTATCTACTTCCCTCAACTTTGGCTCAAGTTTGGATTTCCTCCCTCATTTACGAAACCGGGTACTCGTCCTCCCTTAACTCTTAAAACTAGACATTTTTTCTCCCAAGGCAGTATTAGTCAGCGGTTTTGTCTTACGTGGCAGTGGGACCCACCTGTCATTCGCCACATCATCATCTTCTTTCTTCACCTCCTTTCCTCTCTTTCCTCCATTTGTCATACTCGATAGCTTCTACGCTTTCTCCTTCAACAGTCCCATTTCCGACCTTGGCGGCTCTGGTCCTCGCCCGACCACTTGGACACGGCAGACTCATGCTTCTCCATGTCAAAGAAGCTAGGACACGGACCTGAACTTGAGCAACGCAAAATCCAGCTGCTTCCACCTGCAGTAATCACACCCAACCCAACGACATCAGTCAGTGTCTAGTTGCCGGAACGCGCAATGCGGTTGAGAAAGAAAAAAATGGGAGGCAGCGAGGCACGCACCAGCTCTTGTCAATGAGCACGAGAGATCTTCTACAGCGTCACCGCCGCGTCCACCAAGCGTAGCGTCGCCTGTTGTCGTCCTCCAGTGTGCGTTGGCCTCCTCTCGTGCTCCTCGCCTCTTGTCGGAGCGGTCGACGCAGCTGCGCCACTGGTCTACGCTGACGCCGTCCTCGTCAGGAGGTGTTTCCAGAGCTGGCCAAGCCCGTCGCGTTGCAACACGAATTTTGTCCGGCCCCTTGGAGGTGCACCCCCGCTGAATGGATGACACGTATTCCTTTCTTTGCTAACGGCGTTTCAGCAAGCAACGGCGCACTTGGGCTTTGGTGATGATGGGCGCGTGCTTTCAGAGCCAAAGTCTGACGCAATAGGAAGAAGGCAGGAGTATACAATACTAGCACATGGTGGTGGCGCACGGCACGAGAAACAGATAAAATATTAATGGTGTCTATCATTTTTGTATGTAGCTCTTCATTATACATTATAGAAAAATAAAGGTAAATAAATTATGTATTTAATATAATAAAAATGCATAAATCAATAATTTTAATTTTGTGAAAAAATCTAATATATTTTTAAAATTAGTTAAATGAAACCTTTTTATTTTAACTTATCAAAAACTCAAAATCCAAAACATTGAAGACTCCAGATAGTGTAGTGAACTTTATTGAGGTGATCGATGTAAATAATAAAAAAAGTACTACAAAACAACAACAATATAACATGTACCAGTCACGAGATAATAACGTGTAGTCATCGACTTTTGAGTGGTAGCCGCAAAAGCACGAAAACATAAAAAAGAAATGAATATACAGACAGCAACAGTATAATATGATCATCGCAAAAGCGGTAAAAATATGTAAAAAAAGAAGTACAAAGACATCAGTATAATGTACTAGTTATTGTTAGGGTCTAATTTTTTTATGTATCTTTGTCATATGTTGCAGTACTTGAAAACATGCTAATATAGCAGAAGCATACATGCACACAAGATAAGAGTATTTTTGTTTTTTCTTAAAAAAAATTCACGTGAACAGTGAACCAGAGGTGCGGAATCCGTTTGCCACCGTTAACCCGGACGTTAAAGCTATGAGAATCTTTTGGCAGATGTGCGAGATGTGCGGCTGAGAAGAGGGGCTGTACGAGCATCCGCCCGCACCAGCCGATTTTCGCGTTGCCACCCATCCGTCATGCGCTAAGTCGGCGCACCACGCGACGCCGCCTTCCTCCCGCGCAGTCCGGTGATGGTCTGGCCGTCAAGCGAAGCCACCTCGGCGGGGGCCGTGCCATAGGCGGCGGCGCAGCGGATGGGCATGTAGCCCAGTGGTCGGCGCCCGAGCGGCAGCCGACCGATCGGGGTTCGATCCCCGATCCCGCACGCGGCACTGTAGCAGCTACGCGGCATCGTAGCGCACACGGTGCAAGGCACTGTAGCAGCATGCAGTACTCGTTGTAAGCGCACAGTGCAAAAAAATCCCTCGTTCTCCCCAATCAAAGCATAGGTAAAGACTCGCGCCACAGCTCACAAGGCCAGCTGAGTCCCTATGTATGGTTGGGAGGAAGGTTCGGGGTTTTCTCGGCCTGCGTGAGAAGGCTCTTCTCCTTATATAATGCCGTCGGGGTGGCTTCTTTCCCCGGCAGATCGAGTTTTTTCATAGGCGGCGGCGCAGACCTGCCAGAGCAGGAAGTTGAAGGCGCCGGCACGGGAGAAGACTACGCGCGATGAAAGCCCCCCACGCCGGAGTTCTCCTACAGCCGGCGCTCTAGGTGAACTAGCGCAGCAGCAGCGACCGCGCCGCCGTCGATAGAGAGCAGCGTCCACCATGGCATAGAGGAACTTGGACGCGAGCTTTGGCTTTACTGGAGCTCGCCAGACAGGTGTTGACTTCGGAAGAGAGAGAAGATGGAGGAAGAAGACGCTGAGGTGGCATAAGACATGTGGACCTGTGGACACCTTGGACGAACCCACCACCTAATACTGCCAGGGAGGAAAAATAACTGGTATTGAAAGATGAGGGAGTACGAATACCCGGTTTCGTAAAACGGCGGGAGAAAATTCAGACTTCGAGAAGAGTTGGAGGAGAAAATTCAGACTTCGAGAAGAGTTGGAGGAGGTGAGAAGGACTTCTTCCATCATTATATGCTGTTCTTTTTTTTTCTGGGCTTTGGACTAGTGGGTTGACTGTGTTTTATTGGGCTGTGACATGAATTCTACTAGGATGTACACATATACTTATTTTTTTCCAGTATTCCCGTGAATATCCAGGACTCACGGTAGCTCTGCAAGTTTAGGTGTTTCGAGTGATTGGATTTGTAGATTGACGGTTGGGTGAGAATGTAGGGAGTGATTTGGATTTGTGCAGTCAGATGTAATATATCATAACTTATGATGTGACCTACTTGTATGATGCAACCTTGCACTGCTAGTATAGAAATATTTGTGCAGATTTTGCTATTCCTTTTGTGCCCTGGTGTGCTCATAGGTTCTGCGTGCGCTTCTTCATATGGGCGGTGCAAGCTCCCACCCTGTTGCATGGACTCCCGTCGCGTTGTCAATCAAATAAAATCACTATTCTTGTCACAGTCCATAAGTATAAGACATCCACATCCAGAATTTTTTAAAACAATTCAAATCAAATGAAACAATATAGAGATGCAATGGCATACTACTGTGGATTCTGAGGACGTGATAAAGGAAGACTACTAATAACAGCGATAGTAACTGAGATGCAGAGTGGAACACACTTTGTATTATTGTAGAGAATCATTGGTTTTCCACGTAAAATTACGTAGATTGTTCTAGATGGCATCTTTTTACGTAAAATGTGTGGGTACATAATATAATTATGACTATTTTTGTAAAGATGTAGAGGTTACTCTCTCAGATGGTCTACCTTTACAAAATATGCTAATTTAATATTTTTATATCTCTCTACTATGAATGATTTGTGTAATATAATTAGTTTACATGATACTTTAGTGCAAGACATTTTTTTAAAAAAATTAATGTGACTTGTTACTTTGTGATTAGAAAATAACAAAAATTCATTTTAATGTCACCCCCAAAGAAACATATACATCTCAAGTGTAGTTACTTATTTGACAAAAATAAACTGAATTTTGATAGAAAAATATCATTTTGACACCACTTATTAAATAAATGATACATCAATACATACTAATAGTTTAATCAACTAGTTGGCCAACAGTACTAATTCGGTTGAAATATGATAATCGTTAAACAAAAATATTGGTAGGTTAGTATTTAGCATCAAATGCTTTTGCAAAAGGCCCTTGTCAGGAATTTAAGATCGATAGCTATTTCTATAGAACGTGTCATTTGAAAAAGAGTCAATTTGTTTTATATACTCATTCTGTTTCTCTAGGAAAGCATTCTTAAAATTTCAATGTAAAATTAGTCAACTCGGGAAAGTTATATATACCCCTCATTTTACCGTACCTCATCAATTCATCACCAACCCACCAGATTTTTCTTACCTCTAGAAATGCTTACATTGTGATAATTTTTTTGAATACCTTAAATCCTTATATTTTTAGATGGAGGGAGTAACAAGTGAACCGGCTTGTTATATTTAAATATTGATTTAATGTTTATAGAATTTTTTAATTGATAACATTTCTAATAAAGTAATTGTGTTATTTGTTAATCTATTTTATGATTTACATTAAAAATAATAAGTTATTATTTTTAAAACATAATTTTATTAGCTTAGACTACACTTTGTTCCATCTAAAAAGAGTCTGATAGAGCTGAATCTCTATTTAGTGTCACTTGTGGATGGTGATGGACATGATACATAAATTAATGTGTTATAATATATATGCTTGCCAATTGATGACTTGACATCCTTAGGACGCTCTGTTATACTAGTATATATGCTTGCAATTGATGTTGAGGAAAGACTTTTTATGGTCTCTAGTAAATTAAACCCCAAATGAACACATATACAGATACTCGCTACAATGAACACACACAAGACAGCCAAAATATTTCGAGATAACCAAGTCACCCTTAGTATGTCCGTATGGATAAATAAAAATCACCTATTACTAAAAGAGCCGTAAATACAGCACTATACTAAAATGAAATATCCACAAGAACCAAAACCAGTGAGATTATAGTAACAAAGTTTGCCCTTTTTGAATTTATAACTTCTCTATTCCTTCTTTTGTGTAACGACATGGTAAAAAACTTCACATTTTTAGTGAGTAAAAGAAAATCAGATATCATACAAATTATTAATCGGATGATGTAGACTATATCTCCTCAGGTTCATTATATTGTTTACTGTATATAGGTAGATAGGTGACGCTAATTAATTTATACCACTAGCCCATCAACCCGTACGCCTGTACATAGGCCTAGGCGTTCGGTCTACCCGATATTTCGGTTCGGTTATTTCGGTCTTTTTCAAATTTCGGTTATCTAGAATCACTACCCAAAATGTTGTAAATATTTTGGGTACCCAAACATTTTGGGTACCAAAATTTCGGTTCGGTCTTCAGTCTTACCCGAAATACCCGACCGGTATATCATCTTAGCACAAGTCCCGGTAGCAGTAAGAAATTTAATCTCATTATTCAACACTTACGTTTACTAAAGACAAATCACAAATAAAGGGTTCAATGTCTCATGATTCATAACTAAAATATCAAAATAACATCACCACTCAGAACTGATTATCAAAGTTCAAATCAAAATCTGCAGATCATAATTTAACTTAACACTTCTTGGACTTGCTAGCCTGTGACACTGAGACAGAAAAGGACTCATCCATCTCACGTTTCCCTTTCTCTTTTCATGATATTCTTCAATCAACTCTGAAAGAACCAGAAGCATACACAAAAATTAAGATTCATGTGCTGAGCGCAGCATATAAAGAGTAAGGCTAGGAAATGATATATATGAGTAAATTAGGAAAAATAATTATTGTGATTTGTCAATCACGATTTGCGGCAAGCTTGATTACTCTATTTACGGCAAGCTTGATCACTCTATTTGTGGCAAGCTTGATTACGTCTATGGGATGTGGTCTGCGTATATGCACTATGGGCCAAGGCCATGGTAATACGCTGAAGCCTAATCTCTGAAGCTGAAGATTTCGGTTAATCGGGTACCCAAGGGTGGTGACCGAACCCAAAATTTTAATATCGGTTATTGAGTTTCAATACCCGAACATGTACCCAATACCCGAAATGTCGGTCATTTCGGCTCCGATCTCGGTCTTTCCGGTTTCGGTTTTTCGGTCCTGGTTTTTTTGCCCAGCCCTACCTGTACAGGCTAGAATATACAAAAAAAAACATAGATAAGTGATAGAAAGACTATTGTTGTGTTGTATTAAAAGTTAAAGATAGTTTTTTCAGATAATGGGAAAAGTTCCCAGCCTTCACCTCTGGAAGAGGCTATGACCAAAGTTAAAGATAGATATAAACCTTTACCTTTTAGTTCTTTAAATACATTACGTGAGACATTCAACAATAATAGCAATATAATGTCGATGTATTTTAGTGGCAGACACATGTTTTTGTAATAGTAATTGAACAAATTACTTGAAAGCTCCAAATGATGGCTTTATTTTCAAGCTTAGTGACCACTAATTTTGTATACTATCACCAAATGAGTAGTCTATTTCCCAAAGTAGAACTATGCATTATTATTGTATCATGAAGAATTGAAGATGCATAAGTTTTTAACGAATACCCTACAACCACAAATAGTGTTTATTTTTGCATGCACCACATTGTCAACGAAAGTAACCCTGCTGGTTCCCTTTAGGATTACATAAATTAATTTACCAATGTAGCGCTTTCTAATTTTGATTGCAATCCACTTTATTTCAACTTATTGTTTTTCTCATTTTTATTTCCATTGCAATCTGGTGAGTTCCATCTTTTGTTTGTTTTTTCAACATCATTGAGGCAAAAAGGCTTTATTATTGTTGCATATCTAAAACCTTTTTAACTAATTAAATCAATCATATTTTATTAATTGCAGTGTGTGCATGGTTATTTGTACAATTTTGCCTAGATATAAACAAAGAAATGTGGGGAACAAACTTTGGACTCAATTAACATGAAGAGGGCTAATTTTGATAGCCAGTACTTATCATAAGAGTGACTTCCTATTATCAAGCTCCATATTTTCGTGTTTCAATAGATCTTTATTTCTTTCCTATTTATATATTAACATATGCATGATGTAATCTTTATGAAACTTAATCATGGGATCTTTTTTTAAACTTGTACGGGTGTTTCGTATTAATTGATATGTTTTTCTCTTTGTTCTTGTGTTTATCAAAAAGCTACGAACGTGTCTTACTTATAAATAATTTAGATGCTAAATGAAGTTATTGTTCATTGAGAAATAGATTTATACATTTTTTACATATATATTTATATACCTACAAAAAGATAATGTTATGCACCTCTAGATACTCTTATCTGGCTCAAGCCACTAACAATTCCAACGTGCTATTACTACTTTGACATATGAACAGATTTGTATGTTACTAACTCAAAGTCGTTTTTGACTTTCATGAATCAATTTTGACCATTTGTCGTACTCAAATTTTTTATACAAATGTTATTTATTATTTCATAATTTAATTTATCAATGAAGATATTTTAATCATAACATCTTTGTTTTAGTATTTTATGAATAAGACGAATGATCAAAGTTGATTTCTAAAAGTCAAAAAGAAGACTTTCAATGGAACAGATGGAGCAGTAAATACTTGACAATTGAACCAAAGGAACAGTACATTCGAATCGAATCCATAAACTCATTGTATTCTGTTTGTCTCGATCAGTTGTTTCATAGAAGCCTGAGTCCCAGACTAATCCCTTTCTCTATGAAGATCGCTATGGTTCTCTCAGGCCATGAATGACGGACACAACACTACAAGATCCAAAATCGCATAGCTACGGCATACAAAATAGGCCGCAACTACAGAAGGGGCGAGGCTATAGTGCGTATCAGCCGTGTTGTCCATAGGGGCTAGGGGCTCAATAGCCACAATTGATGTTGTGATTATTGAGCCAGAAACCAATAGACATGGATCACATTGTCAACCGTAGCTAGAACCATAGGCCCATTTCTCTTTTATCTTCGGCCCATTAACCCCACCAAGGTTTACATTCCCGTTTCTCCCGGTAATCCCGGTCGAGACCGGGACGTCGGTTTCCGCGGAAACCGGTAATCCCGGTCCGGAATCCGGACGAACTCCGTTTTGGCAGTCCAGATGGGATGGACCGGGATCCCGACCGGGACTGCCGGGATTCCGGACGGGATTACCGGAATTCCGGACGGGATTACCGGGATCCCGGTGACTGATTTGTAAAATTTGAGAAGAGGTTAAAACATGAAAAAAAAAGCGTGGAATTAATCTAAAAAATTGGCATAACAGTTTCATAATATTTCTACTCATATTCATGACACATAAAACATTCATCCATCACAAATGCATGATAAAGACATAAAACATACATCCATCACACATAGTTCAATTACAAGTCCTTAAATGAAGTCCAAAACTAATACTTCGATGACAAATACAAACTATGATAGATAAACATGAACTCAATACCAGATAAGGTTTTTTTATTTCTTTCTTAACTTGTATCTTACTTCATTTTTCTCATAAGTCAAAACATCATCATTTTTATGATTGGATTTCACCATAAATCATGATTTTTTATCTAGTTTTTTTTTCATATTTTCATATCAAATTCTTTCAAATTTTCAAAAAATTCAAAATTCAAATCCGGAATCCCGGTCTCCCGGTGAAACCGGCCTGGCCCGGGATCTCCGGAAACCGCGGAAACCGGTCGGGATTTCAAACCCCGAACCCCACTCCCTCCACTGCCTGCTATAAAAGAAGGGCACCTAGGATTTCCTCTCTCTCTCCCTCCCTCCCTCTCTCTCTCTCTCTCTCCCTCTCTCTCTCTTTCAAAAACTACGTTGGGTATGTGTACATACCTATTTATCATTTTGAGTATGTACACATACCTAAAATAAGAATTTTCAAAATGTTAACCATTTAAAAATTTGTGTGGAAATCTTATATCTATGCACCTTGTTATATATTGCATTTCCTACATATAAAAAGAGTATGTATATATACTTGATTTATCCTCTTATAAAAAAGGTGTATGTCTACATAGCACTTTTAAAATTCAAGTATGCGTACATACTTTATTTAGAAACCTCAAGTATGAAAAAATACCCTCTAATTTGTAAGATACACACACAGGAGTAATTACACCTAGGAGTAGAAAAAACGCTTCCTGGGTATATATAGTTGTACTATATCACACTCTGGGAGTGATATAATATTCCACACTCTGCCAATGTAGCTAGCCACGTCACCCCACCCAAACTAGGGTGTGTTCGTTTTCTGGGGTCTAAATTTTAGAGCTGTCACATCAAAAAGAATCGTATTATTTAAGAGTATTAAATAAAGTTTAATTATAAAACAAATTACAGGCCCCTAGACTAATTTACGTGACGAATCTAATAAGGTTAATTAAGTCGTGATTAGAAGACGGTTACTGTAGCATCACTTTAGCAAAATATAGATTAATTAAGCTCATTAAATTCATCTCGAAAATTAGCACCAATCTGTCAATAGGGTTTTGTCATTAAATTGATCAAAATATTCATAAATAATAAGATTCTCTTTGATGTGACAGTGCTAAATTTTAGAGGGGAGGAAACGAACACATCCTAAACCACCCGCACATGCTGTTAAAAAACCAAAACAAAAAACCAGGCCCAAATAAAACCCTTCAATTACTCCTGCTGTTAACTATGGAATTTATTGACCCGTGATGTGCCTGAGAGGAGACAGCCTAATCGTTTTATTGCCTTCATTACTATCCGTGATTTATTCCGGCTCGATTCCTTCGTGGAGAATATTAATGTGCATGCTGCTCCTTCTAAGTTTTGGGCTCCCGCAACAAATTTGTTTCGATCCGGCGGCGGTAGGCAGTCTTCGTCCTCGTATCCTCAACGGTGTTTGTTCTCCTAGCACACTCCTTGCACGATAAGTATGCAATCATATTAATGTTCTTTTGGCTCCCGCTAGAGCTTACTGCTTGAATGATACTCCTAACGACTAGAGTCCATTTTTGTTTTATTGTTTTCAGAGAGGACCTTTGAAATGGCGCCGAACAAGCAAGCCGCTGCTGGTGGCCAAAAAGCCAAATTATACTGGCGTCAACCACATCTTTTCCCGGCGCAGGTTCAAACGACGATAACTGCCATCTCGAAGTGTGCAGGTCTCGTTCTACTGCGGCAGTTTTTCCGACCATCTCGACGGCGGCGGCCGGCTGCATCCTCCTCACGGAATGTTGACGGCGGTCGTGGGCCTAGTAGCGATACCCCCTTCCACGGTACCAAATACATTTACTTTTCTTTGGGTCTAGATGTAGACCCCGAGATCCACGCATTTGATCATTATTTTGCTGAAAATCTCTGTTACTGTTTACTAGCATGAATAGGTGGTCAAGGTTCAAATCCACGCATCTATTGATGTATTTGTTCTTGAGCAATACACATCTCCTTTATTTTCAATCTAATAATGTTTTTTTAGCAAAATCTAATGCATGGAACTTCTCTTTTCCATTTCGATGTAGAAGCCTTGGTCAGGGTACGCCAGTTACAATATATTATGTTCTCAAACAACATTATTTGCAATCATGATTGGCAAGGATCAAATTAACGACAGTGTTTGACATCAGGCTGAACAAGCACGTGTGGCTTGTTTCTATACTAGCAAATTTGTGACTATCAGACTATAGTTTTACAGTTACACGGTATAATTTTGTATGAAGATAGTTTGTGTCTGCTAATATTGTCACTAAAACTACATTTTTTCAGTTTCATTCAACGCTTGGTACAATCATAAATATGTTCAGAAAAACTTTTTGCCCTTTTGCAGGCTGAATCATACTCTCTTTTTATTGTGGTTCCAGATCACAAATACTCTCTTTTCCTATTTGGGAATAAAGTCATTTTTTCTATATACACAGGATGATTCATTCTGGCCCAAAAAAGAAGGAACTTGCTACCATGGTTGACGAGGATTCACCTCGGCAAGAAACAGAGAATCAACCTTTAGGTTAAACTAACACATATGAAGGTTTGATAGCAACTCAAAGATGAGGATGAATATGAGGAACAAGCAAGGTGGCGAAAGAGAAGGTCGCAAGCAAGACAAGGGAATGATTGCTGCAAATTCTAACAAAAATCTATCATCGTGGGGCAATTGTTGTGAATGTCACCCAGACCATAAACAACTATTGTTTTCAATCGTAATTATGTGTTTCAATCATAAATCATGGTATTTATGGTTGCATATGGATGCCTTTACGGTTAGATAACACTATTTTATTATCAACGTTACTTGTGTTTCTTGATACTTATAATCCACCACATATGAAAACATACTGTACCAAATCATCATGTTCTCATTTAATCGTAAATCATTTTTCTTGCTGCATGATACTTTGCTTATAAAATTTACTAAAAAGGTTGTTATTCACGACCAGATTAATCATGGAGCAACTAGAACAAGTTTTTTTTTATGGTTGGCCAACTTCATTCTCGATTACCCAATCAAAACAGCACGCTGAATTTCGACAATTTCATTATTTGCAAAATGGATGCAAAAAAAGAAAATTGATCCTATATAAATTATTAATTTGTATTCAAGAACAACATTACTGTGATTAGGGTATTTAGACTGTAAAATGTTATCTTTAATTACAAAGAACACCGGTTTCTCTGATGCTAAGAAAGAAGCAAAATCAGTAGTAGAAGTTTAGTATGCTCCACCTAATGGTGGACTGACCAATTTCGTGAGACAGCCAATTTTTGCGATAAAAGTGGAATTATTTACAACTAGGACACAAAGTTGAGACACTTGACAACAAATTGTTTATAACTTTTTTAATAAAATATTACTATTTTGCTTTGCACATATAGTAATAGTTGTTGGGCAATTTTAAACTATTTCATTTCAAATGGTCAAACTAATTTTGTTTACACGATTAGACATCAGTACATTTCGTGCTCACTGTATCTGGTCTGGTCAAATGTCTCAACACAAGACACATATATTGAATAGTTACATAGGGAAACTTTTTATGGTCTTATCAAATCTGGAAAGGAAATCTTTATGATTGCATAAAAAGTTTTTATGGACTGATTAAATAGTGATCATAAAACATATACTATTGTGAGATAATTCTTTACAACTTGCATGCATTCTGACATGTGGACAAAACACCGTTTAATTAGATAATTTGTCTCTGGAACACTAAAATATGCTGATATGGGACCAAGAATAACCTTTTGACGGATCAAGAATAACCTTTTGACAAATAGACCATGAATTGAATTTCCTTTTAAAAACTTACGCCACAACTTTTTTTATGGTTGAGACCAACTGATATTTGTGCTTATGACAATTTTTTGTGCTCAAGAATAACCTTTGCACAACAGACCACTAAAATAGTATAACAAGTTGCTATCATAAGCTTCGTGACCCATGAGTGTTCGCCACAACTTTATATGTCTGACCAATAGCGATTTCTGCATACCACAATTTTTGGTGATCAAGAATAATCATTGTACAACAGATCATAAAAAACTATTACAATTTGTCATCAAAAGTTTAGAAAACCACCAGTGTTTCCCGCAATGTTCTATGGTTGACTAACAGAAACTTCTACTAACATTAATTTTTTGGGATTAAGAATAAACTTTTGACCAACAGACCTTGAAAGTTAGAATTTCCTTTTAGAAAATTATTAGCTCAAGACTGTTTGCCGCAACTTTTTTATGGTTGACCAACCGATATTAGCGCTTATACCAGACCATAAATCATTACTACAATTGCTATCAAAAGCTTATGAACCAATGAGTGTTCACTGTAATGTTTTATGTCCGCCAACTGAGATTTCTGCTTGTTACAAATTTTTGCGCTCAAGAAAAACTTTTGTATTAGCAGACCGTAAAAACACTAATACAATTTGCTATCAGAAGCTTATCAACCCAAGAGTGTTTGTTCTAACTTTTTATAGCTGCCCAACTGAGATTTCTGCTCAAGACATTTTTTTGCTATCAAGAACAACCTTTGCTCAGCACCCCACAAATATACTATTATAATTTGCTATCAGAAGCTTATTCACGCATGAGTGTTTGCCACCACTTTTTATGGTTGAATAACTGAGATTTGTGCTTACCACATTTTTTTCGATCAAGAACTAGTTTTTGTACTACTAACCATAAATAACTATTACAATTTGCTCTCAGAAACTTTATTAATCCAGGAGTGTTCACCACAAATTTTTATAATGGCCAGCTGCGATTTCTGCTTACAACATTATCTTGCGATCAAGAATAACTTTTGTATGACAGTCCATAAAATCTATTACAATTTTTTTTCAGAAGATTAGTAACCCACGAGTGTTCGCCTCAACTTTTTATGGTTAACCAAGTGTGATTTCTTCTCGTGATAACCAGTTTCAAAACAGGTGTGATCAAGAATAACCTTTGTACAATATACAATAAAAACTATTACAATTTTCAAAATATACATCCATTGCTTAATGCCCATGCTCACCTACTATACTCTACCACGTAAGGAATCAACAAACCATTTCTTTATGCCTACGCATTAGTCCATTTGTGATCACACCTGTTTTTGCCAGGAATGTGGAAATGGTTGTATATCTTCATGTGTTCCTTTTTGGTACTTCCTCCATTCCTTTTTGTAAGCATTCCTAGACTCTTGGAATGCTTACAAAAAGGAACTCTTGGAATGCTTACAAAAAAGAATGGAGGGAGTACTGGTTAACGTGCGTCACATAAAGTTTCACCCCCAAAAATCGATCTGCAGACCATAGAAGGTAAAAAAGAAGCAGACTGTAGCAGAATACAGTTAGCCCCAACAATACTTGTTTTGTATTATGTAAGAATTTGTGATACTCACATTTTTTTTCCTAATGAAAGGCTGATTTCTCACATGCATTCCTGTGACTTTAGATCGTGCACCTTCCATTTTTTTATGTACGTGAATCCCAAATCAATGGATTAATTAGTGGGCCATTAACCTATAGTAATTAATAGCTGAACCGGTGGAAGAAAAAACCAGTAGGATACGGAGGTCAGGAAAGATTAACGATTTGCCTTAACTGTCTACTAGCTGGCGCACCCATGAAGAGACAGATATGCATGCTGGTGCTCACGTGGCGGCGGGGAGTGATATACTATATCACACCCTGGGTGTGATTTATGGGCAGCGCTAAATCACACCCAGGGTGTGATATATTAAGTAACACCCAGAGCCACCTGGCCCCCAGGTTGATTGTGTGTCATCCGAATGGTGCCCGAATCACCCTAGCAATAAAACAAACCGTGTTTCCTTCTTGACACCGGACTTTTCTGTTTTTTTTTCCTCCACCGAGCACGTTATTAATTAGCATACATTAATCACTGCAGATTGAGCCAGGAAGGTTCTATCCCCATTAAAAATTTACTGGGTGCAGATGCGTGAGAATATGTGGTTGAAACTATTCTTTCCTGGGAATAAAAATAACACACGTTTTACGAGCTGGTTCACTACTTTTTGCAGCTAGCTATTTTGTGTATAAATATGACCATGCATGTCCCGTATTCCTTGATGGCAAAATAGACAAGGATAAAAGACACTATAAATATTTACAGTTGAAGTATAAAGGTCATACTCTACGAGTAAAATTAATAAGTGCCTTAGTGAAAGGTCGGACCATTCCAATCCTAGTTTTTTTTTTGTGTATCACTGTTGTGAAACAACAAAAATATCAGTTTGGTAGTAGCGTAAAAACCTTTTTATGCAACCGTAACTAGCTATATAATCACTTTTTGCTTAGACTGATAGGAAAGTTCGGCTATTTGCTCCTTGGATTACACGTATTGTTGTCATTGTTCAATTGAGAATGTAGTTGTGTGAACCATAAAAGTTCATACTTGCTTTCAATCTCCAACTAATGCCAAATTTTACCAACACACTTGATCTCTACACTCATACAGATTGGGATATACAGTCACCAGTATAGGGCATGACATAGTATCATGTTGTAAATAGTCAATGTATACACTTGGGAGCACACACAAACACAGCATGTACTTGCTAACAATCTTTAAACAACACACTCAACTATAGACTTCCAAGTACATATACCCTATGAGAGCATATACTATAAACTGAACTGTAAAACTTCATATCTGAAAAAGTAAAAATAAACAATTGAAAATCTAAGCATAATGAATGGATGAAGTCTCTAATGCTAAACTGAAACAGACAATATCATCATGCGTGACTATAATTAAAACCTGGACCGTTGGCTATGAGAATAGCCTAATAGTAAATATTGTTATGTTTGGCCATAAAAGCATGTAGCATAATACTAGAATTTGTTTAACATGCTATTGACATGTTTTTATCCCAAATCCCACTTTTGCCATCTGTGAATTTTTAATGAACGTGGTGAACCATAAAAACATCTGGTATTTGCTACCAGATTAGTCTGATAGCAAATATTATACATAGCCATTTACCTTAATCACAAATAATATTGTGCTCGAACACATAATTTTAGTTTTAAATTGTAAATGATCAAGGTTCGCAAATGAATGTAATATTTGTTCTGAGAGTAAAATGTATGATCCGTTTAAAATCATTCTAGTCAAGTTTATATTAACAACAAACAAATCTATGTGTAGATAAATATCAATATAGTTACGTCCAGTTCTCATAGCAGAATGTAGTAAAATAAAATAGTACCTTTTGTGAGTTGACTATAAGCCGTTCGTTTCAATGTGAACCATGGTATTAGTCTATGTTTTATATCATTATCCACGTCACTATTGCAGCAGAGGCTAAGTTGTCACTCTAAATATTCAATTTCTAAAAAATCAAAGAAAAATGAATATATGCTATGGTACAATTTCTTCTTTCCTTTACTTTTTACTTGAAAAACCACAAAATAGAGATGTAGTTTACATAAAAACCACTCATATTACCAGAGATGCAATTGCATTTTAAAAAAAATTTAAAAAAAGTTTCAGAACATAAGTAAAAACTGATAAATTTGTAAATACATCTTGATAACATTATTCTTGCTAGGTTTACAGTAACATGAACAATTTTCTTTTGCTTGATGATTAATTGTCCAACTCCCAATTTCCCAACTGCCTGATGCTCAGGGTCCAAGATCATTCAATGATCATGGCAACCTGCACGTAACACCCTGACAATCAAATTAGATTCACTTTGGCTCCACCGCATCATCTGGCTAGATGTCAACAGAGACCTTGTGACAGCTCATAGCTTTTCTATACATTTTAACATCATATTTGAAAATTTTCAAATTGTTGATGCAGGAGTGCCGGCGTGGTGCTGCATCCAGGCTCCTAAATCGACGTGGAAGAAAAGAATGGTTCCTGAGATTTTTTACCAAAAAAAAGCAATATTAGATCTGGAAAATAGGGGAGACGCTTATTGCTCCACAAAATATAAACTTATGTGCGGTTATGAATCTTGTCCGCTTGTGTCCATGCTAGTAATTAGTAGGATCCTGAGGCCCTCCAGTAACCTCTCATCCTGCCATCCGACATACAAAAAATAACAAACAAAATAATGAAAAAAGAACACGTGGATCCTGGAGCGGTGGAGCCTACGTTTGATGTCCGAGGAAATAAAATGGATTTTGTACCTTGCAAGGGGTGCCGCTACCAGGTCGACGACTGCCGCATAGGTCCCGGGGAGTGTGCAACCGGCCACCGCTGTTGAGACGGTTGGCAAAACTGCAGCGGCAGTAAAAAATCTGGAAGGAGATCAGCACACATCGAGACGGCAGTCATCGTGGTTTGAACCAGTTGGGGGATCGTCTCGTGGTCATTGAACCATCTCCAGGAAAGGATGCAGCTTCCACCAGTGAAATTTGGCTGTTTGGCCGGAGATGAATGTCAAAACGGTTGTCGCGGGAGCCATAAAAGAAAACACTATGATTGCATACAAGGGGTGTGCTAGCCTGCTAGGAGCATAAAGGCCATTGAGGTTACGAACGAAAAGAACGATCGTCGAGCGAAAGAAAATTGTTGGAGCAGTCCATAACATGAATGGTGCGCCATGCCCACTCGCCGGGATCAAATCACGGCTGGTATTTATGAATGGAATGAAACAGCTCACAGACCATAATAAATTTCATTAAAGCAGGTGTAATTGAGGGTATGCAATGGGAAATCGCATTAATTTAATCCATAATATTGGTTGGTTTACGGTCTGGTTTTTTCACATGGTCCGAGGCCTGGCGCTGGTTTGGTTTTCATGGGTGACGTGGCTAGCCATGTTGGCAGGGTGTGAAATATTATATCACACTCTGGGAGTGATATAGTACAACTATATATATATATATCAGTCAACTTGCCCCAAGCGCCGTTGGGCCCTCCCCACCTCATGTTGCCGACCTCTCACGACCCCGAGCCGCCGGCAACTCCCCACCACGTGCCGCTGAGCCCTCCCCATTACATGTCATCGACCTCTCTCGACCTCCCCTCTCCGTCGAGCACCATCGGCCCCTTCCGGTGGTGGCAGATCCCCAGCGCTGCTCCTCCCATTCGGTCTAGGTCCGTGGTGGATCTGGCCGGAGGCAGCCCTCTTCTCCAAGCGATGGTGGTCGACGCGTCGAGACTGGATCCGTGAGGGGCAAGAACTCTGGTGGGCAGATCCAGCGATGTGGAGCCCGCTCTCCTCCTTCGGCCTGCCCCACCGCCTCCTACTACGGTTCGTGAGCGGGCTCCTCCGGCGGGTAGATCCGGTGGTGTTGAGCCTTCCCTCCTCTCCCATCGCCTCCTGCTCCAGCTCACGGCGGTGGGCTCCTCCGGTGCTCCCCCCCCCCACCCACGGGCAGATCTAGTGGCCGCGAGGTGCTATTGGGCGGCCATCGCGGCTTGTCCCCCTATGGACGGGTCTCTTTGGGTGGCGGAGTGGCGACAGTGACGGACTCATTGGCCAGCGAGTTTTGTTTTTTTTTTAGTTTTTCTATCTTCTTTGTAGACTGTCGCTATTGAGTACACTTAATAGCAATGTCAGCCGTCGCTATAGCTGTGCACTATAGCCACGACTGGTCTCATTTGTGAGGCAACAAATGATTTTTTTGTAACCTCGCAAACGTAGCCACGGTTGGGTCAACCCGCGGCTATAGTGCTCTCCCAACCGTGGCTATATTGTGTTTTTTTCTTATAGTGTAACTTATCTGTCCTGCTTCCCCTATAGATCTCACGATTGGATCTCTCTCTCATGCAGCAAACTCAATTGATCACCGCCTCATATCTATCACAATACATGTAGCTGGTGCGTCCTCACTATAACAACACGGTGCTATAGCCGCAGTGGAAAAGGCTCTATAGCCGCGGGTATCCCACCCGTGGCTACGAGCCCGAGACTAATGATTGATGGCTATAGAGATGAAAATAACATCAACCGTGGCTACAACCTGACTTGAGAAACAAAAAAAGTGGGCCCAACAATGTCGGCCTCCCACGTGGCAGACCGTCGTCGTATCGCCGGAGACGGGGGTGGCCAGATCCGGCTGCCCCCAAGCTATCCCCAAGCCACCGCTGCCATGCCTCTCCACGCCGCCGCCGCCGTCTAAGGAGAAGAGGGGCCCCCTCCCTCCGTGCCGCCCGCCGGAGAATAGAGGCGCCCAGATCCGGCCGCCCCGACCCGCGCCGCCCGCCGGAGGGAGAGGGCCTCCGCCGCACGAGCCGGAGGGAGAGGGCCGCTACCGAGCGAGCCGGAGGCAGAGGGCCGCCACCTTGCGCCGGAGGGAGGGGCTGCCGCCACACGAGCCGGAGGGAGAGGGAGAGGGCCGTCGCCAAGCGTGCAGAGGGAGGGGGCCGCCGCTGCGCGTGCGGAGGCAGGGGCTGCCGCCGCGCGCCGATGGTAGGGGGCCGCTACCGCGCGAGCCGAGGGAGAGGGCCGCCGTGTAGCATGTCGAGAGGAGGCCGGAGGGAGATGGTCGCCGCCACGCGCTGGAGGGAGGGGCCGCCGCCGCGCATTCCGGAGGGAGGGGACCGCCGCCGTGCGAGCCGGAGGCGGAGGGCCGTCACCGTGCGCTGGAGGGAGGGGGCTGCCACCGCGCGAGCCAGAGGGAGAGGGCCGCCGCGCAACATGCCGAGAGGAGGCCGGAGGAAGGGGACGCGTACGCCGCCGCGCGAGGGAGCCGTCGTGGGCGGTTGGGGATTAGAGGACGGAGGGAGGCGGCTGGGAGAGGAATGAGTGAGTGGGCTAGGGTTTCTTATTTTTATATGAGATGGGCTGCGGTGGGCTGCGAAAATGAATCAAAGGGAGGTGAACTGTGGCTACAGATGGAGCCTCATGTATAGCCACGACCCACTTTGTCAACCGTGGCTACGGATGAGACTTCATCTGTAGCCACGGATTATTTCTTTGCCGTGTCTATTGTATTTTGGCTGTCGTGTCTATTGTAAGTTTTTGTTATAGTGCTTGCTCCTGCACTCGTCATACATTTGTGCTCTTGATTGATTGCTAACCTATGACTCAGACATGCTCCCGTGGTGAGGATATTGCTCCTGTGTCAACCGTGCAACACGTAGATCCTGACCCGAAGATCTAGTCCATGATACTCAATTCGTAATGCTGAGCGGGTGTGAGATGGCATGACTCAATTGTGTCCGGCGTATTTACGTGAAAGAAGTTCCTTTTCTCTATTTTCTTTCCCACTATACGCATGTCTCCAAGCCTTGCATTTTTCCTTTTTTTTATGTTGTAAAAAGTACTACGTACGCTTGGACTACGTGATTAGACATGACCCTTTTTTGAGCAAATCGTAATTTTCTCTTTGTGCTCAACTGATTAATACAGAAGTTTCATAAAAAAAAGGGTTTACTCACAAAGAAAAAAAAGAACAGAAAGATATTTATTCCTGACGGTTACATGGACCTTCACTCGTTAACCCAGTCTACACCCAGAAAGCGCGGGTTCGGCCACCTCGAGCTGAGCCTTATGGTCGACAGCACCTTTTGGCGTCTTTCTCCCTTACGCCTCCCATGCCATCAACCTTTTTAGACAGTTGCATAATCATACCTTTTTGAGTTCTAATTATAAGAATGGATCTATTTTCTACACTTTATAAGAATGAACCTCTTTCTTTAACTTGAGCCTGTGCTTACCCCTACTTCCCACTTCCGTCGATTGAAACCTGATTTCAGAAATAAATAAAGAAAAAGAAAAGGAAAGAACCACGTTACCCTCACTGCCTATCGCTCCCTCGTTCCGCTGTCCCAAATGAAAACTCAGGCACACCAAGCGACGCGGGCGAGGGCTGGTGTGGCGCTTGCGGGCGAGTGAGGCGGGCGTGGGCAAGCGGCGAGCGAGGGCAAGTGGCGAGCGAGCGTGGCGCGTGGCGGACTCGAGGACAGGGCACAGGCGAGCGAGGGCAAGCGGCGAGCGAGCGCGGCAAACGCAAGTGCGTGACACAGGTGAGTGAGGTCGGCGCGGCGAGGGCCTGGCGTGACGGCCATGCATGCAATTAGTTAATCATATGAGCATTTCATGGGGCTCTAAGCAATATATTAGTGTTGTGCATGTGAAGATAATGATGAAAATTGTGTTCAAATAAAAAGTGATGAACAACTGCTTCATTGGATTCAGCTGAACATAGATGCAGGGTGGTCCATATTGATGCTCAAATCGATAATTTTGATGATCCATTGCAGTTCTCACCCACCAAACGTGCTTTGCACCCTAAAGTGAGAGAGAGGGTGTGTGTGAGAGAGAGTATTAAAACCAGCATGTACTTGACCAATAAATTCGGATCCTCATGTTAATCCAATATAATTAACACAAGATACATCCACCTAAGAGAGAGTTGAACCCACAAACACATGTCCTACTCCATCACAGGATAAAGCTACATCCACTAAGAGAGCCAAGATAACAAAAAAAAAAAAAAAAAACCAGCATTGTCGAGTCTTAATCTCGGCACTAGAACAACCCGGTCCCTCACGAGCGTGGAATTTGATGGTGCAACATACAGAACACACAAGAACACGAGATTTTATATAGGTTCAGGCCCCTCAATTTGATATTAATACCCTATGACCTATATGTTGGGTATTGCCTTTAGCAGATAGCTAATTGCGAGTTGTCCTATGCTTGTAGGAACTTGTAAGAACTTATCCTAATTTGTCTTTCTAAAGGTCACTGCCCCTCCTTATATATTCAGGGAGACACAGTTACATGCAGAATTCTAGTCGGTTACAAGATTTACACACCGTAAGGGAAGTCTATGACAGCAGCCCCGAGTTATTTTTGATTTTGCCTTGAATAAGACCGACCAGTCTTCTACATGTTGGTCTAATTCCAGCGTGAAATTAAAAAGAACTCCATCTTGTGGATTACTTCTTCTTGCGATTTGGCTTCCAAAAGCCAAAAGTGGTCTTTTATCCTCCATACCACCTAATTAGGTGTGCAAAAATAAAAGCATTTTCCTTCCGGTGCACCGGTCAGGTGCACCCAATTGGGTATAACCCTCAACTCTTGGATCATTTGAACTCCTTTCAAATAATGCAAGAGTCCACTAGTTGATTCTTATTCATTCTCTATAGACTGCTCCTTTCAATTTTCATGATTTTCCACTTCCCGCGATCTCTACGGACCGCTCTGAAACGTGGTGCACCGGTTAGGTGCACCTAATTAGGTATAGCCTCCGACTCTTGTATCATTTGAATATCACAAATAATGCAAGAGTCTATTCCAGGAGACTATGCTATATTACTTTTCACTAAATCATAATTTATCATGTAGTTTCCGCTAAGAACATATTTCCGGACCGATCACACCCGTCTTAACTTCATGATTTCCTGAAATTCATATTAGGTTATCATAATAGACCACTATAATTGGTCTGATTCTATATTCCCCTTAGTTAAATTTAACTAAGAACTAAAATTCTGGTTGATCAGACCAGTTTATTCTCATTATCTTACATCGACTGGAGTCTCGAAAGCCTATAATCAGCCGAATGATTAACACCTAGGACTTAAGGCATCCAATTTCACAATACTTAGTTAGGAAAGACCTAATTGTCTTTGATCTAACCGGTCTCATTATTCAAAATTTCCTCAAACAATCCAATTTGATATTCCAATATCATCGCGATCGGGCACTCCATACCTCGGACCGCTCAAACATTTACAAAAGAGCCCCCATGATTATTCAAATCACGTAGCCCATTCCTCTATAACTATATCATTTGAATATCTGCAAGAATCTTCTATTAGAGTCTATGCTTATTTTTAAGATTTCCCGACCAGATTTGGTCACCAATAGCATACCTCTTAACATCTTCCGCCAAGAGCATACTTTTCGATTGGTCCAGATCGGTCTCAAATCTCATACTCCTGGTAATCCGCACCAGGAACCGATACCGGACCGCTAAAATTGGTCATAACCGATATTCCGCTTAACAGAATGTCGCTCAAATCGAAATTCATGATGGACCGAATCAGTCGCCAAAATTCACACATTAAACTCGAATTTTCACGCCTATTATCAGCCGAATGATTAACACACAGGGCTTAGGCAAATCAATATTAACCAATCAGTCGGACCATAGTCTTCTACCCGACTGGTTTGCTGTATAAATCACTCCAAAAATCATATATTCTGGGCTAAAATGTTTAACGGACATCACAATTGGCAAAAGAGCTACCGTGATTATCCAAATAACGTGGACTTCTCCTCTGTAACCAAAAAAGGCTATAGAAACTTATCTTGTGCCTTAAACAATAACTACTCAGATTCTGAGAAGACAATCCATGATCCACTTGTCGCCGCACCCAAGACCGGTAGCACCAGTACATCAAGCGGTGCAGAGTCCGAGATTTTAGTCCATTGTATCTATAAAAACAATTTAAGAAGTATATAAATCTGCTCATATGTAAATAAATACTCTAATGTTTTATTTATTGCACGTCTCAAATTATTTCCATATTCTTGACCGGTATTTATATGTTTTTCTTACTTCAACATATAAGATTTTCTCCTTTCACACAAACTGTAGCGGTCCAGGTTAATCATTATATGCGTAATATAATTAAACTTAATAACCGGTCACTCCAACTACAAACACTTAAATTTTACCATCCTGATTCAACCAATCAAGTCTATAACCACGCAACGATGGTTAATTCAATACAAACTAACTATGACATGATCGCTGGCTCTAATCAGCACTTGATATAGCTCATAGCAGCGGTCTACTTAACAAAATCGTGCCGTATAGAAAAAATGACCGGTCTTAGAACTCAGGATCACAAATTATTAACTGACCGCTCTCAAATACCAGCTCTGTGGCTTGGTATATTAATTCAAAATTAAGATTCCAAGATAAACAAAACCATGCAGATAGACAAAGATTGACATATTTCATATTATCAAAAAGCTATCATGAGCATAACATTACATAAGTTTAAACACAAAAGCTTAAGTGTAAAAGCGAATTTTCAGAACAATGCAAGGTAGACTATATCTGTAACAACCTCTCTGAAAGTTTCAATAGTTGGGTATCAAAAAAAAAAGATATGCATATTGTGCAAATGCTTGATCAGATTAGAACAATGATCATCAAGAAGTTTGAAATCATGCGCAAAATTGATAATAAAATGGTGGGTAAAAATCATCCCAGCAATTATATGTGCTATCAATGCTCAAAGCGAGAATATCAAGGTCCATGAAACTCTAATATGTGAGAATGGTACAACTGAGGTAACTATGGCAGTTGTAAGGCATGCGATCAATTTGGGAGAAAAGACATGTAGCTGTAGGGCTTGGTAAATTTGTGGAAAACCTTGCAGAAGATTAGTTCCACGGTCAATATGAAAGACTTTATCCATGAGTACTTCTCTATTGCTAGATTCCAGATGGCCAATGAAGGCACTTTCAAACCAATGACATCTCAAGAACAGTGGCCACGTGTTCATGGTACTTTGCTGATTTTTTCCTTCTTAACAACTTATTTGCATCTTTCTTGGTGTAGTGCGACTGCAAGTGCAAGTGGGGCTGCTAGAGGAAGAGGAAGGGGAAGGGGAAGGAGAAGGAGAAGGAGAAGACCAAGGGGAAGAGGAAGAGGTGGAGCTGCTAGAGGGAGACTTGGTGAATGGTTTGGGGTTTGATTGTGTTGTATCTGTTGGACAAGTGTGCTTTTGTTGTTGGGGCCTGTAATGGTACCTTTGCTAGAGAGACTACTTATCTTGTTGCACAACTGTGCACTTTTGTATATGTGATACTTCCATGTGAAAAATGTTGGATGCATGTGGTTATATTTCATATTTTTGTGACTGTTGCTTATAATTGCTCAATTTTGCATAAAAAATAGATTAAATATTGTCAAAATTCTGCACAAAATTTGCCATAATTATGTTCAGATTTTTAGTTAATATGGAATATCAAAATTGTTTTATTATGCTATAGAAACTAGGTCTGAATGTGCAATCGTGATTAGTGTAAAATAGATCCATTTTTTACGAAGGGTATATACGTCTTTTTACATGGTTTTTTTACCACCGTTAAGCACTATGTAAAAACGCCACAAAAATGACACTATAATTGGTGACGTTTCTCTACTTACGCGTCATCATTGTCTTAATAGTGACGCTTATTCTCCGGACGCGTCACCATTTTAATTGGACCCATCGAGACGCGTCACCAATAAGATCAGTTTAGTGACGCATCGTATTAAAACGCGTCACTATTTTGTTCCACGTTATTAGTGACGCGTTTGAATGACACGCGACACCATATAGGAATCACATTGATGACGCTTATTAAAAGGAAGCGTCACTATTAAGATGGAAAGTTAGTATTAAGATGGAAAGTTAGTGGTGACACGTTTTAGTTGGGCGTGTCACTAAATTATTTAGTTAATTATTGTAATATTATGACAAGATAACGATTAGAAAAATAAAAAATAACAGAAAAAAATCTACCGCAGCCCCGTGCCTCTCTGGTGCAGCGCGTGCCTGCCTCCGCCGCCGGCCGGTCGAGGTGCCGCACGCGCCTGCCTCCGCCGCCGGTCGGGCTGCCGCGCGTGCCTGCCTCCGCGCCGATCGAGCTGCCTTCGCGCTGCCGCTTCCGCCTCTCCGTCGCCCCATTCATCTTCTGCGTCAGGTGCTGGGCGTCGGTCGCGCTGCTACTTCCGCCTACGCGCTCGTCGGCCGTCGGGGCGCCTCTGCCTCCCCGCTAGCCGCCGCTGCCTCCCCGCTACCCCTGCTCTGTCCACCTGCCGCTGCCTCCCCTCCCCCTCCCCCTGCCTACACCAAACAGAACGTCAGGCTCTACTTGTGAGAGCTGGATGATGGCTCCACTTGGACATCTGTAAGGTGCAGCAAGTCCTCTTTGTCTTCCACGGCGACGACGTGTGGTCTGATCCCGGTGAGCTCCAGAACCCTCCCCGTATTTCTTCCTCCTGCTTGGACCAACTCCTCCAGCGCCCATAATATGTCCGACGTAATGTCATAGTTAGAATACATGCACCTGCAGAATGAAAATTACAAGGTGTGGTAGTTTGGCCTCATTTGATAGTATACATCATCTAATCTAGACATAAAGATGTACTTCTGCTGATAAAATCAGCCACCGGTTAAGGAGCTAAAAAATGGAGAATTTCTGTAGGAGTAATGAGAGCACATAAAAGCAGAGTTGTAAAAGGAGTAGAAACACAATTATTCAACCGTAAAGTGTAGAGTGAGGCTCAAATATGCCCAATAAGTTGAGTCATGATCTTTTCCATCTGTTTCCATGGGGCCTCATAATTGATGCATGCTTAAGTCTATGAAACCTCAAGTTGTTCGATCATTATCTAACCTATGAGCAAAACTCAACCACATTTTTCTTTCCCTATGAAACAAGTTTTGTATAATCACTTACTAGACTTATCTTTAATAGTGTTAGAAACCATTACCTGTTGAACATAAGTAACTCTAAAAAAATGTTGAACATAAGAAGCGTGTTATCAGTTTTCAGAAGTTCTGTAGAGTGTATATTTTCAGAACAAGCTTCTATTTTTATCAGCAGAAGTACATCTTTTTATCAGCAGAAGTACATCTTTTAAAAAAATACACAGGACTTTGAAGTGATGTTGAATCCACTTGGAGAAGAAGTGTTGGACGACATTCGAGAAAAACTCGCTTCCTTCCTGATGTCACAGGTGATCGACAATAAGGGAGAATTCCACTATAAAAGCGCAGGGCTTCTAAGAGGACTTCCAAGGCGTTAGTTGCATTAGTGTCGATGTCTAGTGTGGTGTGTGCAGTTAAGAGCAACTGAAATATGTGTTTCACAAGAAGTGCTATTGTGGTGAATGTGTTGCACCTGGATGCTTTGAATTTCTGTTTTTATCTATGGCTTCTATGCAATGAATCATATTCATGTCTGAGATGTGTGTTATTGTCATAAGTTTTGATTATTGTTAATCTGTTATTCCTTTCTGTGATGTGTATCTGTGTATATTGTCAGAAACAAAACCATTGGAGGTATCTCCAATGAC
Source organism: Chloris gayana (assembly GCA_031894775.1). NCBI lineage: Eukaryota > Viridiplantae > Streptophyta > Magnoliopsida > Poales > Poaceae > Chloris > Chloris gayana. The sequence goes on from JAUNZO010003273.1 coordinate 234,079, forward strand.
CTGAAACTACTAATTAGTGACACTTCGGAATAAAACGCGTCGCCAAGATAAAAACACAATAGTGACGCGTCCTAACAAAAAGTGTCACTATTCCAGTAACAGATCAGTGACGCGTCCTAATAAAAAGCGTCACTATTCAGGTCCCAAATTGGTGACGCGTCCTAACAAAAAGTGTCACTATTTACGTTGTAGATTGGTGACGCTTCTGGTTGTGACGCGTCACTAACTTGGGCATCATTAGTGACGCGTAAAAAATGCGTCACTATTGACTTTTCATTAGTGACGGAAATTTGGTGACGCGTGAAAAATGTGTCACTAATGACTCTCTGGAAGCGTCACTAAAAGCCTTTTTTTACATAGTGAAGACCTCCAAACCAAAGAGGGGCTGTTAGCTGGCTAGGTTCAAAAAAGAGGTCCATTCTTGCAAAGTTTAGAAAAGAGGTCCATTCTTGCAATTGGAACTCAAAAGAGGTCCGATTATGCAATTTCCCCTTTTAGTAACATTGGCCTTCTAGTTGGTGACATACTCACAAAGAAAAAAAGAACAGAAAGATATTTATTCCTGGTCCTTGTCCGCCCTTTGTTTGGCCGTGAAGGAAACATGTCGCTGGTTGGAACATTGGCCTTCTAGTTGCTGACATACCCACATGCAGCTAGGAGAGGGGAGGCGGCGGATCCGACGCCCCTTGCCGCCGCCTGTGGCCACCGGAGATCCGGCCACCCCACCGCCGCCCATGGCCCGCTGGAGAGAGACCGTGACGGAGACGCCATGCGATGCTAGGAGAGGGGAAGGCAGCGGATCCGAAGCCCCTTGCCGCCGCTCGTGGCCGCCCCGTCTCTGCCCATGGCCCGCTAGAGAGACCTCGCCGAAGCCACCATGCGTCGTCGCCCGCGCGCCTGGGCCTCTTTTTTTTTAGTGACGAATCACAACATCAGCCATGCTCATTAGCCACGGTTGACAATATCACGTCCTTGTCCACCTCGTGTGTGGCCACGAAGGAAACACGTCGCTGATTGGAAGCTCCTATTTATTTGATGTGGTATTATTGGCATCTATGCCACCCGTTTTTCCCCGCCTGCTGGATGCTCATTTAGCAGTGTGGTGATCAGGCAGCAGCAAGCGATCACAAAGCTAGTGTCGTCATGACGAAGACGGTGGTTCTGTACCCGTCCCTCCTGGTGAGCCACTTTGTCCCCATGATGCAGCTCGCCGACGCCCTGATCGACGCCGGCTACGGCGTGACGGTGGCGCTGATCGACCCGGCCTTGAAGGAGGACATCGCCTTGCCCGGCGTGGTCCGTCGCGTGGCCGCGTCCAAGCCGTCCGTGGCGTTCCACACGCTGCCACGCGTCGCGCAGGACGAAGCGCCCGTCACCCACGGCGACCCGGAGTTCGGCCTCCGGTACCGCGACCTCGTGGTCCGCTACGCCCGGCAGCTCCACGCCTTCCTCCGCTCCCTGGCGCCCGGGTCCGTCCACGCCGTGGTCGCCGACATGGCGTCAGCCGGGCTGGACGTGGCCAAGAGCCTCGGGATCCCCGCGTATATGTTCTTCCCCATGAGCGCCTCCGCCCTCGCCGTGTTCCTCCAGCTCCCGTCCGTGCTCGACTTCAAGGACGAGGATGTCATCTGCTTCCGCGGCGTCCCACCCATGCCGGCTTCCCACCTGCCTGCGGAGATAACCGGTGACCCCGAGAGCGAGGCGAACAAGGTGATGGTCGGCGCGCTGCGCAAGCCCCAGGAGGCGGACGGCGTCCTGGTGAACACGTTCGCGTCGCTGGAGCCCCGGGCGGTGGCCGCCGTGGCCGAAATCCCGGCAGCGCCGCCGGTGTACTGCGTCGGGCCGCTGGTCGCCGGCCACGGCGGTGAGGAGCAGAGTCGCGTCGAGTGGCTGGACACGCGGCCCGAGCGCAGCGTGGTGTACCTGTGCTTCGGGAGCACGGGCGCGGGCAGCCACTCTCGGGAGCAGATCCGGGAGATCGCGCTCGGGCTGGAGAGGTCCGGCCACGGGTTCCTGTGGGTGGTCCGGGCACCGCCGCCTCTCGATCCGGCCTCCGACCCGGACCTCGACGACCTGCTCCCGGCCGGGTTCCTGGACCGCACCGCCGGCCGCGGGCGCGTCGTCAAGGTGTGGGCGCCGCAGGTGGACGTGCTCCGGCACCGCGCCACGGCCGCGTTCGTCACGCACTGCGGGTGGAACTCCGTGCTTGAGGCGGTCGCCGCCGGCGTGCCGGTGCTCTGCTGGCCGCTCCACTCGGAGCAGCGCATGAACAAGGTGGTCGCGGTGGAGGAGATGGGGATCGGCGTCGAGGTGGTCGGGGAGCAAGAGCACGGGCTCGTCAAGGCCGAGGAGGTCGAGGCCAAGGTGAGGCTGGTCATGGAGTCTGCAGACGGGGAGCGGCTCAGAGCGCGGGTCACGCCGCAACGAGAAGCCGCCGCCGCGGCGTGGAAGGACGCCGGCTCCTCGCGTGCCGCGTTTCGCAGGTTCTTGTCTGACTCCCTGCTGCCACGTCCAGCTCCACAAGACGTACATCACTCTTAATTAATCTTGGGACAAGACGTACGTCAGTCTTAATCTGGGAACAGCGTGCTGGTGGAGGGTACACGTCCAGCTCCACAAGATCGTACATCGCCCTTAATGTGGAGACATGGTTGTGACATGGAGACATGATTGTGGCTGACTTTCTTCACCTCGCCCCATGTCTAGCACTTGTCTGATAGGTACTTACAATAACGTGCTACTACTTCGACCATATGTATGTGGAATAATTCGAGCCAAATGTCTCCTAAAACATGAGTGCATTTATACCAAAAATATTTCTAATTTCAGTCATGATGAATATGTTTGCCACAGTAAATAAAATTCAAAATTTGAGTTACACCGAATATAATTCAGTGGTGAATGACATAGCCCCTGTTTCGTTTCAGCTTCTGCGTCTCCAACCAGCTCTAGAAGCAAAAAGCTATCCCAAACGAACTCGCTTTTCCTAGAATCGGTATTGTTGAAAAGCGAGCAAATGAACCTAGAATGGAAAAGCACGTCTCATGTCCCCTTATTCAGATTTGAATATTAGGCCTTGCAGCACCGCATTTGTTTATTGTAATGCAATGCTAAACACAGCAGTTTGGACTTTTCACAATGTCGCTGCAAGATCTTTCGAGAAAAGAAAAAACAATGGTGTTGCTATTATTATTTAATATTTAATCCCATAATAGCACATATTCGAAGTTGTTCAGTTTTCGTAGGTAATGCAGAAAATAGGCAGAAAACATGGCAACTATAGATAAAGGCTGGCGAGCAAGGCACAAAAGGCCAAAAGATGGGTCGTGCCGATCGGCGCATCCATGTGTCGATTGGCACGGTCAAGGAAGGCAAAGTAAGGAAGCCTGATTGGATAAAGAGAAAAGCTCAGTCCAATGCAAGTCGGAGTCGGTGGATGCCTAGATCAAATTCGTCAAGGATAAAAGAAGAGAAAAACAACCAGAGTCGACGATTAGGAAGAGAAAACTATAGCAAGTCTAGGGTTCCAAGATAGTGGAGGCGAAAGGCGGCGAACACCGAATAGATCCACCAAAAGGGAGGTTGTGCCGATAGGCATGGAGATCGCGCTGATCGGCACGTGCGTGCTCCTGCACTGTTCCTCATCTCTCCACCATGTTCGGTGTGAGTGAGTAGTCTCATATTCTCTTCTTTGGTGCAGGATTGCAGGAATCTAGCTATGTAAACTCTTATACTTGTTGAAACTCTCTTAATGAATTTAGTCTATGCGATGCACTTAATTATAATAAAGATGGACACATCTATTCGTATCGTTAGTGTAAGTTGCAATTATGCTTTTGCTCATCACATGGTGCAAGAAACCAGTGGAGAGGTAATAGCCCATTTCATGTGACAAGCCGGAGTGAACGAAATCACCATGTCTTGTAGAATACTAAGTTTATCATCCGAGTTAACGAGGTTGAACTCGCATGCTAGTGAACCAATCATAAGGAGAGAATCCTTGATTATCTTGTTACGCTCTTATCAACAACTTTTTTTACATCTTTGTTATCATATGCAATCACAACTCTAGCAATCTATTAGTAATAACTATTAGTAAAAGTTCCGCTTGTTCTCCGTGGATTCGATTAAACCTTGGAATACTCTTTAAGAGAAAAAAATGCTACAACTGTACCCATCCTCTTACGGTATATAAGTGGGTGCGTATATACGACCAACAGTAGCCAACTCAATATTGTGCACCTCACAAGCGTAGGAGGTCTTGATAGCATACTTGGAATACAAGGACACCCTTGGGACCTCGCATCTTCATCATGTGGTACTCATAATTTGGAATTGCCATGAACTTGGCGAGCACTTGTCAACCAAGGATGGCATGGTATGCTGAGTTGACGTCCACGACCTAGAACGTGATGTGCTCCGTTCGGTAATTCTCCTTAGTCCCAAACGTCACTAGCAAGGAAATTTACCATAGGGGATTGTTGTTTCTTCCTGGAATAATACCATGAAAAGGTGAAACGCTCCTCTCCAAGTCTTTGACCGAGAGATCGAGCTCGGGAAGGGTCTTGGCGTAACAATACATCCAAACAGCTGCCTTCATTGATGAATGTCTTCTTCAATCGAACCGTGTTGACGGTCGGAGCCAGCACGAGTGGGTAACGATTGGGCTTGGGGATAACTTTCGGGTGATCCGACCGATCAAAAGTGATCGGGACCTCGGACCACCGTGGATACTCACGCGTAGCGAGGGCGATGGTTGACCTCTCCGAATGCGAGCTTCGCTTGCGCATGGATTCGTATGCATCGGGGCCGCCGATGATGCAATTCACCTCCTTGACCGGTTCTCGATAATTATCATCGTTGTTTTCTATGTCTCAATCATGCTTCTTTCCCTTGCCCTTGTCATCTTTAGGTAGCTTAGAAACCACAGCCTTCACAACATATGATGCGAAAGACTTGAGACTCGAAGCAATCTTTGGCCTTGTGGCTACCACCATGAATCATGCAGGGACCATCTAGTAGGTCCTCAATCATAACTCTAGGCTTGGAGCCCCTTTTTGAAGGTGGGACCGGGCGGTCACCTCCATGAGATTGGCCAACGGCGGTGACCGGATTGTCGGCCTTCCACATGTTCTCTTGGATTGATTCCCCCGATGTTGCCCGAGCTTGCTCCCACGTAGGCTATCCACATTGGACTTGCCAACAGCATAATCATCAGCAATTTCAAAGCCCTCGGATGTCGTTAGCTTGAGATTGCGATTGCGATGACCGATCTCGTGCACCAAACCGTCACTCTAGAGCCCAGCCTGGAATGAAGGAATAACTTGTTAGTCGAGAATGTTGGGGATCATAGCCTTCTTAGTACAGAATCGCTCTGATGTACACGCTGAGTGATTCATCCGGCTTCGCTCGATTCTGTTCAGCTCGAAATCATTTTCGGCCTTTTCACAAGTAGCTTGAAAGTTAGCAACAAATTTCTTAGTCAAATAATCCGAGGATGAAATGGACCCTTTGCGAAGGGAATTGAGCCAAAGTTGACCCGCCGATGCCAAGGGCATCGGAAGGTAATTGTCCATCACGAATGTATCTCAACCCGCAGATCGAATGGCGGTCGAGTACATGTCTAGCCACTCTGCTGGTTCGATCCGCCCATCATACATGTCGATGCCGACCGGCTTGAACCTTCATGGCCACGTGCACATGTGCAAATCTTCTTTGAACGCGTTGATACTAGAGTACTCATCCTCATCATCATGATTGCGGCTCCCGAGGGGTGGTGTTGGAGAACGACGACGATGGCGGTAGTTGCGGTCGCGATCGTCGTCCTCGCTGTTGTTGTCGCGGTTCGTCTGTTCCTGCTCCAGGCTACGCGAGCGATCATTGTTCTCCGAGGGAGGTTGGCCTTGATTGTTGTTGTTGCCTCATTCACCATCGTCACGGCGATTGGATTCCTCTCGTTCCTGCTCCGGGCTATGCTTGGCGATCATTGATCTCCGAGGGAGGTTGGTCTTGACTGTTGTTATTGCCTCATTCACCATCGTCACGGCGATTGTCGCGGTCCCGGCTTCAGCGATCACCATCTCTTCGACTACCACCATCATGCCTGTTGTCGCGGTCGTCATGCCTCCGATGATCATTGTTGTTGCGATTGTCGTTGTCATATTGGTTGTCACGGTCATTGTTGTCACGGTCGTCGTCATTACGCCGAGCGTTGCGATTGCCATGACTACGGTCGTTGTCGTTACAGCGAGGACTATGGTCATTGTTACCACGGTTACTCGACTGGTTGCGGTGCAAAAGTTGGGTGGTCATCGACTTGGCTCATCTTCTTCATGCCGACGTTGATTGCTTACACGTCCGAGTGTGGCTGGGAAGAAAGCTAATCACGCTCCTGGGTCTACAATGTAGTTGTGTTTACCTTGCACAATGCACGCCTCAAACTAGGCATCCTTTGAAGTTGTTCTTCCGGGATTGTTTTCATCATGGTGGTCAAGATATTCTTAGCACCCACAATGTTATGGAGCCAAGTTGTGTAGACTTGTTCTCCATCTAACTCTTCTTCCAGGGCGTCCATGTTGAGGGCCCTGGCTGAGCGATGAGGATTTCTTTTGCCATGATTTCCTCGTGATCAGCTATGCTGAGGTGAAGTGTAGACACACGCTCCACCTTGAGCCCCTGCTTGACTAGTTGCGGGCGCATTGGGATCGGTAGCATTGGCTCATGTAGCCTCCTCTTCGGCAGCACAATCTACTCGCTCTCATTGCTCTCATGCTTCATGATCCAATCTTTCTTGCTCAGCTGCTGCTTCTGCATCGGTGAGTTGATTGACGACCAGGGCAGTCGTGAAAACTTATAACAGTGTTTGAACGCCATGTTCGAAATCACTTTCCAACTAAGACGATCGCTAGGCACCACGGACTAGGCGGCAACCATGATCGTAGCCTGGTTGTCCGGATCGAAGGGGAATTCGACAGGTTTGGTTGATTGCGCCATCGGGCGGGCGAGTGCCAAACTTGGCGGGATCCGAAGTGGTGATCGGGATCGCCTCTAGTGATTGCACTTCGAAAGAAGCGGCCGGATTGCGGTCACAATTGACCAGTTGAACCTTTCTAGCAAATCAGCCTCGAAGTCAAGAGACCCGAAGCGTATCGCGAAGCCTCGAGCGAAGTCGAAGTTGATTGTAGATGCCATCGAGCTCGCCGAGAGAATCTCATTGGGATCCCCTACCCGGCGCTACAAATGTCGAGGTTTAACTCAGCGTGTAAACTATGAGGCCCCACATGGATTAGGAACTCGATGGTGCAACACATGAACCAACAGGGATTTTAGACGAGGTTCGGATGCCTCAATCGAGAGTAATACCCTATGTCATGTATGAGTTGTATTGCTTTAGCAGATTGCTAAGGATGTCACATGTGTTCGTAGGGGTCCCTGCTCCGCCTTATATATTTGGAAAGGCATGATTACATGGAGAATCCTAGTCTGTTACAATGTTTACATAATTGGAAACTCTATCTCTAAGCTTTCTTATCAATGTAGAGACCTACTAGGTCGGTCTTGTACTTTCCTTGGGGATTGCGCTAGATAAGTCGATCTTGTTGTTCGTCTCTGTTTCCATATCGGTCTATAAAAGCTTCGGTACCCTGTATCGGTCGGACACCATTCTATGGGCCCTCCAGATCGGTCGTACAATTTCAATGTGCGACCATGTCCTTGATGAATAATCTTCGAGTAGTATATACCCATAGGGTAAGTACTCGACAGGTGGCACCCACAGAACTTGAGAGAACAGGCAATGAGCCCGATATGCCAAGCATTGTATCGTCATCTTTGTCCATGTCCCTTGTTAGAAAATGTGATGAAACAAAGAATGATGAATTAAGTGATGAAGCCATTTATGATTTTGATTTGCTTTCTCATGATCCTGGAAAGACGATGCCCATCGGATAGTATGATGTCAATGAACGAAATCAAGTGAATACATTGCATTGGGGCCATGTCAACCACGAAGCCATGATTTTCCAAAAATATAAATTGGTGGTAAGCCTCGATGCTTTATTAGCACTTTTTTAAAAACATGACGCTTCATTAGCACTTGGTTTCATGAATATAGTTGGCTTGAATATACTTGTAGAACTAGATGTTGCATTCTATTATGTTTGCTACTTGTTGACTGTAATTGGTTCAACAAATTGTAGATGCATTGGAATTGAGTGAAATAGAGACCGGAAAGGGTCTAAACCATGAGATTGGTTTAGGAAGGCCCCAATATACTCTCGAGACAATGTTGACAATCTTCAAGTCATATGAGTTTGTATTCATGGCACACTAGTTGCTAACCACCTTTGGGTACACATATGACTTAAATCATGCTTTGCAAAAGAGAGATCAAGATATTGTCAATGCGGTCTCATTTATTTTACGAAAAGCATCGATTGCAATTCCTACGAGAGGATAATGGATGGGAAGATTTTCTCAAAGATTTCCATTCCTTTTGTGTAAAATATGTCTCAAAGATTTCAATTTCTTTTGTGTGAAATATAGCTCGGTTGATCCATTTCATTAATTAAAAAAGTAAGTATGCTTCCGGTTAATTACCACATTGAAGCTTCATCGGGAAGAAAAGTGCACTTGTTAAACTGACATTGAAATTTTCTTTTTCCTTTTGTTTTGGGTGCCAATTAGCTATCGTTGCATTGGATGCCAAAGATCACCCAAACGAAGCCTTGGTTTAAAAAAAAGTGAGAATCATGATATTTGAAAACTGTAGAGTTTCGGGAGACCACACTTAAAAACTTATAGATGTGGTTTGTTAAAACTTCATATCCAAACGGGTCCATACGACCATAAAGATACAGGCCAAAAATATTGTCACTTGTTAGGCTTTGTTTTGATGCCCCTCAGCTGCAGATCATGCCTAGTAGATGAGCCTGCCCATGTCAAATGGGCTTGAATTGGGGTCACCTAATCCAAGGCAAATTTCAGACGCACTCCCTATGTAGCGCGCTACTCCGATGTGCCCGAGCCTCGGGGTAGCACACTTTATTTTTCATGTGCGACTGGGGTGGATGGTCATGGCGCGGTCGTGACGCATGCAGCCGGGATGTCGTGCGGGAGGTAGTGGATTTTAAAAAAATATAATTTGAAATAATCTATTTTTTAAAAAAGTCCACAACTAAATTTCCAACATCTAGACGTTTTAATCACGCCATGTAACGTGGTGTGATTCCAGCTTGATTCCACTAGAATCACGCCGTATGACATGGCATGATTGGGTGACACATCAGCGTAGACCGCCACATAGGATTGAACGACGTGTCTAGGTTGACCCAATCACGCCAAATGGTCTAGCATGATTGCGGTGCCAATCACGTTGATCTATTTGGCGTGATTGGGTCGGGTATAAGCCGCACGTCAGCCCTTCTTCCTCCTCCCTCTCCTCCATTATTTTCATCCGCCGCACCTTAGAAAGGCGCCGCCCGGCCGCCGCATCCGTCGTTCCCAGCCACCCATTCGCCCGGATTTCGCGGGGGACCCCCGTGGAAGGTAACTCCACCAATCCATCCGCGTATTATTCGAGTCTATAGTCATTTTGTGTAGGGATTGAGTTAGTTAGGGTTAGAATAGGTGTAGGAGATTGTGAACGATTGGGGATGATTGGGATTGCCAACATCACTAGATAGGTAGGTTCAAATGTTTATTTGACGTGTAGGTTTGGTTGCATGCGCCGTTATAATGAATTGTCGTAGTGTAGACATGAAAATTGCTTATTATACCTTTTATTTGTAGGAAAGTATTAATTGGCTTTATTTGTTGTAGATGAATAGAATTGTCCGTATATTTCATGATGGGAGGGTTTGTGGAAATGGTGAGATGGTTGGTATGTTTGAAGAAGTGAGCACATTTGAGAAACCACCTTTTCATAGAGTTGTTGGATCGTGCTCGGTCAATCAAGGATTGTGTGTTAGTTAGTTTACATGGTCGTTTTGATGCTCGGTGGTGGTGGTCGAGCATATTATGTGGGTTTGAAAATTTTGTGGTGAGCATGATTGGAATTTATACAAGGATTGTTTGAAGGATGCTCAGATTAAATGTTCCGAGGTGATACTAGATGTGGTAGCAAATGTGGATGTGAACAACGGTTGTAACCCCCTGTGGAACCGAACGTTTGTTCACAAGTGGATGAACCCGTTGAGACATTGACTCAAGAAGGAAGGTTGAATGTGGAAAAGAATAGCCGAGGTGGAGATGTGTGTACGTTTGAGTTAGCAGTGGTTACGAATGATTTTTCCGATGACACATTCGAAGATGAGGAACGTGAGTTGGAGGAGAAAAGGAATGTGGAACAGGAGGTTCGGTCACTGCCCGATTCGGATGAAAAAGATGAGCAACCCGAGAGCCGGGCAACATGACGAGGATAGTCGAGCAAGTAGTGATTTTGGAGGAGTTGGGCAAGACAATGATGGTTATCATGATCATGGGCCGATGGATAATGATGGAAGAGTAGGTAGTGAACCCATTAGTTTCAATGGTGAAGTGGAGATAGATTGGAGAAATATTACAGTGCGGAAGAGTTGCATACATTGAGGGATATGAATGTTGAATTGCCTAAGGTTCCTAGCCACCATGATCTCCATCACACCTTGCTAAATGTGACAATGGTTTGGCGTCGAAAGAAGGATCGGCAAATAGCAGCCAACATATGATTAGAAAGGGTCAGCTGTTTGATAGTATGGCATATTTGAAACACTTCTTTGAGAATTACGCGATGCGACACCATAGGCCTTACTACGTGATTAACTCCAATCAGTGGGAGAGGTACCATATCAAGTGCTAGCGAGTCGGGTGTCCTTGGGGTGTATGGGCCCGATTAGTGAAGAATAGTAGGGATTGTTGGAGAGTGACAAATGTTAGGCAACCTCACACATGCGGAACAATAGATGTATCCCATGTGCATTCACAATGCACCGCAAGATATCTTGGCCTCCGTGTTGCTCCAGTGCTATAGGCTAACTCACGTATCACGAGTTGCAATTCTAGTTAAGGCTATCCATCATTTCACCTGGTTACCGTGTGAAATATGGGAAGGCATGGAGGGCAAAGCAATATGCAATGGCACATCTATGGGGAGATTGAAAGGAGTCTTACAACAAGGTGCTAAAGTTACTTAATGCTATTGCCCATTGTAATCGTGGAACTAAATATTTCATTGATACTTGTGGAAAGGCGGGGCCGGAGGGCCCTTGCCTTAGCCAGGTGTTTGGTGTTTTCCTCAATGTGTAGAGGCCTTTAAGCATTGTAGGCCTATTATCGAGTGGATGGAACTTTTTGACTGGAAATACAATGGCACATTAATAGTTGTTTTAGGCATTAACTAGAGGATCAGTTGATTCCTCTAGCATTTGCAATCACGGAGGGAGAGAACAACTCGAGTTGGTCATGGTTTATCATGCATGTCCGACGACATGTGATTGGTCCAGGGAGGCAGACCTGTATGATTTCGGATCGGCCCTAGGGGCTTATAAATGTTGGCAGAGAGGAATTGGATGGATATCCTCCTCTTGTGCATCGGTGGTGCATACGCCACTTTGCTGGAAATGTTTGGAGAAGGAAGAAAAGCAAGGAGGTCATAAATGGTCTAAAACATGCGTGCAAAGCTATGGAAGACAAAAAATTCTTTGCTCAAATCGAGGAGTTGAAGATGATTATGAATGCCCGAGCTAAGGAGTGGTTGGAAGAGGACATGGAGGAGGTGAGTAAGTGGGCATTGGCTTTTGATGAGGGAGGCTAGAGGTGGGGTACAATGACTACCAACATTTCGGAGGTGTTCAGTTATGTGGTTAAGGGAATTCGAGGGATGCCTATTTCGGCCATCATAATATTCATATTCCACAAGTGCAATTATTACTTTGTGAATCAATGGTTAAAGGCAAAGGTAGGCATAGAGGAGGGTAAGTTGTGGGGAACTCCCGGCAAAACACTTACGTAATGATGGAGTAATTTCGAGAGTCAAGATGCATGTCTTTGCAATGCACGAGAGTTGGTTTATGAAGTTAGATCGGTTACTCATACGGGAATTGGAGGTGAGAGGTCCGGTTGAAGGGTGTATAGGGTGGAGGTTGGAGACAATACCTCGTGCACATGCATGACCCCTCAATTGCTTCATGTACCATGTTCACATGTAGTGACTGCATGTCGTACTCGAGGTTTGAGTTATGTGACTCCAAGTTACTTGAACCCGTTCTACTCAAAACAATCTGCACTAAGGTGTTGGGAGTCTACTTTTGAACCATGTTTGGACTCGACGCAATGGCCTGAATATACTTGGATTCCTGATGTTAGCCTTTTGAAAGAAAAAAGGGGTAGGCGGAAGACAAAACATTTGAGAAATAATCTTGACGATATGAGCAAGGGATATGGCACCGATATGTATGGAACATGTGACTTTAATAAGGACCCGATAAAACATCGTTGTTCTATATGTGGTGAAGAAGGCCACGGAATGGAGTGACACATGTTGGGTCCAAAGAATAAACCAAAATCGAAGCGTAAGGCTTGGCGATCTCGGGGGCAAATTTCTAGTACTAGTGGTCGGGTAATTAAGTAGAATGTTGTTCTATGGGTATCTTTAATTTTCATTTAATTCATGTTTTGTGTAATTAAATATTTTTTTAACCTATGTTGTAATCCATTTTCTTCGGGAGATGCCCCCGCCCCACGTGCTTCCCACTTCTTGACACAAACTACAACAACAAGCACCGGGCACACTTAATGGTGGACGACGGGACGGTGAGTCATAAATTTATAGTTTTATTATTGCTTTCATGTAATCTTAAATTTATTGATGTTGGTAATTTCATATTTAGTTATTTTTGCAGGTTCTTTCGCCTTTGAGGATGCGCACCCACGCTCCTACGCGAGTGGGAAAATTGCTTCATGCCCTTCCTCAAGCGTTCGGGTTGTTGCCTTCGGCCCGTATGGTCGGCTTCAACCTTCCCTCCTTCGACAGTCCGGCTCCGACGAGCACTTGTGGACCGCTAGAGGCCGAAGACACACCTTTCACCTACCCTGTGGTGAGGTGGTGCCTACCATGGAGGATGTAGGCATGATTCTTGCTCTACCCATATATGTGCTAGCTTTGTGTGATCGGTTTCAGCCTCGGGGGTGACGTGACGAGCATGGAGGAGTGGCTTGGTCCGAGGCCATCGGAACAGTAGCCGGATCGCCGTGACACCAAGACTACTTGGAGTGAGCTCAAAGTTGTTGATGGATAACTTTACTATTGATTGTGAGGCTGCGTACCCAGAGGAGGTGATTGAGATTGCTTGTAGAGCTTGGCTGTGGCACTTGGTCGGCGGGTACTTGTTTCCTGACGCAAGTGGTAACATCATTTCTTGGATGTTGTTGCCATATATTATGAATCCCTGGGACAAGATTGGTCAATACGAGTCGGGGTTCCGTAGTCTTGGCCTACTTGTATCACTAGGCGTGTCGGGCTTGCCGCAGGGTTGGGTCCAATGCCAATCTTGTCGGATGCGCTTACCTACTGCAGCTGTGGATGTGGGAGAGGTTTCCTCTAGCTAGGCCGGAGCGTGGTTTGGTCGAGGTAATTATTTCATATTTTCCCCATTTGCATTATTCTTGTTGGTAATACTATGTTGGTAATGATTTTGTAATACTTTGTCTTGCAAGCGTGGCCATACGATGATGAAGGCTCCTCGCCCACAGTTGCTTACCTCTACCACAAGCTGTGTGAACATCGTTGGGAACCTTGACCATAGGTATAGGGACTATACCAACACCCTTGACGTCATCACCACTAGTCGGGTAACATGTGAATCATACCTTATCATTGCTATATTAGTCCTTGTATGTAATAAAACCATGTGAACTACTCTTATAGATCACTTGGACACCGTACGTGCGGCTGGAGGTGACCAACTTGCCGCTCAAGCCCATGTGCTTTCGTGACATGAACTACTGGAGGGCTGAGTTGCGTTTGATTTTCTTCTATGCCGTGGAGTGGCACCGACCGCAGAGGGTCATGCGCCGGTTTTGGCACTTGCAAGAGCTGGATGTTCCTTGTGCTAGCACGAACCAAAATTTGCACAAGTAAGTATATTACACAAAATTCCCTTACATAAGCATATTTTCCTGTGATTTATCTACATTGGAGGCTTTCTGCTTACTTGCAGGGTGGATAGACGATCGGACAAGGGGGCGGTGAACTGGGTAGCAAAGCACGAAGCTTGGTTGATTATATGGAATGGGCGGCAACAGAGGTCGGTCCATCCATGGGAGGGACCAGTCCATCACGCTGGTGCTTACAAGGACTACCTCTACCGGCTTCACCAAAACAATCGCTCGAAGCTGCGACCGGCTCTCAACCAGCAGTACCTTGCTGAGCAACCGGACTCCGATAGCGAGGAAGAATTCATTGATGACTATGATGAGGTAACTCACACGGTGACATAACCGGAGAGAGATCCCTTCGAGGATTACGCAATAAGTATTTGCACTTCAATTTCCATGTCCACATCACTTGTATTTCCAATTCTAAGTACACTCTTAAATGTAGGCAACCCAGCTACTACGAATGGCAAATGATGTCGGGACGCTTTAGGACACCAACCAGGCTCACAGGAGGAGGTTGGGGCCCTTCGTGCTTTACGAAAGTTGCCTAGAGGGGGGGAGGGGTGAATAGGCAATGTAGATAAATCCTGAAAATCACAACGCTAAAATTGAAAAAGTCAAATCGCTCACGACGGAACTTCCGTGATAGACGGAACTTTCGTTAGGGCAGAGAAAGAAATCCTCGAGAATGACAACGAGAAGGGAATCTTACGATTCCAGTTGAATGGATACCTTCCTTGACCTCTTGGGAGTGTTGTACCTGCAGGAATTCAATAGACACACAATACACAAGTAGATCGGGAGATAAACACCCAAAGAGAAACAAACAAGCACACAACAAAGAGGAACAAGAGAGACACGGAGAATTTTCACCGAAGTTCGGACCCCTCACAAAGAGGTTCCTACGTCTCCGGTGAGGAGCTCACAAAGAGCCATGTCTCTATCAACCCTAATCCTCCCCAAGTGGCCACAAAGGTCAAACTTGGTTTTCTTCTTCTTCTTTTGATTCTTTTTTCTTACGGAGGCGAATCACAACCTTCACAAACTTCCCAAGGCTCACCACAAGCTCGGGAGCTCTAGGGTGACACCTAGCCAATCTAGGAGAATGAATTTCCACGAGTAACAAGTGAAAACAAGATTGATTGCTAAGGGAAGATGTGCTCTCGGTTGAGATGATGCTCTCAACCTTGGAATCAAGATGGGGACTCTCTCAAATACCCTTGGATCTCAAGGAGAATGGAGAGAAGTGAGAGAGAGAGAGCTTGAGCAAGATTTGGGAGTTCAAAAAGCACCGGCGCCTTTGCTCACGGGTTGGAGAAAGCTTTATATAGTGGAGGCTCAAAAAGAGCCGTTGCTAGGTCAACTCGAGGCTCGACGAAACTTCCGTCACCCCTATGAAGCAATGGTGGAAAAACGTCGGAACGGAACTTCCGATTAAGTTGGGACTTCTGTCCCAAACTCTCGGAACGGACGGAACTTCCGTCGCCCGAGAGGGAATTTCCGTCGGGTGAGAATTGGCTGAGCTAGAGTCCTAGGACGGAACTTCCGTCCGGTCCGGGACTTCCGTCCCACACTTTTTGGAATTGACGGAACTTCCGTCGAGGAAAGTGGAATGTGGGTTAGGTTGGCTTTTTGGACTTGGATTTTTGATACTTTGGTTTCCAAGCTGATTTAAGGTAGCTAGAGCACATTCTTCCCTCCACGTAAGATCATTTCACCCCTCTTGATAGTTTGGCACAACTATACTCAAAAAGCTACAAATCTAATCTTGTGACTCTTGCTTTTGAGTATTGAACAACTTTTGAATGAGAGGTGTACTTTCTCACATTGTGGGTATTGTTCTTTTGATATCCTGCACATATACTCAAGAACACATTAGAGTTTTTAATTGTTTGTCATTTATCACCAAAACCCACTAGGGGGCCTAGTTGCATCTTCAATCTCCCCCTTTTTGGTGATTGATTATAAACAATTAAAAAAAGGGTAAGGATATCAATAACGAAAGAAAAGAAACAAACAAAATATAGCGGAGCTCCCCTAATGAGATACATGGGTCACACAAACATGTGAGAGAGCTCCCCCTATATTTTGTACATGTGGGGTGCCTACAAAGCGTGCACAAGTGACATGCAAGAGTATATAAGCAAGGACAAAAACGCAAGAGCGCGCACCACACAAAGCCAGCCATATGCTTAAGCAAACGGATATGATCCACACATTAAAGCATTAACACACATCACATCATCATTCAAAGACATAGCTTGCAAGGTATTTTAAGAAACTACCCCTATTACAATAAGGCATACATAGTCTCACACAATACATGGTTCCATAAGTTCCAATCACTAGAGAAAGATACAAAGGCTAAAAGTGATCCCTTTTCAAGCTAAAAGTGATCCCTTTTCTCATGTGATCCCTTTTCTCACTCTCTCCCCCTTTGGCATCAAGGCACCAAAAAGGAAGGAGAGCGAGAAGTGAATTCACTCATCATCGTTGGAGGCGATTTCTTCTTCCTCCTCCTCTTGTCCACCAAAATCTTCCTCCTCATCATCACCATCATCATCATCATCATGAGCAGCCGCATGAGAGCTTTGTCCACCATCACCACCAAGGTATGGAGCATAATCCTCCGGCTGCCACCGATATATAGGAGGAGTTGCTTCCTCCTCTTCCTCGGACCCTGCAGGAGAGACCTCCAAGCCCTGAAAACTGCATCCTCTCTTGGTACCACAACTGCAACAATAGTGTTCGTACCCTAACTCGGATGATACCACACCTCGCCTAGCTGGGACGCTGCATTGACAACGTAGTGTCGGCCTCTCCTCACATGGTAGTGACTTACCATATGTCACATCCTCCAACAATTCTTCCGGATATATGGATATCACGTCTTTGAACCATATATCCACTCCCGAAAATTGCATCCTCTCTTGGTGTCCTGGACATAAGAAATTAAAATGGTATCTAGTCATTCATGACAAACAACCATAATTTTTTTACATATTACCAACCATGCTAGTGAATGGACAATGGAAGGGAGGCTCACGCACACGCCTATATGAAGCATCAATTTTCTCTTTATTAGACATTAAAGGAGGATTAGGCGGTGGTGGAACCCATTTTTCAAACAAATAGTACGGCTTGCCCTCTTGGTCCCAATGGAATAGCAATATCCTCTCATCATATGCCTCCGGCCCCTCAATCCACTGAAAGAAGCTGCATTGCACTACCTATAGCAAATTTCATAATTCCACTAAGTTCAATAACAAACCACCAATAACAAAGATCACGAGTGAGAGTAAACATACCCCATCATTTGAACAACAATAGTATGATCGGGCGGCTATCGGCTGGTGTCGGGATTGCTTCACGTGTACAAGGATGCTACATTCACACGAAGGAATAGGTAGCAAATGTGGAACCGGTGCATCCACGGAGCTTACGTTAGGATACATCTCCCACCGCTTATCTACTTCACCAAAATTAAAGAAAGGAAATACAAACTCTTAGGTTATATCAATTTTGCTCATTTTCTCAACCTAAACCTAAACCCTAACTATCAAAATAATCACTAATCACTACAAATCTTAGGACAAAGCAATACCAATACCTTCGTAGATGAAGCATCCAAGAAATTTATCCAATGAGCTTCAAGTTTTGTAGGGAGGATCAAGATGTGCTTTTTTCACCGTAGAGAGAAGAAGAATGGAGTGAGAGTGGAAGAAGTGAGGAGGAAGAAGAAGGAAGGGGCTGCTGCGACATATAGGGGGCAGCCAAATCATGCCAAATAGATCGGCGTGATTAGCACCGCAATCACGCAGGACTATTTGGCGTGATTGGGTCAACCAGAACACGTCGTCCGATCTCGCGTGGCGGTCCACGCTGACGTGTTACCCAATTACGCCATGTCATACGGCGTGATTCATACTGGAATCACGTCATGTTACATGGCATGATTAAAACATCTAGATGTTGAAAAATTAGTTTTGGATGGTTTTTTCTAAAAAATAGATTATTTATTATTATTTTTTAAAAATCGGGGGCAGTGTGGGGAGGCAAGCCGGTGGATGGAGAGCTCGGCAACACGTGGCGTCATTTTAAATCAAGTTTGATTCACAACTTCAAATCATTTTTTATTCCAAATTACAAATTTGATTTCAATTCCGTTTGAACCATGATATTATTAAGAATAAATGCAATAAAACAAGATCTCACATGATTATATTTGGAATAATTTAAATTTTCATGTTTCTACCATCATTATTATATGTTCTACCTATATAATAATATTGTTCTAAGTATTAACCAACATTGTTCTAAAAATATACTACTATTGTTCTACTTGTGCAAATATCATCTTTCTACATATCTTCTTCCATTGTTCTAGCTACAATGTGCTATTATTCTACCTATACACCATCATTGTTTTACCGTGTATTACTATTGTTCTCCCACTATTTTCAAAAAAAATCGAATATATTTGTTCAAACATGTGTAAGATGTTCATGCTGCAATATTCATAATGTTTGCTAGCATATTTTGGCAAAAATATATGTCCGCTCAAACAATTTCCCTATGCAATTTTATGGGTGGAAAAAGAATGGGAAAATCCCTTCAACACTATTGGTTAAATCTGTAATCCCTTCATTGCCACCTACAAAATTTATATCCTGTCAAGGCAATTGCCTCTTAAATTGAATCCCTTCTTGCCATTATTCCGTTAGCCCTAAGTGACGCCCGTTACGCTCAACACCAGCTTCGACACAATATGACCAGCGGAAGCCTGAGTTCGTCGGCGCCCGTCCATCCCATCGTCTCCACCGGCTGCTCTACGATGCGCTGATCCATGGCAGCAAGCCTAGCTAGCTGTGCGACGACTACATGCTTTCGTGGCAGCACAACGGCGTTCGCGGCGGCGGCAAGCTTAATTAGTGAGCACATCGGCCAGGCCATGGAAACAAGGGCAGGGTCTTGCCCACACCATGGCGGCCAGGGAAAAAAACTCGAGCTCACCCACGCGCTAGTCATGGCCAGGGAAAAACTCGAGCTCGTCTGATTTTATTGTTGCAGCTGTCTGTGGCAGCCATGGGAATCCAAAATCCGATAAATAACACTACGATTTGGCATTTTGAAATGGTTAAATAGGTGTACAAGAACCTCAGGTAGCTACACCCGCGAGGAATCGAACTAAAACTCACCAAGCAGGAAGTAAATGAAGGCGAGGTGGAGCTCATTCCGACGACCATATGCGAGAAAGAAACACCTCAATCTCATCTCTCAACGTGAGAACCTGGAAAAGAAATGGCACGGGGAGTTGGAGGGGTTCCATGTGCTTCTTATGGCGGCATAGCTCGGCCGGAGATGGGTTGATGGCCGGGCAAGCTGGAGCTTCGGTCTGCACAGTGGGGAAGAGGACGATAGGCACCTGACTCAACAGAGTAACGGAGTATGGCAAGGAAGGGATTCATAAGACAATGGCATTAGCAGGATATGAGTTTTTTAGGTGGCAATAAAGGGATTAAAGATTTAACCAATGGTGTTGAAGGGATTTTCCAAAAAAGAATATACGAGGAATGCAACAGCTGGTGGCTATCACTCTCCCGCTCGCGTGCCCGGAAAAGTCAAGAAGTGGGTCGTGTTTGTCCCGGTTAGCAGGCCTGGATTGTCCTACGCGTCGCTCACATACACAAAGGGGTCCCTCGACTCGCACACCTTATATGTAGGCGTGCTACTCATAGCTTGCATGTAGCACGCTTTAGGATTGGTGCGAGAGGGTCCATCGAATGGTGCGGAGCAAGTGCAAGCGGCTTGGCCGTGCCGAAGCGCCTACTGTTGATTGTATTCATGTCACGGCACACCTGTCAATGTTTCAGTCACCAACAGATGGGGTATTTTGGATTCGAATTTTTAAATTGATTTTTCCCTAAAATAAAAATATGTTTTTGAATCAGTTTGAAAACTTGTGTTCTTTCGAATTAATTCAACAGAACTAGATCACATATGAATATATTACTTGAAAATTTGAAAAATTACATATTTGAAATTGATTTTCGAAATTTTCATTTTTTTCTATCATATTTGATTGAATGTTCCAACTGTGGAGCTAAACTGTTTCATAATTAAATTCAGTTGTTCCATAACTAAAATTCAATTGTTCTAGTAACAAAAATCCATTGTTCTAGATTTGAAATTCCATTTGGCTAGCAATAAAAACCAAATGTTCTAATAGTAAAATTCAATTGTTCCATTAGTCTAAACTAATTGTTCTATGTTGTATTTTGAATTGTTCCTATAAGGATTTTTATTATTCCAGAATTGGGTGTATAGTTGAATAGATATAAAATGTATCATAAAAAGTTTTAATGATCAATCCTGTAGTGGTCGGAAATTCATTCTCGTTTTAAAATTTAAATTCCTACATAACATAAAATAATTCACTGCAAATAAGAAAAAGAATGCAAGCCAGCAACAACCGTCCGGTTTTTTTTCTTCATTCAAGGACAACTACCAACCGTCCGTGCCATAAAAAAGGTCAAATCTACTGTCAGACACGACACTAAAAAAAATCATATTAATTGGCGGACACTACCGAAATGTGGTAATTAGCTGCTGAACACTAGAATATAGGAAATGAGTTTTTCTAAATTTTTTATCTTGATGTACATGGTATATGACATTTTGAAATTTTGCATAAGTATGTGTTGTTTCATTCTCTAACTATGTGTTTTTCCCATAATTTTTTTGACAGTTTGCATAGCTTAATATGAAAAATAAATATTCTTCAAGTTACAAAAGTTATCTCCACCCCTTAAATTCACCAGTGGGAATGTTACACATCTAAGGATCGATAATAACCAGCATCATATCCGAGGGCTAAAAACAATCCAAACATCCCACAAGTTACCTCCTCTGCGTGGGCGTGACCCCCCACCCCTTCGACACCTTTTCTCCACCTCTCCACCTCGCAAAGGGCGGCAGCAACGGCCATGGATGCACGGGAGGCTCTCCCCCAAACCCTAGCTTGAAGGGCGCGAAGGGCGGCGGCAACGACCATGGATGCACGGGAGGCTCTCCCCCAAACCCTAGCGTGAAGGGCGCGTCGGGGCGGCGGCGGTGCGCGTGTAGGTCAGGCAAGCTGCGAAGGGCGGCGGCGGTGGCCATGGATGCACGAGAGGCGTGTGGCGGAGGCCCGGTCCTGGTAGGAGCAGGTCCGTCCGCCTCCACCGTCGTTGCAGCGCCGCGCCATTAACTGCCCGCGCGTGAGGCACCATCGGAAGCGATGTCAGGCACGGCGACACCCTCGATCTGCCTCATCAAGGCTCGTTGCTCCCCTCCCGCCACACCCCATGGACCACCATGGACGGGCTCACCTGCGAAGATGAGGGGCCTGCCCTACTCGACAGCGCCGGATGCACCACCCGAGGTATGAGGTCACCTATTTCCTCGTTGCTTTTGTTGGTTCTCAAGAGTATTTGGTGTAGAAAAGATGTGTTGTGTCTTTCCACTTCGTTGTGAAAGAGCAGTGTAACATTAGTGTTTGAGCGTTTACACTACTAGTAGTGTGCACGTGCAACACGCACGTGTTCATCATAAGGGGTGATAGCTCTGTCGCAACCAATAACGGAGAATAAACACAATACGGGAGTGGCATACTCAAATAAAAGCAGATATAAAATGGATTCACCAGACATACCAGCTACCAAACTTCATTTAGGTTCTCACAAGTAAATGTTAGATTCGAATTTGAACACATTGTGGTACAATTTTAACTTCTGTTAACATAGACATTGGACAATAATTATCAGGAGCCAACATAGCGTCAATGTTCAGGTAGGTTATGAGTAGCTTAGAAGATGGATGTTTCCTTGCCTTTCTTCTCTCGAGGATCTGTAAATGATTGCACCTGCGCAAATTGAAATTAGAAAAAGGATGAGAAACATGGAAATACAACTCCCAAGATAACTCAGTACATATGGTGAACAACAAACAGAAATCATTCAAAAGATTGTATCAGGCACAACACCAAGATGAAGGGTGAAATTAAATAAATAAGAGCGTACCATTATTATATCAAGCTTGTAATAGATCTGTATGTATGATGTTCTTGATGTCTTCCATGATGATGTGAAACAACTTTATTCAAGATGTTAGTTGCCCCTGAAAGGAAATGCTAGTTTGTATCATGTATATAAAAGTTACGAGGGAAATTATATTCAAAACATGTACCATTTTCAAGTTTCTAATAGATCTCTATATACAATGTTTTTGGTGCTGTTTGCTTCTTTCTTAATATCTTTGTTTGGTTTTGCAAGAACCCAAGTTGTTTGAAGTGAGACACCCCTCGAAAGAGCAACATACAGTTGACCATGTGAGAAAACAGGTTCTGGTAGATAAATACCAACATGCGGAACCGTCTGCCCTTGTGCCT
The DNA here is from genome assembly GCA_031894775.1 of Chloris gayana. Classification (NCBI taxonomy): domain Eukaryota; kingdom Viridiplantae; phylum Streptophyta; class Magnoliopsida; order Poales; family Poaceae; genus Chloris; species Chloris gayana. The sequence goes on from JAUNZO010003273.1 coordinate 256,640, forward strand.
TGTTAATAGTCATAGCAAAGCTCAATCGAACTGGAAACTGTTTCCTCTTAAGTTTGAAAGGGACAACAAGATCTTCGAGAGGGTTCTAGAGGAATACGGGGGATAAAAACTCTATCCCCGACATGACTTCCACTAACAATCTCTGCATCAATCGCATGGTTGTCATAATTCTTGACAATAAGGCGGGTACCATTGCACAAACCGCTAAATGGGTCTAGGTTTCGTAGAAGAATAAGAGGACAATTTACTTTTATCTTCAATCGATGTGGAGGAAGACCATTGGGTGTGATTGAATTTAGAAAATCTAGTGGGTAATTATTTTGTGAGTCATCTTCAACCGAGTCCCAGCTATAAAACACTTTCTTCGGACCAGGGAATTTGTCGATCATCCTTGCATTTATTTCATCGACATAGTCATTTCTTGTGCATAGGATTCCTCGAGTACTCATGTAATCACGTGAAGTATAATTCATGTGAAGATTTGGGAAGACACAATCAATAAGGTTGTCAATAGAATTATCATTCTGGTACTCGATCATCATTTCTTTGGGGAGACGCACATAATCTCCACCAATAGTTTCTTCGATGCCATCCCCAATCCTAAGTAGATATTCTGCGAACCAAGGATCAGATTGTGCTCGCATGTTTTGTGTTAGGCTTAACTTGCAGATATTATTCCATATATATGACCTCAGTAGTGTCGCATCCATAATTTGTGCTTTAGTACCCCGTGCCACAACCGGTAAAACTTGTCTGAAATCCCCACCAAATACCATGACCTTGCCCCCAAATGGTTGCTTACATTTCATAATATCCTGTAGGGACCTATCAAGAGTCTCCACTGTTTGCCTCTTAGTCATGGCCACCTCATCCCATATCAAGAGTGAAGCATCACGGAGCATCTCAGCTGTATCACTTTGGAAGGTGAAATTGCACATGGAAATATTTGTAATTTTGATAGGAAGTTTAAAAATAGAATGAGCAGTACGACCACCAGGCATAATGGAAGCTGCAATTCCGGACGTAGCAGATGCAACAGCTATAAGCCCTTGAGAACGAACTGTAGCAATAAGAGCCTTGTATAGAAATGTTTTCCCAGTGCCTCCTGGACCATCAACAAAGAATGTTTGTCCTCTTTTTTTATTTATGTGGTCCATTATTTTGTTGTAAGCAGCTCGTTGTTCTCGATTTAACTTATCAACATTATTCAAGTCTTCCTCATTGACACCCAATGCAAACTGCTCCTGAATCTCCTTGTTATTCTCAATACCACCTATTCCTGTATAGGATAAAAAATCAGATTAGTGTTACAAAAAACGATGTAAGTAATTTACACTAAAAAGATGGTTTAGCATAGAAATCCTTACAATTTATTAGCGTGGTAGTGTTAAATGCATAATCGATGTCCTCTCATAAATGGAATGTGTTAATGGACCATATTAAAGGGTCATTGATTTAATAGTTGGTTTCACCATAAGAAAATAATACTTAGTACAAATAGTACTCTATTATTGACTCAAAAAACATATCAAATGTTTGAAATTGTCCATTGTATTTTGGTAATAACAGTATGTAAAAACATTAATTAGTCTGTCTATAGTATAAATGACCATACCTTGAGAAACAAAATCTGGTAGACGAAACTCCCCTATATGTTTTCCCATTGAACTTAAGATGGAATCGATATGCTTAAGAACCATTTGCTCCACCTTTTTAGCATTACCAATCTTGTGGCTAAAATCTTCTGCCAATGATGTATAGTGCTTATCCCATAGTGCACGAATGTTTGTTGACTCACAGAACACCATAATTATAGCGAATAGCCTCCTAAGAGAGCAAGGCATTTGCCATTTAGCAGCCTCTCGTCAAGCAATCATCGAGAGATTTATCCGTGCCAACAATTCCAATAGCTTCGCATGCATCTCTAAAAGTGTCACAAATGACACCATGTATAGTTCTCAAATGGGTGAATGACATGGCGCCCTCACATGATTCAAGAGCACCCGTAAATAATACCTCTCTCCTTCGGCTGGATTTGCATATACCATACGTCCAATTTGTTTCCTTCCATTTTTCCGACCCATCCACTGCTTATTAGTCTTATCCCACCGATATGATTCCGGGAACTCTATGTACAATAATTGTCTAGCTTTTTTGTCAATAGAATTCATCCTGAAATACTCAGTGAGCATAGATTTTTGTGCCTTCTCACGTTTGATAACATCTCGCAAATCATCTTGCGAGTTATATGCAACCAGATGCATACCAGGAAGATGTACAGCAAGCTGCAAGACAGATGGTGATACCTGTAATGGTAAGAAAGCGAAATTGTAATCAGCTTGTATAGATTTACATTATCGCAATAGGTAAAGAAATATAATTCCTCAATGTAGCCACAAAATAATCAACACACCAGGTGCTATTCATGCACGCTTGAGCTGATCAGTTCAGAAAGCAAACCAGCAAGCACTGAATGGATTATTGCAGCCATGTAAAATCAAACAAACAGTGTTATGGGAATGTTGACAAACAGCTAATAGAAAAAATTATTTTCTTTTAGTATGTGTATTGAACCACTTGATGTCCTTGAAATCGTGTGCATAGGACATTGATTCCTGCTCTTGCATACCAAAAAGGGAAATATTGTCTATTGATATAGTAATCTAAAATGTAAATTATATTATTATACCAATAAAATTGACACTACAAAACTAATTCTCACAACTGAATACCTATCAATACAAAAATCCCAAATAATATATATGTTGCAGATTTCCGTATGAACAAATGGTTTTATGGATGACAAAAAAAATAGACTGAACAAATGCATGAGTGTGATAATAAAAAGTGGAGGTGCTGAAAACGCATTGACATGATTCTTTAATTTATAAATTACCTGATATAGTGGAAAAGCTAATAGTCTATATGCTCCTTCAGTCGGTGTTATCATTCGTGCATCTCTATAATTCTTGATCTCATTGATAACTTTCTCTTCTTTTTCTGACTTATCAACAGAAACGGATGCACCATCATGTCCTTTATAAATGTATTTGTATAAATATTTCACTGCCTTAATACTTGAGCAGATCTCAACATTAATATGGCAATTATAGATCATGAGCAAAGCGGGATTGTATGGAACAACCCATCTATTATCTAATTTTGCTCTTCTAGTATCTATCCACTGTCCGTCATCCCTTCTCCGGTATATAGGATATGAATCTTTACCTTGCTGCGTTGCATCACAGAATTCACGAGGATAACGAAATCGACATTCTCCATCAATCATGCATGGACATTTAATGTTTAGAGTACCACATGGTCCATGCATCATATGCTTGCACACAATATCATGCAACACTGGATACTTCTTCTTATCAGGGATCTCTGCAGAAATAAATCTATCATAGTCATCTCGGTCCGTTCAACTTATCCTTTCTTGCCATCACCAATAGGAAGTGCTCATGAGGTAGCCCTCTCTTTTGGAACTCTGTTACATGTGCATATGCTGCTACTTCACCAAAATGTTTCTTGGTAATTAAGCGCTCATGCAAATCACGGAGTTTTGCCCTATAAATCCTTGCAACAAGCTCAGGACGATCTTGAGGTGTCCGACCAGGGAGTAGCTCACTGGTGACTTCCTCCCAATATGGGTTACATGTCATGGTCACAAAATAGTCAGGTTTGCCATAACGTTGGACCAAAGTCATAGCATCAAGGAACCTTGATTGGACATCACGATCACCGCCCGGAAAGGATCTTGGTAGGACAATTCGCTTTCCAGCCTCGAAGCATGAGCCTCACCTGCTGCAACAGTATCCACAATCCCCTGTGAAAGAAAAACAGTGACCATTTAAATATTTTTTAACATGCCCATAAATCAAAAGATAACAGGGTGTTCGCATAATACGGATGGAGAAAATGCATGATGACAAATGTTAAATAAATAAAGATACCCCTATTTAAGTCAAAACCACAAGTAGGACATTGGACCAGCACAAGTTACCATAAACTCTAATGCATTATGAGTAATGTCTTTAGTAAAGATTCAATAAATTAGTTTGAATAATTTTGATTGTGAATATTAAATTTGGGTTCTCGTGTGACACAAACAGTGACACCCCCTCCCCCACTTGTGGTGTTACTTGAATCGTTGCCCATAAAAGCATATGCTATAAATGATTTTGGGACCAACAAAAGTTACACGACTATAGTAAAAAGGAGTTCTCACTTCTCAGCCTATGATTGGTGTACCTGGTATAGGTCTGCACGAATGATTTTTTGATGTTTATCAAGTGAATACTAATCAAGACGCATCGACTCCACTTTAACATACATGTCAACAAGCCACTGCTGGAACAATCTCCCCCATGCAACAGTATATTGAACTCATTCGGTCTTATTTGCAGCTTGTAACAATAATACTCTCTCGCTGCAACATATAGCCTAGAGTTACCTGCATAAAGATTTATCCATTTAAAAATACTAAAATTTCATCTATATATTTGTTTTTAAGTTAGCCACTAACCTGTTTTTTGGTCAAAACCCTCGTCGTTGTCCTCATCAACGTCATGATCCACAATACATTCTTCCTCATCTGAAAATTAAATATATTTTATAATAAATCACTACAAAATTAGCTAGAGCTATTTTTATTAAAATAAAACACTAACCAGGTGCATCATGTCCAATCCCATGGCTAGGCTCAACATTGTCCACCTCATCACCTACGTTACAACAGTCAACAATAAGTAACCTATCCATATCATTACATAAAAAAATTTGTCAAAGCATCAACGTTATCATTACCACAAAGGTTGCTTACCCGACACATTGTATATGACACTCTTATCACCAAGAACATCGTCGTATAAGATCTTCTTATTCCATCCAGCTTCTCCCCGAGGATAAAACAATGGATAGGACAACGGATCATAGCAACCATAGTATGCTCTAATATATTGTGGTTTTTCAGATCGACCACATACCATGATGCTTTGCTTAAACATATTCTGAGGGTCACTTCCTTGCTCCCAAATAGCAGCGACTTGAGATACAGTCGGTGCATTGTACCTTCTCTCGGTCAACATTAATATCTGTGTTCAATTCAATTTTGTACTCATGGAGGTTTCCTACAGTACCCAATGACTTAAAAATGGTAGCATAAGGATTATCGACAAGTATTGCACGAATTTTCTTGATCACACCATGATCTAGATGTGGAGACCGTACTTGTCTATGCTTGATAGTCTCATCGGTATCATAAAAGTATAGTTGCATATGCCTTGGCCCCTTCTCGTGAGGAACTAACTGGTCAAGACAATGATACACCTGTCCATGCACCCTGAATGTGTATACTCCAGATCCAGCCAATGTGGCATAGCGCCGGTCCAGCTTCACCCCAAGAGTTGTAAAGGAGAAATGAGAGTTGAAGTGTCGTATATTATTCCGAAAGTATATTGCATCCAGATCATTTTGACTGGTGAACGGACGTCGCAACTCATCCGGACAATTTGGTGTATGTATTTTGACTTTTCCCTGTCGACAGCAAAATGATTGGGGAAGCGCTTAGCACCACAATGCTGACAGGGTGGAACCTTACGCAACAAGTGATGTTTCTTGGGTAGATTATGGTAAACATGGTCAAATGGATCATGCTTCGACCGATTTGTCCTATCATCTCTTCCAGATTTGTACCTCATTTCTAGCATATAAATGGAGAAATAATTAAAAATAGTACTTATTTAAATGTTCCATTGAAGTATTATATACTTATAATGAGCAAAATGTATTATAGAATTTCCCACCTCTGCCTTGATAGATCATTTCATCAATGTCTTCAATAATTTCCATCCTAGAATGATCAGATGGGTTCAAGCACTCTAGGTCTTCCTCTATATAATAAAACACATTATGTGACAATAAATGTGTAAGGTTGCACATACAAAAGAATTTAGCAAGGGAAAACAAACCATCATTAAATGCTCTAGGATCGTCAGGCTCCCAAAGTCCATAGTCAAATAGTGGATCATCGACGGTAGAACTCATTGTCCCAATTGGTGTCTGCACATTGTGTCTCGTGGCTGGATACAAAAAAGTTATTATCCATTTGGTTTATTCATACATAAAAATTGTCACAATTTTCATAAACAAAACATGTACCAGCAAGCTTTGTTGCCTTAGTCTTTTCATAATACTGTTGCATTTGCAAGTTTCTAGCTTGTCCGGCTTCCTCTGACAGTGAAGCATATCTATGCCTTTCCTTTGCCGCCTTTGCTATCTTTTGGGTACTCAAAGATCCTGCATTTCATATCGAAATGAAATATGGCAATACAGATTCTTCAATAATAAATGGATTTTGACATGCAAATTACCTTCCTCATGGCCCTCATGGTTTCGTTTATCAGTTGGGTCAACATTTCTTATGCAATTGGGAATGACACCTCGGTGCAGCCAACTTTCATCATCAATATCATTATCGCATGATGTAACAATGTTAGATGGTGTTACAACATCGACCAATGTTGACTTAGCCGTGCAAGTCTCTTGAATAATGTTAAAGTTGGCTGTAACCAGAAAAAGTATCACATAATCAGTAATATTATGTGATAGCTTTATTATATAACATAATGCAATGCAAACATGATTTAATAGAAAATTCACATAACTGAATACAGGTCGCTTGATATACATTTCATTATTGATGAGGGTGTAACACTGGACATGATATCTTTTGATATTTACATGACCTTACAATTAAATTACAATTGTCTAAAAATTAATAGGTTAAGATGCATGGAATTCTATACCGTAAAGAAAAGGCAGGGAGTGTTGTTTATAAGATACGATAATTCCAAACCTTGGGGCATTGCCTGCAGATTTGCAGATGTGACAGGGCGATTATTAGAGTTGGCTCCTTCAATCTTCTTGCGTTGTCTGTAATCACGCTTATATTCTCGGGCTTTTTGACGCTTGATCTCACCTAGAGGGTCCTCATCTGTTTGAGGTGTCAATAGCCCACCAGCAGCGTTGGCTGCTTCATTCTTTTTGCGTTGTCTATAATCACGCTGATATTCTCTAGCTTTCTTACGCCTTATCTCACCATTAAGGTCCTCATCTGCTCCCCGCTTCTTGATCCCCACTTTAGTAGCAATGCCTTCGTTAAATTAAATGAAACTAAACGTTATCAAGAATGGACAAGAAAGATTAGCAAATCTATACTATAAAGCATAAACAAGGAATACCTTTCGTAGCTGAGTCATGTAAGTTTGTCATATCACTAAGTGGTGTACGTTTTGCGCTTCTTTCAGTCATTCCATTGCGCTTTCCGATAACAGGCATTTTGGTTAGCAAAGAGGAACTTCCTGCTAATTGGGTATACATACAACAAAGTCATAACTTTGAATGTATAAGAAATAATGAACATGCGTTTATAATATTTTATACCTTGTGTTTGTATATTAGTAAAATCAACAAGTGGAGCATGTTGTGTGTTTCCCGTGATGTTCGGATTGATGCATGATCTTCTGGAGGGTGACATATCCTCGTTATCCATCTATTGCTAGATATTCCTCTGTAACTTGATGATTTTTTTTTTATGAACTGGCAAGCAGTTCAGCTTAATCAGCGTGTGACTCTTCCTTAGTCACTTGCAACAAATTATCCTTAGGTTTTGCCCATCAGGCAGCATCACATAGCTAATCGCTGTCCTGCTCGTACCAGATGCCGCCTTTTTATCTAGATGAAAAGAACACAAACAATTCAAGATGATCTAAATATGCAGGAGCAGGACAGGATCAGGTAATTAAACTAAAATCGGAGGAAAATGACAGGGATGGCACAACCTTAAGGCAAAGCCGACGATTAGATATCCAGCCTTGTGTTTAGTAAAGGTATACTTAAATAGTTCAATGTTATTATAATTTCATACTGAATAAGAAGATATCATCAGTAGAATGCAAGACTGCAGCAAAAAAGATAAATATATGATGTGATTAGGAACCATTCTAAAAGAAACACAAAAACAATTTGATAAAAAAGTGACAGAATAGTACTTGTATTTGTGATACCTAGAGGGCGTGACATATGATCCATAATGTGCCAGTTAACCACAGCATACTCATCATATCAATTAACCATTCTTATTCAGAGCTTGATGCCCACCAAGAAGTTCGAGACTTATGTTAATCTTAGCAACATACAACATGGACGTAGGATCCAGCTTCCACAAATAAGAGAAGAGAAAGACGTCAAACCTGATGATTGTGTAGTAGTAGAGATCTGTTGCACGCAGAGAGCTCCTAAGACCACGATCATTCAACTTAATGCAATCTTGTGTACTGGACGTCTGGTGTTGATGCAGTTTGTTCCCACTGCACGTGCGATTGCGCCGCGAGATATTGCGTTGTTTGTATTCTCTTCACTGATCGATAGCCCCTAGAGGATCCGGCTGGCCGTCACACCGATGGAGCGATGCACGGCGCAGCAGACGCCATCAAAGGTAGAAGCTCGGAGGGACAGACGGCGGCGCAGCAGACGCCAGAAAGGTCAAGGCTCCGAAGGGGTACGTAGACGGCTGCATCCACCGGCGACGACGGATTAAGCCGTATCCGCCAAGCCGCCAAGAACCTTCTCCAATCATACAGAAGCCAAGATTGTGCGTTCAAAGTATGGCATGTAAGGAGTATATGGAAACCGGAGAGGAAATTAGGAAGGGATGAATATGGAAAAGGTCGAGCTATTTTTTGCACGATTATCGGAAAAGGAAATTTTAGCCGTCAATTGCCTATGAGAAGGTAATATTTGGAAGGTGGCATGATTATCGGCCGTGCATGCGTGTGTGGGTATAGCGTCATTATGTGAAAAAAATTTAAAAATCACCGACAGACGAATGTGAGGCCTGATGCCGCTGGTCTGATGCCTCCTACTATAGGATGATAAAAAAAGGGTGAGATTAGAATGATCACCAGGAAAGGTAGTCTATGCGGTGGTCGAGCTTGACGAAACCCCTTGCACCTCGGCCACTACTCTGCACAGGCAAGCAACCGAAATCCTCCTTGACAAGAGATGCACCCAGGTTGTGTGTGAAGGAAAGTGGGGAGAAAAAGAGATACACGCATTGGGAAGAATCCAGAAAGAAAATTAATCACGTGTTATGGAAAGAACATAATTGTCTAGGAAGCATTGATTACACAGGGAGCAAAAGAAAGGAAAGTGAATGAGCGGGTACATGCGGTGGGTAGGCATTCTTGGGTGAAAAAAGAATTAGATTAGCCAGCAGATGAATGTGTTATTGGGTTGAGAATAGGACAATTGTCCTTTGTAATTGTGGGTCCAGATTTAATCCTAGAGTCATAATTAAAGGGGAAGGGAAATCAAGGGATTAGATGTTGTGGGTAGAAAAGATTTCCGAGTGACAACAAAAAAGGGTGAAGTTTATTCTTTATAGTATAGATTTGAAGAAGTTGAGAATTCGAATAATTTAAGTTCTGATTCATCTAGATATACTAAAAATATATTTTAACTTGTTTTATGGTACCAGATTACAAGAGTTCATGCTGAATGATGAAAATGGTATATGGATGGACCTAAAATTCTATCAATCCTGTGTCTTTTAGAACATATGCAGCAACTTGAATATTTTAAGTAGTTTTGTTTCATCTCTTAAAATGCAGAAAATACTGCAAAGAAGGAGCATGTCCTTTGTATTTCAAGTTCCAGTCTCATGTTCTACCATAGATGGCTTCAAATTACTGGATCGGATGATTCAAGCTGCCAGGGTAGTGCATATGGATGAGGTATTCTTTGTTGTGCCACTCATTATTTTCTTGATGATATAACTTAAAAATGTGATGAAACTTTAAATTCAATTTGGGTGATTTCTTTTAATTTTCTACAATTAGAGCTTTATTTTGCTGGAGGTGATGATGTCGGTCCATTCTCTGCAAGGAACGAGCTTGAATCCCTAAATCTGTTATTCAAAATCATGAAATCGTTACTTCCTACATCAAATGCTATCACCGAGGAAGTATTGCAGAGATTACATGATGGGATAGTTGTTGTTAGGCTCACAGAGGTTGGCTAGAGAGAGGATGCCCGGATGGTTGTTCAGCCACAGAACCATGATGCTGAAGATTCTCTTCTGAAATGGGGGAAGTGTCATGGTGTTACAACTAAATTGCAGATAGCATGTAAGTCTTCACTCGAGATTCAGATGGATAGTATGTCACTCCAAAACGTTGCAGATAAATGGTGAGGGCTCTATGCAGTATTCCACCAATGAAAACTGAAAACCTTTTACTCTTATTTACAGAATAGAGTTTTTTAAAAAGAATTTTATAATGGTTAAGTCGGTGGATGGGTGATCAATATTTAGTCTTTCATGCTGTAGTGTATCCACTACTCTTCTTAAGCAAGGTAATAGACTTCGTTTTCCTTTTGTTTCTTAAAAGTGAGTTCAAATGCTGCTTTGTTAGAGCAAAGCATCGGGGTTTCTCCTGGTAAGGTATGGTTTCCTAGATTTTGGATTGCTTTAGGATTTCGTCTAGCCTCTTGGTGGCCTTAGGAGTTCGTCTAGGATTGCCAATCAGGAGGATGGGAGGGACCTGACATGGGAGGATAAACGTAGGGAAGGACTCATGCAGGGGACATTAGCACGTAGCTATGTGGCAAGGTGCTCTCTCTCTCTTTCTCTCTCTCTCTCTCATGACTAGGATTTTGGGCTCTGAGGTTGAACTCTATTGCTTGCCCTGTTCGCTTTGATTAGATTTCATACATATAAGGTGTTTCAAACTTCCATGTGTTATTGAATGACACCAACAGCTAATAATTTGATATTTCAGCTTTGTTGAGCATTAGTCCTCAGATATTGTAAATTTGTAATGTCACCAGCATGAAAACTGTTAAAAGTGGACTTTCATATTGCTTCACGAGTTTGCCAACAGTCATGGAACAGATCCCTAGATCATTTACAGTGTGTCTGTTGATTGAAGAATAGTACTTAATATTATTTGTGTGAAACTCCAGGCCAAAAACACAAAGCTTATAGCCGAAGTCATATTCTTTTTACACCATTTCCTAAATTACATTGTGCCCTCCCGGATAGGTACCTTGATGAATCTTTCTTATTCTGGTTACTAATATTGGTTGATATGGTGCTTTATTAGGATCGATGGATTCAGAGTGAGACAGAATAGGAAGGAGAACCGCCGGTCTCTCCTCTCTCCGCGCAGCGCCACCGATCTCTCCTCTGCCCACTGACCCACGCGCTGCTACGGGCGCCGCACTCCTTTCCCATTTGAGACTCCCCCACCACTGCTGCCTCCCGTCAGGTTCATCATCTCTACTCTCCTCGTCACCTTATGGCTGCCTCACTTGAATTACGAGCTATATTTCTTCAAAGACTGGTATAACAATTGTTGGCACACAACCAATTGGGGATACAATCAAGCAGTAGACAACTCCACCAGATCGGTCAATGGCTAGGGAAATAAGAGCAATCATTTAGAGTGCACTTTAGAAGCGTAGTCAGACTCTTTTGGTCAGTTCATTGAGGCAAGTAGGATGGGGTATGAGCTCGGGAAATGCACAGTTGACAGTTCTATCAAGAGATATATATGTTCTTATTATGAACGATTATTTCAGTGTACCTATAGTGCATTTGATAATCATATTTGACTGTTATTATTCTTGACAGAACCTGAATCAATAGTCAATGATTGAAGAACAAGAGGAAGAATCCGCTCGTTTATCGTCGTGAAAGGCTCAGTGGTGTTGCTGCTGCAGGTAGGACACTAGAGCCCTGAGCAAAATTCCCTGAGGTTTGCAGGTAGGTTTAGAAGCAGTATCATGACAATGCAAAATTAGCAGTGGTATAGGTAATGCAGTACATGTGAATTGTAAGTATTGTGCTTCTATTTTTCATTGAGTAGGGATGAAGGATAATGGAATTTTATTCGGGGAATGAGGATTTAGGCAAGAAAACAAAATGATATGGAGTTGTGCTACCCTATTGGGATGAGTCAGTTTTATTAATGTGTAACTGAATGTTTAATATGACATCCCAGGCATGTTTCCAAGGAATTGAAAAAAAAATATGCATTTCATTCTGTGACTGCACTAATTTGGCTATATATTCTGAACCGGCCTTCCATAAATATGTGAATTTGCATTTCTGAACTACTCTATGTCTTTATCCTCATTAAAATTTTTGGTTGTTGCATGTGTACAACATTTCTAGCTCTGAATATTTGGAAATTGAATTGGTGATGTACACTCTGGTGCTAAATCTCCTTATATTCATATTGTAACACATGGTGTGCAGTTTATATTTGCCATCTGTCTTTGTAATGTCCTAGAACTCTTTGTTTGGTGCTATCAAACAAATGAATAAAATACTACATTTTTCTTTCAATCGACTGTGCAGCTTATATTAGAACTACGGGTACCATACCTATAATAGTGCAGAAAGTACTAATTGGCCAAATGAAGTACATATAGCTTCTAGAGCTCTTGTTTTATGATACGTGCAAAAGATAGGGTTTTCCTTTATTCAGAGTGGAACTAGCATGATAAATCATGCTAAAAAGGTCACTACCCTCTGCAGTAGTTCTTGCTAATTGACTTTTGTTCGAATCCAAAACAGATCTTTTTTAGCACTGAATTATTACACCACTTTTGTCAAGCTTGTGAATTGAAACAGGTAGCAAGACCCACAACGTATGCGCAATTAGGTGAAAGACACTGCTATTTCCTAAGGCTTTTGTGTTGATGGAGGCAGCTAAGGTCTATAAAGACTAGATTGAGTATGTGGATGGGTCTCCTTTGAGCTGATAATATTGAAGGACACATTTTCAAACTTCTTGGGTTGTTCGTTCTTGCAATGGTGTTGGTGATAATGAAGTCCCAAAGCTTTTTGAGCTAATAGAATTATGTTTATTTATTCACTTGAGAAGACAGTATGTGAGAGAAATATAATTGTGATCACATATTTTCTTGGTTATCCTTATACATATTTCCTGACGGTAATATTGATTTACAATGCTAATATAGTAACACATGCATATAACTGCAATACATTATGATTATTCTGTGTAATAATGTATTTTGTAATAATTTTTTAACTTTCAGAAAATAATATTTCATTCACAAAATGCATATGGTAGTTGGGTTGTTTAATTTATATTACTATAGGTATCACCGTAGCGTTAGCACGGGCAATATACTAGTATAAACTAAAAACACACACACACAGTTAGAGAATGCAACAATACATACTTATGCAAAATTTCAAGTCGTCATGCGACATGTGGATCGACATAAGAAATTTAGAAAAATTATTTGTCTATGTTATAGTATCCAACAGCTAACTATCACATTTCCGTAGTGTCCACCAGCTAATATGATTTTTTTCAGTGTCTCTCAGTTAATTTACAAAAAGTCGCGATATCCTACAGTAAATTTGGCAAAAAAAAATTAATGGAATCCTGCCACTGCCACCGTCCCCTTCCCGTTCCCGCACGGAAAAAAGTCATGTGTCCCGCGTCTTGCGGCCGTTTGTGCTCCGCGTGCTGTGCGCTGGGCCAAAAACTGCTACGGGCCTTGGATTGCGCTACGTGGAAGCTATACTTAGCGTGGGGTACGTATAGGAGGTCTCAATTTCAGACAGCTAATATACAGAAATGTAGAGTCTACCGGATCGACAGTTAGCAAGTGGCAGAACTGGACAACAAATTTAAGAGGGGCTGACCAAAATATACAACATTTTAAGATTAAAAAATTTAGTAAGTTACGCCGTATTTTTTTCCAAGAACACGGCTTAGCAAGCCCTTTTTTAAGAGGAAAACACCGTATTTATGTTTTTCATGTACTGCTAGCTAATTTAGAATTTTTTGTCATGCTGTAGGAAGATACCTTATATCTTGCATAATTAAGGACACGTTTGGTTGGTTACCAATGCTAGCTAGACCAATATTTTGGTGAGCCCTGAACATTTGGCCTTCATTTGATTGAACGCCAAATGTTGGCATACCAACTTACGCTAACAAATGCTCTATTACTATTTTGTTAGGCAAGATTCCGGCGGGCAAATGGTTCACCAACGAATTGGCTGCCAAAACCCATCACAATGCCAACAGAATCTATGACGTGGCAGAAGGAGCTTGGGTGCACAAAGTTCGAGAATGAATGGTTAATCGCATTCAGGTCCTAATATCTCTCTAGTAGGTCAACTAATTTACGATGTGTTTGCATATTAATATTTCTTGCAATTAAACCTACAAAAGAAGATCTCACTTGACTATGTTTCCATAAATAAAGAATTAGTGACATGTGGACCCCATATGTCATACTATGAAGTTGAATAAGTTTGGCATAATTTAGCAAGGCTACGATCCAAACAACTTTGCAAATAATTTGGTGTTGTCCACGATTTGGTCATAACCAATTTTTGGTAGGATAGAATGGGGCGCAATCCAAACATGCCCTAAGAAACTTAGGGGATGTTCATTTTCTTAGGGCTAAAGGGCAAATGACTAAAGTGAACTAAAGTTTAGCTAAAAGGAAACGAACATGTGGACTAAAGTTTAGGCTAAAGTTTAACTCAAGAGACAAAAAAGGGCTAAAAGGAGGGTTAAGCTTTAGCCCCACAAAGGTGCTAAAGTTTACAGTCCAAATTTTAGAGGTTAAAGTTTAGCTCTCATGGGAAACAAACACCCCCTTTAAAATAGGTAAAATTGTCTGTAACACACTCGAGAAAACATGGTTTTGACTCCAACGCATCAACAAAGTCGTATTTGTCTCCTACACACTATGATGTTGTGATTTCTTGTCTAAGACACATTATAACTATTTAAAAATTGATGTCAGTTTTTTATCTCAGTACTCATAGTACATTAGGACTTGAAAATTGGCACAAATGTACATTATCCTATTATCCATTAATAAAAAATAGTGTTAGATCTTATTTTATTATTTTCATGGTTTGTTGGACAAATTGAATAATAAAACAATGAGCAAGCAAGACAAACATCTGAAAAAAAAATTAGCTCTAATTTTAATGATAGATAAAGCAAAAATGTATATTTATGCTAAGTTTCAAGTCGTAATGTATTATGAGTATTGAGATAAAAAAGTTAAAAACAATTGTTAAATGGTCATAACGTGTCCTAGACAAGAAATCACGAAATCGTAGTATGTTGCAGACAAATTTGACTTTGTTGATATGTTAGAGATAAATCCATATTTTTTCAGTGTGTTACAGACAATTTTGCCTTTAAAATAAGGTTAAGAGAAGAACAGCTCAGGTGACCAGCGGACGAGAGAAATTCTATGACTAGTGCAAAACCATTATCCGAATTTTTATCCTAGTGTTTTGAAAAGAAAATAAGAGTTCCATCAGACAACCCAAACTCCCTGTGAAGATGGGGATCGACGTGCAACGTCTATCAGGCTTCATTGGAACAAGAAAAAATCGACCAATGTACAAGAAAATTAGTAGGGAAGAAGAAGGGGCGTGGGAGCGTGGGGGCAGCATCCACTAGGGTAAGGCGTATGCCTGTATCGTCATCGAAGCATGGCCCAACAGCACGAACAACGCGATGACTTTGTTCGGCAATGGTACGGCTGTCCTCCTCACGCTGCCTCCTAATTCCCCGTTGGACCATGTCTAAATGGTGATTGATTTGCAGCAGTGTTGTAGAGAATTTTCGCGTGCTGTAAAGAATTGATTTGCAGCAGTGCTGCAGAGAAAATTCTCTGCAGCACTGCTGCAAATCAATTCTTTACAGCACCATTTAGATTACCGCCACGTGGATGCTTTAACTAATCTCAATGCTCCAAAAAATCTCCCACAATTCCTACCGCAAGGTTAGTGGTTAGCGGCGATAGCGGTGGAGGGTGTCGACGGAGGTGCTGTCAGAGCCAGAGGGGAAGTGAAGGTGGCAGGAGGCGAGCTTGAGGTAGAAGATGAACACAGTGATGAGCCTTGGGCCGCTGCAGGGTGGTTGACGAGGGACGAGCGGTTGATGGGATCGCCATACAACAACCCCTGCTAATATATGGTCGTGTATCTTCTGTGTACACGCATTCTTTATCCTAATATATATATATATATATGCAAAATGTGGAATAACATACATATAAAAATCAAATTCCTCCATCCGTCATTTTCCTCCTGTTCTCAAGCAATGTACATGTATTCCCTCTAAAGCCTAACAAAAGAATAACAAATCCGTATCTACAGAGTAAAAAATTGTACACATTATAAATTGGAAGTAACATGCTAATTAACCTAGCACAAAAATGAATCACTGGCCTTTGAGCAATATCTGACCAGTTTGCTATTGTCCTGGGTTCCCTAATCACCTAAGCAAAGAATGAAACAACAGAATGGTTCACTGCAACCTGCTCCTCTTGAAGTCAGGTAGAGTGAGTGACACCGCCGTGGGAGGCTGGAACCCCACGGAGGCCAGCCTCGGCGACAGGATCATCCCCGGGCTGGGCCGGGGTGACGGCACTGGGTCCCTCTTCCTCGACGGCGAGCCGGTGAGCCTCGGCGAGAGGTTGACATGTTCCAGGGCCCTGGACTGGAGGTCCTGGGGGTAGTCACGGACGCACCGGATGCGGGGACCCGTGCCTGTCGACCATCGGCAGGTCTGGTGGTTCTTCCCGTGGTCAGAGTCACCACTAACCGGCGTCTTGGGCTCCTCCACCTGCTGCTCCGGCTTCTGCACTGAAACTGAACTGTGCACCTCTTCGCTGGACTCAGGATGGGTATCAGTGTCATCTTCCTCTGCTTCACTCATGTTTCCATCGCCGGCAATCAGGTGACTGTCGCCGTCGACCTCAGGTTCGCTGAGCTGCTCATCGACAGCTATAGCTGCCGCTTTCTGATCTGTGTCGCCCGAGATGGCGCTGGGCTGGGCGTGATCAGGTTTGCTCAGTAAGGGGTACTCGTCATCTTTGTCGATTGGGCATTTCTGAAAAAAACAATAGCGCTCACGTGTCATTACAGTTCTGAAGATAAAAATACATGTAGATTGTAGAGTAATGTGAGATTTACTGACATTTACCTTGACGTTGGTGAGGTCCACACCGTTCTCCTCAAGGTACCGGATGAACTCTCTGAAATTCTCTTCGGTCGGAAGGTAGTGACCGCTGTACGGCCATATTGCCTGAAAAAATTCAGCAACTCTGTCGGTCATATCAGATAAACTTTCTGAATGCACATTATTGTTTCTTTCAGCGGTTTCAAACTAGAATTATCTTTCAATGCCAACACACCTTTAGTATTCCTTCTTTTACAACCAATCGCCCTGCAGATGTTATGGCTCCGCCGGACAGAAAACTCGAGTGCTGAAACGACCCTTTCTTCTTCTGCTCATAGGAAAAACGTACGCAGGAGGTTCAGAAGCAATGCAGAAAGCAACTGATGGAACCAACGCATGTTTGCGATGCTAAAAGTGCAACCTATTTAACTGATAGCTGCGTTTACCTGACCAACGTATAGTGCCCTGGTGGTGCTGAGCACAAAAATCCACTTGGAATCATCCGAAGTGTGCAGTAGAAGTCCATTTTTCTTGTAGATAAGTTTCCCACCCTCCACTACAACTTCATAGTCTTGCCTTTCTTTCTGAAATTCAGAACAGAACACAGGAGAAACGATCAGATAATGATCTTATGCAGTGTAACTAGCATTAGAATTTTTTTCCCTGGATATAAATTGTATTTTTCTCCGTTATCCAAAAAAAATGTAAATCAACTAGAGTCCAAGAACATACTGGTCCAAGGTACTTGATGCACTGGCTCTGAAGTTTACTCCTGGGGCATTTCTCAAGGTTCACTTCTTTGCCCTCCCCAATGTCCAGCCTGTTCGGTGAAAAGTTCCTCCTGTTAGTCTCATTTTTCAAACTGACAGAATATAAACAAAATAACAAAGTCCAGGTGTAAGTACCAATAAAAGAAGGGCTCTGTACTCTCACTCTTGGACCAGACATCATAATAGATGTGCAAATTGTGCCCATATCGATGCCTGGGGTCAATCTGTCAAGAAACACACAGAAAAGGAACGGCACTATCAGTAAAGTAATCACACGCAGCAATCTCAATGGAGCTTAATCAAACTTGATTAGCTCCTAGGTTAAGTATAGCATGTGGCTTACAGCTTCGAGCCAGTGCTGCCGCGCCAGCTTCTGCGCCTTGCCGTTCTTCGACAGCCCCTTCCCAACCTACGAGGAAGAAGACAACAAAAGTAGCTCACGTCAGCAGCTGCGATTCCAATGGGAATTCCAGGTGGACAGCTGTAAAGCGGCGGGCTCACCTTGGCAGCTCTCGCCCCCGCCCGCGCCCACCGCGACGCCGCCGTCTCGGGCTTGCCGTTGTTGAAGAAGGAGATGGAGCTGTGCTTGAGGGACGCGAAGTCCAGCGCCTTCCACCACAGCTCCTCCACCACCACGGCGCAGTCCGCGAGGTTCCGCCGCGTCCGGTAGCTCTTGTACACCTTCTGGAGCTTCACCGCCGCCGCGTCCAGCTCGCATTTGGGGCTGGGCGAGGCTCCGGGGCTTGAGAGCGCCATGGAATCGTCCCTCCGGTCCTCGCCAGAGATGTTGATCTGCCACTGCTTGAAGCTCAGTGACTGCATCAGGCTGCGCTTCTGGTGTTCAGTCCAAGGAGGGGACACTCTGTTCACCATGCTGATGTCCTCCCTGCCGTGCGTCCTCGGGCTGCCGATCTCGACGCCAAGAACTTCAGCCCATGCGCTGCGGAACAATCCCATAAACTGGGAAAAAATTACTTGTCCTGCAAAAGCAATTAAGCAATTTCAGCTATGCGAATTCGGTGTCAGGTGGAACAGTGATCAAACGCAACTTGCAACAAAGAAACACAGAGCAGTTGGGCTGCCCT
This sequence comes from Chloris gayana, assembly GCA_031894775.1. Taxonomy (NCBI): domain Eukaryota; kingdom Viridiplantae; phylum Streptophyta; class Magnoliopsida; order Poales; family Poaceae; genus Chloris; species Chloris gayana. The sequence goes on from JAUNZO010003273.1 coordinate 275,540, forward strand.
CCCATCTCATGACATGGTCAAAGTCAGAGAGGAATGAACCAATTGCTTGGAACAACCAAGTAGCCGGCACATACGACTCGAGACCAACGCATCCAAGAAATTCCACAGCTGGCACAACAGCAGCATAAACAAAGGGCTGAAGCCTAAGAGCAGCCAGGCGGCTTATAGGTGTCTAAAACATTAAACATGCATGTAGTCTCACATGTGAAACATATTCACAAGAGAATGAAGATCTCAAACAACCAGAAAAAATGAAGAAAAGGCTTGCATTCAAGGTCTATGTAGGATCTATGCAGCTTTTCCTATTATCTACTAATCTCCCATGGAAATCAGAACGACCCAAGCAGCTTCAGACTAAGATTGCGGCCACATTGAACAGCAGGCAGAAAATTTAAGATAACAAATTGATGCAAGACTCTGCATTTAGCTTTTCCTATCTACTAATCCGTTAACGAAGTAAAGAGCTCTGCGTCGAACAGCTCATACAATATAATTCCAATCCTCATTAAAGAACATAGATGTACGAAGGAAAGAACAATGCAAGACCGGAATCAATTAAACTCCATGCTTCGTACCTGTTGTTGATGGTCTTTGGCGTTGAAAGTTGAAACCCAAATGATCGAACTTCGTCAAAAACAGAGGCAGGGCTAGGACCTCGGGAGCGGAGAGAAATCTATGGAACGCGATCTGGCTAGCTGTTGATGTCTTGCAAACTCAGGGTTGTCACTGCTCTCTCTCATATATATACATCGAAATCTAGTAGTGGACCCTCTCTATTGTGGGCCCCTCACTCGCCAAGATATGTGGGAAAATGGAGGAGCACGGCTGAGTACTCTGTTCCCCAAGAAATCTCAGTCTTCGGTCACTGCTGATGCCGAAGTAGCAGCCTGCAGAAGCTGCTGCTTTGAAAGTAATGGTTGACTGCCTTGCATCTTGAACCCTGTCAAACCTATCTTTTTCAATGAAGACCCTGCTTTGTTCAACCAACCCTTTTATGTTGGGAGGCAAACCTATCGGAGGTAATCTTCTTCCACTTGTAGAAAATGTAGGGATAGACCTATGCAGCCACCTTTTTTTTATCTATCCTTAATTTTGGATGTGATACAGTTTACGAACCAATTTACATATTAATGACCTACGAAAAATATCCATTTCATATGACGAGAATATAATTTGAATAGTTCATGAATAGTAATAAATTGAGTTGACATTTAGTTTTAGGGCAAGGAAAAAACAATGAAAATCATTGTACAGTAAAATATAACTTTTCTAATAAGTATATGGGATCATACACTACCCCTCTCCATTCCAAAATATTAGTGTTTAACCATTCGACCTCTACACAATATAAGTCACTCAACAGTCAACACGTTCAAATACCCTTTCCTGCTAATATTTTTTCACCCTTATTCATTACATCATCTGCTCTAATTAAACGATAAAGATTCTTGATTTTTGCACACATGGTCATTACACGCGCCCAAACATTAAATTATCGAGTGAGTAATTGTAATGGAGTGAACGCTTGGGAATAACTTTACAAAATAAAAATAGGGAAATATGAATGTTTTTTACGGCACACATATAAAAAACTACACTACTTTGAGTACCACAGCAAAAACAGAAAGAAAGGGACTTTGTGGTTTTGTTTCTGTTTCTTGTTCCTTTGCGTTGCAATATAAAATAGTATCGATTGCAAAAAATACCCCATGTGTCACTTTGAGTTTGAGATACTCATCTAATTTTTTTTTGTAAATCCCTACCCACCACTAGGTTTTTTTCCCGAAGATCCCACCACTAGATTTCATGTAAAATCATCCCGGTTTGCATATGCTTAATCGGTTTCATGTGTTTTTGCTAATTAAATTCAAAAAGTATATAAGTTAACTAAGTTAAACACTTCTTAAGTTTTTAAATAATTTTTATTTTCATAAAAATACCAGGACCTCATATATGTCACCTTGAGTTTGAGATTTCTATCTATAAGTTTTTCTGTTGGAAATTCCCATCCACCCAATAGATTTTATTGCAAAACCACCCTAATTTACATGTGCTTAATCAACTTCATGTATATACTAACGAAGTTTAACACTCAATGAGAGAGGGAGGGAGCGAGCTGCTGTCATTCATGGATTCGTATGGTAAGGCCACTAAGGTAGAAGTGGGGATGGAGGTGGTGGTTGACAGCGAGCCGTATGAAAGCAACCGAGGAACAAGTCCTGGCGTTGGACCGGATCCGATGCGTGCACTGCATATGCTCGGACTTTGTGAGCTACGGGCGGTCAAGGCCGTTGATCGGGCCATGCACGCAAATCCTTACTCACGTCATCTGGCACATACGCACATGTACGTGCCACCGAAAAATAGTACTGTTCCTCCATATATTTATTTTTTTATTGTATTCGGCTTTTTGCTCGAGCTCTTCATGGCACTACGTGGAGTGTTTGGGATATGCAGAACAAGGTTTTGTTGAAACGCGTATGCATATGTGTACTGGTTTGATTTCGGAGCACAGCAGAAAATGGACGCGTGTAACGCATCGTCATCGATGACACACATCACATTAGGTCGGCTTAATTATGAGCTAATCTCTAGTCGCAAAAAAAATTATGAACTAATTTAAGGTAGTTGAGACTTGAGAGGTAGGATGATACAGACAGAACAAAGAGGATTCACCACATTTTTCCTTATGTATATGTGTAGAATATGATCTCACAAGTACAAGAACTTCGGAATCAATAATTAAAAAAAACTCGGGAGTCAAAACATTCCGAATGTCCTGGATAATGCGAGAGACTCAATAAGCCCTGCGGTCAAAACGTCAATAACCCAGGGGTTTCCGAGCAATCGGATTATTCTCAGCGTACGTACATGGCGTGATGCATGACCTACTCGCTGAGCTGTGCGTTGTTCCCTTCTCGCAATGTCCTCTAATTAATCCTTGCCATAGGGATTAACAAGCGAACAACCCGGTACGCATTTGAGGTCACCTGCTGTGACGTATACACGGCACGCGATTAGAAATCTCCATGCATCGAAATGTTAGTCGCGTCAGCTCTCTTCGACTCGTTGAGTGCGTGGCCAAACTCTCTACTGCCGATTAGCTAATCGCCTACATCACCGCATAGCGACATCACGATCAGTAGTATTATAAGCTGCTAAATTAGCACCGAGAGAGGTTACAGATGGCGGGCCTCCACGCTAGCACGCTATTACTATATCGGGAAGACTCAGGAGATGAACCCGGTGCATGGCTTAGTTGAGCTTAATCAACCTAACCGGCAGATCGCAGTCGTTAAGTATTCAGGTTGAGCTAGAACGTTTGCCTTGGAAACATATGGCATGTGCACTCTGCTCCTAAACAGGGGAGGTTAGTAAGATATTGTGCTAATAGCTCCTTTTTAATTAACAACTCCTGTGTGCGCGTGAGATATTTTTTCTTACATAATTTGTATACACCTTTAAAACTATATAATTAAGGTGATATTTTATTATATCTTTTAGTGTAATTAAGGTTCTATGAAAATTATCATTGTGAGCACCAGACTCAAATCCTACAATGAGAGATAAATAAAATAAATTACATAAGGGAGTAGATTGTACCAATTTGAATTGTTTGATGGAGTAAAATGAACTTTCTCCCAAGGGATTTTTCTTCTTATCTCGGAAGGAGTATATTCTGAATATAAATCGTGTTCTAATCTCATTTTATGCCATCCTAAACCGAAAAAGGTTCACATTCAACTATCGAAAGTGAAAAAAGAATTGATGACACTCTGCTTTGGTCTTCATCAATAAATATAATCACAAGAGTTTTTCCTTGGTGTGAGTATTTGTGTTCCTGTGAACTTTTCATAGGAACGCTATTGGTGGTAAAAGAAAAAAAAACCTTGATTGGTAGCCAGCCAGCCAAGGAATTAATTAATTAATCCAGCGCTCTCGGACTCGAGCCGGCGCAGTGAGGACGTAGCCATCTGACCGGTTGACCGCGAGAGCATTGGTTTGGTGGTAAAAGAAAAACCATAGAAACCAATCAATTTTTAAAGGAAAAGGCACATTATTGATACTTTCAATTCTTAGATCCAAGGTACCGACTACAAGAGACAAGTTTGCATTCGTAGCGGATAGAGGGGTTCAAGCATGTGACCCATTTGACCTATATCACAAACAGTGCTCTACTGATATAACATGAATGACACGGACAGAACAGTCAACTGAAATTAAAAGAGGGCTCGTGGAAAAGAACAGAGCATCAGTTCCAGCCAGCTGAGCACGACCCGTCGAGTTAGGGTGTTCTTAGGAATGAAGAGTTTCCATAGAGTGGTTAGCTCCAGCCGTGTGGGGCGGAACCGTTTCTTGGGAATGAAGCGTGCGACCCGTCATCGAGTCAACGGGTGGATAAGCGCGAACGTGAGCGCGAGCTTGATCCGCAAGCTAAAATAAAAGACTCGGAGCTTCACTGCAAAGCTTCTCCATGGCATGGTTGACAAATTTTATTGAAAGAAGTACTAGTAGAATTTACGCGCGGCCTTTGGTAACAGAGTTCGAGTACAATCTCATCCAGTATGGATGTAATACAAACTCTCTTGGTAATGCATTAGTTAGCTAAACATTTTTGTGAGTGCAAATAGACAATGTTCCATCAACATATAAGATAAAATATTGTATCATACTTAGCTATTGAACAAAAATTTAAAAATGTTTAAAAATCATTGATTCATCTATATTTTTTTGTAACATGGTTGGGAAAATTTCAAAATGTTCACAAAGAATTTATTCAGGTATGTTCATTTCTAATGAGTTCTCTATATGGGTCATTACAAAAATACATTTGTTGAGAAATAACCCAAAATATAGTGCAGGTGGGTTCAAGCTCTTGTTAGTGCACTCAAATTTATTGTTTATTCATATGTCCAGCTAAACCATATTTATTCTAAAATGAAGTTGAAAAGATCTATTGTCGTAAATTAAATATTGAACCAATAATAAAGAAAATGACATGTAAACCAATATGTAGCATGTGAAGGCAAACTATTTAGTGAACTTCAAACTCGTTCCATTATATTGATAGATCAAAATAACAATTAGATCAACTCATTTAGTTGGCACATTAAAATTGAATATTTATTTTATTTCAAAATATTACTTTCATTTATCCTGATGCGCAATGGTAGCTAGCAATATAAATCAAACTATGTGGTATAATTACACTTGAATGACATTTGATCGATGGTATATAACACAAAGTGAATTTTTCTTTTAGATAAAGTTGATTAATGGAAAGGACCAATAACAGATTTATATTTCACGTATTCTATTCCAGATGTTTACTCCCATTTATCTTGTTATAAAATGGTAGCTAGTAATGAATCAAACTATGTTGTACTTGCACTTAAAGTATTCTTTTTAAGTTTGAAATCAAAATACACGGTATACTTGCACTTGGTATATTTTGAACACCATTTGATCGAAAGTTTATAACACAAACCGAAATTTTATTTTAAATAAAAATGATTAATGCAGAAGTACTAATAACAAATTTATATCACATATTCTATTTAATCAAAAGTTTATAGCACGAAGTGAAATTTTCTTTTAGATAAAAATGATTAATGTGGAAGGACCAATAAAAAAATCACATTTCACATATTCTATCCAAAAATATTTACTCCCATTTATTTTGTTATAAAATGGTAGATCAACGAGCTTATGTTTTTAATGCTTAAAATGAAGATACATGGTATACTTGCATTTCAATTATTGTTATTTTTTAAGAGAAATGTACTTGTACAGCATTAAAAAACTTCCTCTTCCCTTTGTAGCACCTAAACTTGAAAACTTCCATATCTATGCACCACCAAATTTTTCTCCCCTATCTAGCACTTCCGTTAGTATTAACACTAAACAGTGTTAACTCCATGAGGAAAAGACATTTTTGTCCTCTATGGTTTTTATAAGACGTGGTACCGTAGGCTGCTATGTTGAGCGCCATTTTATCAGATCCATATATTATGAACTTAAAAAAATAAAAAATATATTTTTTAAAAAATCGGTGCCAAAGATTATGAAAAATTGTTACTCAGTGCATAATCTATGGATCTGATAAAATGGCGCCCAACATAGCAGCCTACAGTACCACGTCTTATGAAAATCATAGAGGGGCAAAAATGTCTTTTCCTCATGTAGTTAACACCATTAAGTGTTAATACTAACGGAAGTGCTAGATAGGGAAGAAAAATTTCGCTGTTGCATAGATTGGGAAGTTTTCAAGTTTGGATGGTACAAAGGGAAGAGGAAGTTTTTTTATGATATACAGGTAATTTTCTCATTTTTTAATGATGGAGGAACCTTCCACAAATTTATATTTTTCGGAAGGATAATGTAAAGCTGATGGATGGTGGAAGGACTGCAAACGAAATCATAGGTCGAGAGGGATCTAGGTGCAAAGGTGTAGAAATATGGAGGTGGAAGGATCAGAAAATGTTTTGTCTTTCTCGAAGGGGCTAGTCGTAAAAGTGGTGCATATCCAACGCTTTGTGTGCCTCACAGGAGCATTCTGACGGTCGAAAATACTTGTGTGACATGGCATGGATCTTTTGCGTGGAAACGCACATGTTTAGAATATTAAATATTCCTTCTACGCTATTCAAAATTTACTTGATATTTTATTTACCATGAAAGTATTTGAAATTCCTTATTTACCACCAATAAAACTATGATTACTACAGTGCCTCATCATCTAAAAAGTGTTATATGTCACGTGTAAAGATGACATTGTCCCTAGAATAACAACACACAAGTTGTTTGAGAAAGACCATCGGATACAATTTCTCAAACAAAAATATTGAATTTAGTTCAAGAGCCATCTATAAAATACACAAATATTCTCACAAATAAAATAAAAATATGCATGTGCCACCATCCTTAGCTACCTCCTACTGCTATATGCACAAATTGACTCAGTTTTGGCTCAGTGAAAAAGCATACAAAAATGAAAAAGGGCATTATTGAAAACAAATTTTAGATGATGTAAATAATAAGCTTTGAATATTTTCATAACTAATACTACCTTCATCTCAAAATATAAGCATTTATTCACTTCTGAATATCACATTCGACCATTCATCTTATTTAAAAAAAATTATAAAAATATTACTTATTTTGTTATAATCTATTTGTCATTATATTTTGAATATGATATGTTTTTAAACAGATCCTTCCACTTCCATTTCTATGAAATGAAGATCATTGTGTCATACAGAAAAATGCTAAGAACGGGAATTTATTTTAGAGATGGAGCTCACAATCATTAAGGCAAGAGGCCACAAGAAGCAACAACAGAGACTCTTTCTAGCTATTTTTTGTTTTCTTCTTTCTTGGACAATGTGTTGTTCTCCCTTTTGTTTTCCTTTGTAAATATTTACTTTGTACATACAAAAAAATTATAAAATGAGATGCCGGTATGGAGATTCCCCTCATATTTTGCAAAAAAAAATGTCAAGGACGAGAAATGTAGAATGGGGAGGGGTCAATCTCTCCGCCGACCATGCGTTGGTACCAGATCTCTAGGAATAGGTTAAGATACTACCCAGAACAAGCTAAAGACAACTAAAAACATGATCCTAGTTTGTCCCTCTCTAGACTAGCCTAACATTGGCCTTTTCTCATGAGTATCAGGTATCTAAGAGGGCCACCGGCCATCTTGAACTTCGCCTTCTTCACCTTTTTCGTCAATTTTCTGAGAGCTTGGAAGTGGCATTAGAATGCACCTTCCTTATTGTCCCATCACCGTTCGACATTCGCATCATCATATGGATGTTTAATTAGTTTTTTTCTCAAAGCAAGCCTTATTCCTGGCTTTTCACGTTGCCCAACAAATTGCAGCCAGTTCAAAAGTGAAGACCGTTTCACCTCCTGATAAATCTGTCTTGATCCAGTTCTAAATTGCTATGGTTCACACCCACTTTCATAACACAACAACTGAGCATCAAGCGATCTGATGTTTCAGTTTCATAACAAAAGTAGCAAGTAGGATCGTCTTCCCATTTCCTTTTTACCATATTATCCTTGGTTAGTATGGCTTGGTTCTCAATAGCCATAGGAAAAATTTTATCTTTTCACGGATTTTTTTCCTAAAAACATTACTTAGTTCCTTATTACTTATTGTTTCATAAATTTTATGAATAAGATGAATGATCAAAAGCTAAAAAGTAAAAAAAAAATGCTTATATTTTAGGATCGAGGAAACTAAGTTTTTTTTTATAACACAGATATGAATCCTCTCTATTTTATTAACGCCCTCTTATCCTCATTCACTGGCTTGTGGCATGCAACGAGTATAAGGATTGTACTTATGTTTCCTCTCTGACGATATTACAACAGGACCAGCTGCACGAAGCATTTCTAATATCCGAGGAGACACTGAGAGAAGACCAGGCCCAGAAAAGGAGCATTAGATTTGTCAACAGAACTCCAACCTGCAAAAAGCTTCGTCGTCAAAGATACATATCCACAGCTACCACCGTGCACAGATTTTAGAGCCAAGACTTTTGCGCACGACAGGTGACTGACTCGTCGACCCGCTTGGGTTGTGTCGGGTCGGGTCGCCGAAGAACAACGCGTCTGCCAGATGCCGGTCTCTGCTCAGCTCTCCGAAACGGATGGGAAACCACGAGATGTTGCGCTCCGGAATTGTTCAATTCAACCATTGGCCCTGGCTGCGCACGCATGTAACCCAACTTTCGCGTCCAAATTCTGTTGTGCGCTGCACGTACTGGCGGCAGATTCACTCTGCAGCTGTGGCGACGACCGGGAGACAGAACGAGTCCAACACTTGATGTCAGTTTCACCGGGAAGGCAGGAGTCTTTAGCCGGTCAACTCATGACCCAAGTGGTTACGTCATCATAGTTTTGAACGAAACAAACAGACAAGGTGACACTTTATTGTTCCTTTTGAAACTTCAATTCAAAGCTCGACCAGTTCCTTCTAACACATTCAAGACGCACGAGGGCTACAGTTAACAAAGACATTCTGTCAGTGAGTCAAATATTGCAGAGGATCTCAGTGAGTCAAATAGGCGACAAAATGTTGAGAACAATTGGAGTGCCATTTCAAATCACTCCGGCTATTTGAGCAAATAATTTTGAGGAACAACTTCCCTTTTTAATGCGTTCTAGTATCCAAAGAGAGAAATAAACTTATTTCTCTGTTGAGCAATAATTTTGTTTAATTGTTTCTTTGTTAATAAGCCTTTACATATAGGGTTTGAGGACACATTGATTTTGATTTATGGTTTCTTTTATTATTGAGTAGTTTTTATCCATATGTTATATATCTAAATTTCAATTTTTTCTTACATGAAGATTTTCCAAATCTTATTTGAAAATGCCAGGTGTTTCCTGTGTCAAGCCCATAACACTAGCTCCCTTACATCAGCTAGAAAGAGTCTATCTCTATCTTAAAAGCGAAATCCAGATTGAAAGCAAAAGATATAAATTATTTCATATAGGTTCACCAGTGCAGTTAAGACAGCTGAATATCAAGGGTTATGTTTCTACCCTTGTTTCCAACTTCAATTGTGATTTAACCCCCGTTTTTCAACTTTGTGATTTTACCCCTGTGATTTCAAAACAAACACAAAGTTTACCCCTATTGAGGGTAAAATCACAATATTTTTATTGTGGTTTACCCCTGATATGGTTAACTTTTGACTTCGTTTTGAAATCGCGGGGTAAAACCATAAAGTTGAAAAACAGAGGGTAAAATCACAATTGGACGTTGGATCAAGGGTAAAAACACAATAGCCCCAAAGAAAAATGTCATGGCTTTAGATGCAGTTCTTCAAATTTGTTGTAGTTGTTGTTTGAGCATATTGGTTCACCAGTTCAGTATGAGATGCAGCTGAATATTTTGTCATCAATGTCACCTATCTAGGCCGTGATCTCATACTGCTCCCTCACGTAAAAACATTTTTTACCATATTAAAAAGTTTATACAGGAATAATTTTTTTTATCGTAATCTACTTTGAAATAATTTGAGCTCATCGCATATAGGTATGCCTCCCCTACATATCAATCCATATTGTGTGCATGACAAGGGCTTGAACTATTTTAAAAGGAAATTATGGCAACCCATCATGGGTAATGACTGAACATTTTATTGCATATAATAGGTAACAATGTAGAGATTGTTACAAAGTGGCACTACAAGAGCTAAAAAGAAAGGGAAATTGCAAAACAAGTCCTTGTTTTGGATTCTGGTTCTGAAAACGGTGATGTTTTTCAATTTTTGCAAAACTGGGCATGTTCTCCAAATACAAAGCTGTCATTCAATCTTGTTTTTATCAACCGAAATAAAACAAGAAAAAGAAAACAAAAGTGCTGAAAAAAACTTCATGCCCCTAGCTATCTGTTGACGTCAAAAGTCGCCAACACACCGTTGTCCGGAGAGTCCACCGAAACCCCGGCTGATGCAGGGCCCTGTGCTCCCAACGGACCGGCTCAGCTCGCCGATTCTCGTGTGCGCTGGTGCGTGCCGGATGGTTTTCCTGCAAACCAACAAAGACAATAAAAGGTGTAAAATTCCGGGTCATCGGCCCGGATAAACCGATGAGCAGCCGTGGCCGATTCTGGCGTAAGATAGACAAAATCGGCCATCGACAGGGAGCAGCACGGCCCATCCATTTATGTATTAAATGCCAGTGCAAACGAACTGTGATACAAACGATACGAAATCGGCCGACGCTATAACATGCGATCGGTGGCTAGCAGCCGATTTCGTCGGTAAACGATCAAATCATTAAGACTTTGCAGGGATGCATTATCGAATAAAATGTAAACAAGGTAATTATTAATGGGATGTAATTAATTTGATAGCAAGAAGATGGTTTAATCATCAATCGGAGCAGTAAATCGGCCGATCAGGCATCCGGCCGATTCTGCCATTGATTATAACAATGAGTTATTAGATCATATCTAGATGTATAATGATGATCAATGAAATCGTACTAATAACTCGGATTCAAAGGCAGCTTTAACAAATTTAGCTAGTTGAACATAAAACAGCTAATGAACGTGATAAGCAATCGGCTAAACACTCCGAAAGAACGAGTAAGACAAATACAACCACACAGATCCTGAATCGATCGATCGCTCCAACAGGACAAGTCAACCGATGGCACACGATCGGACCAGGTCTAACGGCCGCGCACGCCGGCCGATTCAGGACAAGCACAATCATAAACGCCTTAACTATGAAAGTAAATCTACATCCTATCCAATCGGCTGCATGCGCCTAGGACAAGTCAACTATCGCAAAGGCAAACACGGGACACGTCAACCGAATCTGCGCGATCGAATCGGCTAAGATGTAAAAGAAATCTCATAGCGGCTATCGTGACTCGAACGACCAGATCCGAACCAATCGGCGTTGTGAGCAAAGGCTGGGACGGGAAGGCGAGGACAAGTCAAACTACCTCCACCACGAGCCCGGACCAGGTCGACTTAACTCATCCCGGCCGATACTCACTACGACGGTCGAAAACAGATCTGGTCGCCGGATAACTAGCAATTAAGCCATCTAATTACGAACAATGCGCCGAGAATTAGACGACATAATTACCTTGTCAAGCCAACTTGTTGTCGACCGGAGCCCCGAAGATCCCGCGCGAAAACAGTAAAGACTTGACAGAAAATTAGGGTTTGGCGATGCGCCGAAAGTTGTATTGGATGTGAATCGAGTTTACGGGTTACACCCGAGTACAAATTTATACTCGGCACGAAGAATCCTCCTCGGACCCTCTTCGGGCCGATTTCCTAACCGACTAGGATCTTTTTTCCAAAATTAAACTATTATTTCTAATTTTACAACGCGGGCCGGGCCCATCAATATTATGCTCTTCTCGTTGGCGTCCGCGCACGATTCCCGGGAGGGACGCGCCTTTACTCGCCCAAGCGGCCGTCGGCCTTCGTCCACCGGCCCTCTTTTGACCTATAGTCGCCGACAATGGGTCCCTTGGTCAAAAACCGGCGTCAACACATGTCCCCCGGTCCGGGGTATGCAACGCATGCGTCGGACTGATCTATTCTCTTTTATTGCGCCGGTTTTACTGCCCGTCACTTCTCCATAAAACCCAGGGCCACCCCGGTTATTTCCCATCTGTTTCCTCTCCTTGGCCTTCATCTTCCTCCATTCCAGCGACCTTTTCCTCCTCGAGCCTTTTCAACTTCTCACCGCGCCGTCGCCGTTTTTCTTCTCCGACGACCATGAATCCTGCTGTTGCTGCTGCTGCGGCTGCCGCCGCCGGCCGCGTCGTCGCCACCACCAACGCCGTTCCGGAGGTAATGTACATTCGGGCATCCTTCTTTCCTACTTTTGCAATTTTTCTTCGTGTTCTTGTTCTTGTTCATTTTCACAATTTATCTTCTTTCCGTTCCGCTTCTCATTTTAGCCCTATTTTTTTTTTTTTTAGGAGATCCGGAACCAAGTCGCTATTCCGTCCAACATCCCGACCCATTTCTTCTTGGGTCCTATGGGCGATCCCGACCCCACGGACCTCATCCGTGCTGAAACGAACCGGGTTCCGTTTCGGCAACGAGTCCCCATTATCGGCCGAGTGGGCCAACAGCTTTCGGTCATGGCCGACCCCGTTGCGGGATGGCGTGATTGGTATAACCGGGTGTCGGCCGTCCATCTGCAAGGTTGGGCCGACATCGGCATCGCCCATGCCATCAAGCTTTCTCCGACCGATCATCATAAGAATGAACCATTGCTGGCGGCCGCTTGCTATCTCCGGTCGGATGCCCTGAACCGCTTTATGTTTGGCCACGGCCGGCTACCATGACCTTATTGGATACGATCATGTTGGCCGATCCGAACATCACGGCGGAGGCCACTCCGGATGCTGTCCGCATTAAGTCCTCCCACCGGATCAACCCTAAAGACACCAGGGGCTGGAAGGGCTATATTCGGACTTACAACAAGGGGCACGGCACGGTCGATCGCCGCGAACATGTCGCCTTCCTCAACATGTGGCTCGACCATTTCTTCTTTTGTGGGGTCAGCGTGAGCCCCACAAACAATTTTCTGCCGATGGCCGATGTGTCGGCCGACAGCCATGCCCTTCCCATGGGCAAGTATCTTCCGGGGTCGGCGTACCTCCTTCTTCACCGGGTTTCGGTGGAGTTGCGCTCCGGCCGATCGATCAAGAACCTGGGTGGCCCTTGGTGGTTTATTCAAATGTGGTTGTCCCTTCATACCACCAAGGCCATCGATCCGGACCTCGGTGCGCTCACCTTCCCCGGCAACTACGCCGAATCGGCCACGCCCGGATTCAGCCGGTGCATCTCTTTCGGGGAAGCGTTATCCATGGCACCGGGGCGGCTATGTCGGATGACAACCTGGCGTATTGGTTCGCCGCCCTCTACAAGGGCCTCAACAACGAAAGTACGGATTGGTACCCGTACATCGATTTCTTCGAGAAGGGGTATGACACTCCTTTTACGATCGACCCAACTTTCCCAACGGCCGACGGGGAGGCGGTCAAGATCTTCACCACCTGCCTCCGCCCCGTCTGCTGCCGACGGGACTTATTGCTGGGAGCAAGGCCTTCTGCTCCTATGAATTCTACCACCCGTCGGTGGCGGCCCGCCAACTCGGCTTCGGCCGGTTGCCCCCGACCTCTTCTATGTGGGGCGGATAAAGGCGCGGGCTGCCGTCGACAACGCCATTCGGTGGAATTGGCTCGTCGGCCGCACCGCCGATGTCGTCACCGGCGACTTGGCCGGATTTTCCCCGGCGCCCCGGAGTACTTGCCTTTTTGACCGTTGGTGGGGCGAGTGGAACCGGCACCTCCGCGGCCGGAACACCGCTTCTTTCTTCTCGGGCCTAGTCCCGAGAGAACCTTTCGCCGAGGTACGTGTAGCCGATTTATTTTTGCAAGGCCGATTTTGTAAATGAAATCGGCCACTCCAAATGCTCACCCTTGTATATTCTCTTTCGGTCGGACTCGGAGGAGCCGCCGACCCGGAGCATCGGTGGCCGGCCGATTGCATATTTAATGCCGAGCCCAATTGTTCCGAATATCGGCTTTACCGACCGCACTCCTGCTCAAGCATTTGCGGCGATGAGTCGAGGGCGCCAGCTGCCCGCAAGGCCAAAACTAAAACAGCCGCCCTCAAAAAGAGGAAGGCTAATGTGCCAGCTGCGGGATCGACTCGGGCCCCGAAGCGATACCGCGCGCTGCTAAAGCGGCTCGTGCGCCCGTCCGACCCGGATTACTACGGTGAACCGTCTCCGCTGCGTCGAGGTTGTTATTGCATGATCGCCGATTCCTTTTCACTTAACATGCCATCTAACTTTGAGTTCTTAGCAGGAATCGGCGGTCCCTCTTCCTAGGGCCCGGACGCCAACGCCCGATAGGCCGATCCGTTCGCCGACTCCTCCACGGGCCAAGACGCCGACGCCCGAAAGGCCGACTCAAACAGCTCCGGAGTCCGAAGTTGTACCAAGCCGGGCCGATCCGAACCCTACGGAGAGCCCAACTCACTCGGATCGGCCTGCGTCTCCCGAGGCCGCCGCCGAAGCTGAACAAGCCGGCCCCGTGTCGCCCACGGCTCCTCCCAAAGGCACCGCTGCCGACGAAGAATCGGGCGGCCGGGAGCCGCCCGCGGCTTCTCCTGAAGGCACCTGCTGCCGATGAGCCGGCCGGTAGAGCGTCGCCCGATGCCACCTCCGAAGATGTCGCTGGTGACGGTGGATCGGCCGGCCGAGAGCTGCTTAAAACATATGAACCCGTGGGTTCAATGGCACGGCCGATGGACGTCCGGCCGCTTCGCATTGATGCTTCGCGAGTCCGTTTCTTTTACTATTTCTTCCTTGATTCGCCGCTAATCATTAGCTTCATCTTACTTTTCTTGGTATTTCGGGCGCTCGGCTTCCCTCGTCTGCGCCGATTTTGGTATCTACCTCCGGTCTCATCACCATGACCGAAATCGCGCGCAGGCTTGAGGCTTCTTCGGTTGGCTCGCTTGGTGGCCGACGCCCACCCCATACGGGCCCGGTACTTGGAGGTCCGGACTGAGCTCCCGGCCGATGTGCGCGATGCTCGCATCGCGTGGCATACATGGAGTGCGGCAAATGGACTTCATCCGTGCCCGGCAGCGTACGGCTCGCCACGCGGAGCAGCAGCAAGCTGCGTTACTCGCCGAGAACTCCATCAAGCGTTCCGAGGAGGAGGCCCGCAAGACCCAAGAGATGCAAGAGCAACTCTCAAATCGGCGGGATGAAGCTGCAGGTAATCAACAGGGAGATTGCCGATTTGAGAGCATCGCCGGCTCTCAAGGAGAAGGAGGCGGCGGCCTTGGAAGCCACCATTGCACGGCTGTCGGTTGATGTGGAGGCTCAACGAAGGCGACGGACGAGGCAATCCAAGCGGCCGACAAGATGGTTGCCGCGGCGCATGCTGATGTCGGCCCCGTTGAAGACGACCTGTTGGTCATGGCCAAACTTGACTCCATGCTGGCCCGTGCGGTATCCGTCGTCCAAGACTTCTTGTCCCGTGCTAAGGCCGTCGATCATGCTTAGGTGTAATAGGACTACGAACAAAATCTGGTTGTAAATATTTTTGCACTAAGGGCGATATACAATAATATCGGCCATCCGAGGACGATGTTTAAAACATCGGCTGATTTGTCTGCGTTTTACTTTCATATTTTGGCTAAGGACGATACTCTTAATATCGGCCGTCTCAAGGCGATGTATATCGATATCGGCTGCAGTTTCTCTTAGGCCGAACACTATGAGTTAATCCAAATACTAGGATAATACTGCTTCAAATACTTCCCATTAAGTGCTCGGCCAAATTCTTCCCCTGCTAACTCTTTCAAAATATATGCATTTCCGGTGCCGATCGGCTAATCAAATAAGGTCCTTCCCAATTAGGCGACCATTTACCAAACCGATTGTCCTTCACGCCGATCGGCATCCTAAGCTTCCGGACCAAATCGCCCTCTTTAAACTGTTTCTGCACAACCTTCTTATCATAATGGCGGGCGACCCTCGCCTTATTCTGCTCTATCTTTTCCAATGCATCCAGCCGATTTTGTACTACATCTTCTAATTCATCCATCATCAATCCGTGGTACTTGATCGGCCGATAGCTTTTGTTGCAATTCAATCCTTCTAGAGCCGATAGTCTGTCTCCCATGGCGATGCGGCTTCGTGCCCATATACAAGCTGATACTGGCGCGACTTGCATGGCCCCATGCCGTGACATACGATAAGCCCACAAAGCGTCCATCAATTTCATGTGCCACTTACGAGGATACTCTTGTATTTTCCGCTTGATCAACTTGATCAGACTCTTATTTGCCGCTTCAGCTTGGCCATTAGCTTGGGCATAATATGGCGACGAATTAATCAACTTAATCCCCATCTCTTCGAGCAAAAGATTGAAATTCGTCCGACGTGAATACTGATCCTTGATCTGTCGTGATTGTTTCCGGAATCCCAAATCTATAAATGATATGCTCTTTAACAAACGTTATCACGTCAGCCGTCGAAACTTTGCGATAGGGTGCCGCTTCAACCCACTTCGTGAAGTAATCTGTAGCTACCAATATGTATTGATGTCCTTTGCTTGATGTCTGGATTTATCCGGCCGATCATATCCATGGCCCGACCTCTAAACGGCCAAGGTTTGATCACCGGATTCATAGCTGATGCAGCCGCCCTCTGTATAGGCCCGAATTTACGGCAATCTTGGCAACTCTTATAATATTTGAAACAATCGGCCAACATTGTCGGCCGGTAATAACCAGCTCGCCTTAGCAGCCACTTCATTTTATGGGCCGATTGATGTGTTCCGCAAATCCCATCATGTACTTCGCTCATTACCACTTTGGCCTCGGTGTCGTCAATACACTTGAGAAGCACCCCATCAATTGTCTTGAAAAATAATTGATCATCCAACAGAACATACTTCAAGGCTTTATATCTTATCTTCTTATCCGTAGGTTGGGATGGATTGTTCAAAAAATTTCGAATTTCCGTACGCCAATCGGCTTCTTCAATATCAGCTATTTCCAAGCTGTTTCGGCGAGCCGATATCCGGATGCTAGTTGAGCCAAGTTATTTGCTTCGAGGTTCTGCTCTCTTGGTATATGGCTGACTTTAACACACTTGAATCTTTTCATTAACTTCGGCACTTTTTATGATATTGTAACAATATTTCATCTTTACACTCATACTCACCGGCCAGCTGACTCACAACCAACAAGGAATCGCCGAAAATTTCCACAAAATCAGCCCCGGCATCGATGAGTAATTCCAGTCCTCTTAATACTGCCTCGTATTCGACTTGGTTGTTGGTGTGCGCCTCTACTGTAATAGAGTATCCACGTATTGCCCCCGAGGCGACACAACAACCAAGCCGATTCCACTTCCTTCCTTGCAAATTGAACCATCAAAGAATACCGTCCATGGCACTGGTTCAACATATCCGGCCGAGTGTTCACCGTGTTGCACTATCAAATCAGCCAATACTTGTGCTTTTACCGCTTTGGTCGATTCGTATCCTAGATCAAACTCCGCAATTGCCAACATCCATTTGCCCAACCGGCCTTTGGGGACCGGGGCCGATAACATATATTTTACGACATCGGCCCGGCAAACCACGGTACACTCCTCGGCTAACGAGATAATGCCTTAGTTTTGTGCATGAAAAATATAGACGAGAGACATAACCTTTCCACCTCCGGATACCGCGTTTCTGCATCAACTAATTTGCGGCTGAGATAAAATATGACCCGCTCTTTTCCCTCCTCGTTCTTGAGTCAACGCCGAGCCGATGCACCTATCATCGGCCGATAAATATAACTTAAAGGGTGTGCCCGACTTTGGCGGAACCATCATCGGTGGGGACACCAAATATTTCTTGATATCTTCTAAAGCCCGTTGATGGATCGGCTCCCACCGAAATTCTTGATTGGCCTTGAGTTTTAATAATGGCGTAAATACATCAAGTCGACCGGACAAGTTTGAGATAAATCGCCTAATAAAATTAATCTTGCCGATCGGGGACTGGAGCTTTGTCTTGTTCGTCGGCGGTTCCAGACTTTACGATAGAATCAATACTCTTAGGGCCGACTTCAATTCCCTTTTCATGCACAATAAACCCCAGAAATTGTCCAGTCGAGACACCAAACGCACACTTGAGCGGGTTCATCTTCGAGCCGTATTGCCTTGTCCTCTTCAACACTTCTCCGAGATCAGCCACATGACTTCCAACCGATTTTGACTTCACCATGACATCATCAATATAAATTTCAACCAATCGGCCGATCAAATCGTGATATATAAAATTCATGGCTCTCCGATATGTAGCACCAGCATTTTTTAGTCCGAAGGTCATGACAACCCATTCATATAGTCCCAACGCTCCGGGGCATCCGAACGCTGTCTTCGGTATATCTTCTTCGGCCATAAAAATCTGATTGTACCCAGCATTTCCATCCATAAAGCTCAAAATTTTGTTGCCGGCGGCTGCATCAACTAACAAATCGGCGTTTGGCATTGGGTACTCATCTTTCGGAGTCGCCTTATTCAAATTTCTGAAGTCAATGCAGACTCGCATCTTTCCATTTTTCTTTTCCACCGGCACAATACTGGAAACCCACTCCGCATATCGGCATGGCCTAATGAAGCCGGCCTCATATAATCCGATAATCTCTTCTTTGACGGCTTCATAATACCTAGGGTCAATTTTCCGAGCCCCACGCTTATATGGCCGATATCCGGGCTTGGTGGGCAACCGATGTTCAACGATCGATCGGCTGAGTCCAGGCATCTCGCTATAATCCCAAGCAAAACAATCTTTAAATTCTTCCAATAAGGCCACTAATTCATCTCTTACTTCTTTACACAATTTCTTGCTAATATATGTCGGCCGAGGCTTGTCTCCATCCCCTATATCTACCTCTTCCAACTCGTCGGCCGACACAAAACCGTGACCTAATTTCCCGTCTTCGGTTCGTTAATCGGCCGACTCATCATATCCTCGGTGCGTGTATCGATCGGCCGATTGTCCGTCAATTCTCCTGTAGGGCCCATCGGAGCAGCCGGGAGTACCGACCCCCGGTCACAACAATTCCGTCGTCGGTGATGTTTACGGCTTCCGCATCCCAATATGTGCCCGAGAAACAAGGCAGGCTCTCCGGACCGAGCAAACTCGAAATCGGCGGTCGCGATGGTTACGGACTTATCGGCCCGCACGATTTCGACCTTGTTACCGACCCATTGAATCAAGCAACTGGTGCATGGTTGATGGGATACAACAGTTGGCATGAATCCAATCTCTCCCCAACAAAGTGGTGTATGCACCTTTCTCGTCGATGATGAAAAATGTGGCGGGTATGGTTTTGCTGCCCACGGTGATCTCCATTATTGCGGCCCCACGCACATCTTGACTTCTCCCGCTGTAATCCTTGAGCGTCGGATTAGCCCTCATCATTTCTTCCGGCGTCTTCCCGAGCTTGCGGTATGTAGTAATCGGCATGACATTGACCGCTGCCCCTCCGTCGACCAACATTTTCCTCATTGGTGACCCATTGACGTAGCCGCTAATGTACAATGCCTTGAGATGCAAATGATCGAGTTGAGCGGCTTATCAAATACCGCCGATTCCGGCGTCCACGGAATCTCCGAAGTCTCCCCAACCGGTTCTTCTTCAGCCGAATTTTCATCGGCCGATCCGACAATCCTGGGCATCATGGATATCATATTCACCGCGGCTTCAGCCCGGACCACTTGAGACCGCACTTTCGGCCTCCATTCCTTCTTGGGCTTGGACTCATCATCTTGGTCATCTCTCGTAATATCGTCCACCCTTGATTTCTCGACAGCGCATTCTTTGGGGCCTCCTCTTACGGGTTTCGTTGAGCAAACCACCGGGGCACCACTTGTTTTCGTTCTTGGTTTGATCGCCTCTCGAATCTTCATGGTACTGGTGATCAAACTCTTCTTCATCGTTGATTGGCCCCGGCCGATCGTGAACGGAGGTTCTCTTCGGCACTACGTATCTCCGTTCATCATAGCCGTGATCATAGCCGACTGCTCTTACGGGGGCCGATTGTTGCGATTCGTAGTTGCGACTATTCGGCCGTCCCCGGTAACTTGATGACCCGTCATCACGATACCCTTTTCGGCCAATGCACTGCGGGCAGTTCTCGATAGATGGAAGCTTCATGTTTTGGTCCCAGCAGATCGAAAGAAAGGACAAGCCCGAGTGTGGGTCAAAATCTTCTCGGCGGATCACGTCTTGTCATGTACTGCTGACTTTGGTCGATAGATTCCTGTTCACGTACCACCTGGGCTCTTTCTTCCCTCTCCCTCTTCCTCTCATATCGGCGTATGAAACCAGCCGATCCACCGCCGATGGTGTTGATGTACATCGTATTAGCCGGGAAAGGGTGCCCATCAACTTTCATCTTCTTCTTTACATCGGCTGCTCGCAATATCCCATCATCAATCGCCCTCCGGATTTCATCTCTCATAGCATAACAATCAACGGTGTTATGATGCGAATTTCCATGCCACTTGCACCACTTAGCCATTTTCTTCAATTCTTCCGGCGTAGGAATTTTGTGATGAGGGGAAAGCTGGATTTTCTTTTCCGCAGACAGCTGATCAAATATTTCGTCGGCCTTAGATAAATCAAAATCATATTTCTTCTCCTTAGGATTGACATGCGGAGAAAATATCGGCCGTTTGTTATTAGTCCACTCAACTGCATTAATTCCCTCTTCATCTTCCTCACTTGTCGAAATCAGCATAAGTCACCCGATACCGCCGATTCCTGGTGAGCTGGAGATTCTCTTCCTGGCCGATCGCCTGCTGGGTCAGCTGTGCCAGCCCATCAAACTCATGTGGGGTAAACTTTTCTTTAATGTTGGAAAATAGCCCCGCATAAGCGATTTCGGCCAACTGTTGCTCTGTCAGGTTCGGATTGTAGCATCGTCCCCTCGGGGTCCTGAACCTCTCGTATATAATCAGCCACCGATTCCCCGGTTTCTGTTTCACTGCCATTAAATCGGACAAACTAAGCTCGGTAATGCCCGTGAAGAAGTACGAGTGAAACCTTTTCTCCGGATCGGCCCAACTCCGAATAGAACCAGGTGACAGCGAAGCAAACCATGAAAAGGCCGATCCGGACAATGACAGTGGGAATAGCCGAACCCGCAAAGCCTCCTGAGTAGACGCCTCACCAAGCTGTGCGTCATACCGGCCGATGTGCTCCATAGTTGATGTGTTATCTTGCCCGGAAAACTTGGAAAACTCAGGAATTTTATACTTATTGGGTAAAGCCACGGAATCCATCCAATCGGGGTAAGGTCACCGATACAATGCACTTTTCTCCTTAGGCTTCAAATCGAACTGATCTTTCATCATATCGGCGATCTTAGCCATGAGGCTATTCATATCATTGGGTTCAGCGATCGCCGATCCGGTCCCCGTCATATAAGCTGTGTTGGGCTGCCCCCGATCGGGTGTATCAACCGGCCGTTTCCAGAAATCCCGGTGCCGGTAGGCGGGAACGGTGGTTGCGGAGCGATTCCATAATTCATGGCCGATTGGATCGGCCGTCCGATCATGAATCCCTGTCCCCAGCCGATGCGGTTGGTCGTGGAATACCGGATATCGGCCGTACTATAGTGGGTGAGTTCTCAATTCTACTCGGGCCGGTATTTGGTACGTAGAAGAAATTGGGCTGTCTGTGCCACCTGCGGGACCGCTGCCACATTGGTCGCTGCCCCTAATTCGAAGTCGGCTGTTGTACATCTTGTTTGTCGCCCTCCTCCGTTACCGACTTCTTGGGGCCACTGTCATCCTCTTTGGCTGGCTGGGTCGTACTCGGTACTTGCATTTGCATTGTCCTTGCCAGGCCATAGGTGAGGTGGCATGCCGTACGAGGGCTGAAACCCTGCCTGGCGGTGTGGTATTCCGGAGGCCGACTCCCTGAATTGGTCGTATAAGAGTGCCAAAAGGCTGAGTGTACGCAGGTCCGGAATATCCTTCGGTGAACGATCTGCCATCAACCGTGTCCTTGATCAAATTCCCGATGGTGTTGGTCAACACGCCCGATTGATTGATTAGGGCCCGATGAACGGACGAGTTGACCATATCACCGAGTTGGTTGGCATCCGACGGTCTCTCGGGCTTTGATTTGGTCTAGTTCTTCCGGATGCGAGAATCCGAGGGATGTCTCCTTTTGTGGCCACTCGCCACGTGTCACTTTCGGGGCTTGAAAGTACTTTTTCATTGCTTCGGCCAGGTATTCTTGGTACTGCAGCTTTTGTTCTGTTGTCATCTTCCCCAGGCCGAAACCTCGTTGTCATCGAAACTTCTCCATGCCCTTTGTCATCCGTCCTAAGAGGAACCGGAACAAAAATCGGTCGATTTTCAGCATCGACCATTGGTGTTCCGTCCTCCCCGACAGCCTGCATGTACGACATCTTGATCCTGGTTGCTTCTATCCCACCGAGCGTGCTAAAAAGTGTGTTGACGTCAAAAGTCGCCAACACACCGTTGTCCGGAGAGTCCACCGAAACCCCGGCCGATGCGGGGCCCTGTGCTCCCAACGGACCGGCTCAGCTCGCCGATTCTCGTGTGCGTCGGTGCGTGCGGATGGTTTTCCTGCAAACCAACAAAGACAATAAAAGGTGTAAAATTCCGGGTCATCGGCCCGGATAAACCGATGAGCAGCCGTGGCCGATTCTGGCGTAAGATAGACAAAATCGGCCATCGACGAGGAGCAGCACGGCCCATCCATTTATGTATTAAATGCCAGGCAAACGAACCGTGATACAAACGATACGAAATCGGCCGACGCTATAACATGCGATCGATGGCTAGCAGCCGATTTCGTCGGTAAACGATCAAATCATTAAGACTTTGCAGGGATGCATTATCGAATAAAATGTAAACAAGGTAATTATTAATGGGATGTAATTAATTTGATAGCAAGAAGATGGTTTAATCATCAATCGGAGCGATAAATCGGCCGATCAGGCATCCGGCCGATTCTGCCATTGATTATAACAATGAGTTATTAGATCATATCTAGATGTATAATGATGATCAATGAAATCGTACTAATAACTCGGGTCCAAAGGCAGCTTTAACAAATTTAGCTAGTTGAACATAAAACAGCTAATGAACGTGATAAGCAATCGGCTAAACACTCCGAAAGAACGAGTAAGACAAATACAACCACACGGATCCCGAATCGACCGGTCGCTCCAACAGGACAAGTCAACCGATGGCACACGATCGGACCAGGTCTAACGGCCACGCACGCACGGCCGATTCAGGACAAGCACAATCATAAACGCCTTAACTATGAAAGTAAATCTACATCCTATCCAATCGGCTGCATGCGCCTAGGACAAGTCAACTATCGCAAAGGCAAACACGGGACACGTCAACTGAATCTACGTGATCGAATCGGCTAAGATGTAAAAGAAATCTCATAGCGGCTATCGTGACTCGAACGACCAGATCCGAGCCAATCGGCGTTGTGAGCAAAGGCTGGGACGGGAAGGCAGGACAAGTCAAACTACCTCCACCACGAGCCCGGACCGGGTCGACTTAACTCATCCCGGTCGATACTCACTACGATCGTCGAAAACAGATCTGGTCGCCGGATAACTAGCAATTAAGCCATCTAATTACGAACAATGCGCCGAGAATTAGACGACATAATTACCTTGTCAAGCCAACTTGTTGTCGACCGGAGCCCCGAAGATCCCGCGCGAAAAACAGTAAAGACTTGACAGAAAATTAGGGTTTGGCGATGCGCCGAAAGTTGTATTGGATGTGAATCGAGTTAACAGGTTACACCTGAGTACAAATTTATACTCGGCACGAAGAATCCTCCTCGGACCCTCTTCGGGCCGATTTCCTAACCGACTAGGATCTTTTTTCCAAAATTAAACTATTATTTCTAATTTTACAACGCGGGCCAGGCCCATCAATATTATGCTCTTCTGTTGGCGTCCGCGCACGATTCCCGGGAGGGACGCGCCTTTACTCGCCCAAGCGGCCGTCGGCCTTCTGCCCACCGGCCCTCTTTTGACCTATAGTCGCTGACAATGAGTCCCTTGGTCAAAAACCGGCGTCAACACTGTCTCTAGCAGGCAGCTCACAGCCTGACCTTCCACCATTATCACGTTTTGACAAAGCCTAACCTAGGCGGAGCACGCGGCAGCGGCAAGCAGTGGGGCAGGCGGAGCACGCGCGGTGGCAAGCAGCAGGCCAGGCGGAGCATGCACGAACGAGCGCGCGCGGGCGAGTCGCGAGCGAGGCGCGGGTGCGGCCTTGCGCTTGCGCCAGTGGTGCGCGCAGGGCTAGTCACGTGGGGCGAGCAGGAGTTTGATTTAGCTTCTTGGATTTCAGCAAACCGAAAGGAAGATATAGCCACCGGGTGTAATACATCTAAGTAAGTGATTTACCTTGCTGAATTTTTATTAAAACAAACAATTTACCTTGCTGATTTTTTTCTTTCTAATCTAGTGCAAGTGGGGATGCAACTAGAAGTATAATAGCAGGTGACAGTGATGATGGAAGATCGCCTAGTGGAAGAGGGAGGGCGAGATGTAGGGGAAGGGGAAAGAGTGGAAGTCCTGGACGGGCCTTGGTGCATGGTTTGGTGTTTAGAATGTGATGTTATATATGTCACTAGTTGTTTTGTGCTTATATTGGAATTGTAATGTTGGACTTGCAAATGTGTCTTTGTTGAAGACAATGGACATGTATCTCTTGGATTTATGATGCTTATATAATATTAAGTGATGTGAAATATGATGTCTTAAATATTCTATTATTTTTCTTGTGGTTCATCAATTTTGGTCAAAATTTAGATAAAATGCTGCCAATTTTTTTGTCTAACTTATGTCAAAAATTTGTACTTCAAAAACATTTAAATTGTGTAACGAAATGCTTCTAAATATTTGGATTTTTGTTCCACATTGTCATAGCTTAAAACAATGCTAAATTTGAGAATAGTACTTGAAAAGAGGTCTGATTTTGCAAAGGACAAATATGTCTTTTCGCATGTGACTTAACACCGTTAACGTCTCCAAATGAACATGACCTACTTCTAGCTTCAGATTGGAAAAACAGGACCGATTTTACGAAGTTTGGAATACAAGACCGTTTTCAGAATAGAATCACAAACATGATCGGTTTTGCAATTGCCCCAAAAAGAAACTAGAGGGAAGAAACTGTTCTAAAAAGAAAAAGAATATATCGTATATAAACTAGCTATTCGTCTTGTCACTTCAAGCTCATAAGTGAGTAGGAGAACCCAAAGGTGCTGCTAAAGTATCTTGGACCAATGCAATATGTGCTCATTCACTGATAATTATACAATATTGCAGTAGATATAAAATTATAGTTGCTGTAAAGGTCAATCGAATCAAATTATTGTTAACAAAAAATAATACTCGATTGCAGCTAACCATGGGCAGGTCGCCACTTGCCACCATGGTAGAGCTATGCAATAAATAAATAATCATCAGCTGGAACATGAGAAGAAAAAAAACTGAATTTCAAGCTTTAATGATACGTACAGTAGACGCGTCATAATAATTTTTATTTATTTTTTCATGAAAATTTTGTTGACCTTCTATATCATTAGATCACTTCCCGAGTTTAACATTTCGATGTTTCTGCACACCTACTTCCAGCATTGACCACGCCTAAATCTCGGATTTCTCAATTAATTTTAACACATCAAAACTTATGCGTGGGCCTTGCCAGATGTGTGCTTGGGAGGGAGATTTCGATGACTCTCTGCTGAGCTAGCTAAGGCTTCCTTGGCAACCAAGCTTTTGCAGATAAAATACGGTGTCCAAAGGCTACTCCTAATGGACAGTTTCATTTCATTATTTTTAAGATGTTACATAAGTAACAAGGGTGAATGAAATGTCTCATACAATGCGTAGTTTTATTTTATTGTTTTCTAGGTAACACATGTAAGAGAGAAATGTCTTGGAAACAGTGTAGAGATAGTTTCATCTAGATGAAACCCCTTTCTTCTTTCTTCTTATTAATTTCCTGTCACGTCAGCAAAATTGCTTATATGACAGCTTATTTATTGAAAATGAAACTCCCACTGAAAATAGTCTAAAAGTTATGAATATCAATACTGCAGTAGGTGGTGTAGGATCAGGTCAACAAACATTTTTGGTTGCTTTGTGATGAGGGTTCAGACGGGCGTTCGAGACACGACCGGCCGGGTGGCGCGACAGCTCAGCAGCAGAAAAAACTAGACTTTCTTGTGCAACACAAACACCATCCGTGTCGTCGACTGAATAATTCTATGCACTGTGTACGGAATAGTACGTGTTCCAGCTGCAGTGCTTAACATGTTGAAGAGCCTTACAACTCCAAGAGTATCAAAGCTTCGTCTTACTATTTATGGCAGGACAAGTTGCTGTTCTCGGGAAAAAAATAAGACTGGAGATTCTTCTTCTCTTTCATTTTAATCTATGGTTGAAACGTATTTTGGAAGCACATTTGGTACCTTTTGTTTGAGATGAGAAGCAGCTTTGGTTTGGATATCCAGCTTCCAAGTGTTTCAGATGATGATTGGATTATCCTTCAACAACCCATTTGACTGCTGTATTGGGCCAAATTTCGTAATTTGGACTGATCCAATCCAATGTCAGCCCAGCATAACAAGGAAGATGCTCAAAACGGAAAAATTCTAGCGCACTGGAGACAATCCAGGATGCGCTTACTAGACAGTCATTTTCAGCCATATCACCAAAATGCCGGACCCTAGTTGATTTAAAAATTTCCATGCGTTTTCCTCGATTCCACTCAAATCTAAGCATATTTTAAGATCTACCTATTTTATTATCTACATTATTCTCTCTACATGATATCTAACACGGGAAGATTTTTTACCATTTGAAGGGGAAAAGTTTGATGCAAATGGTGGAAACTGCCAACGTCATTTCACTACTACAAAACACCCCATATAGATACGTTTTATTTAAGGTCTAGATACGTTTATTTTATCTCAATCAAAATATAGAGACGTTTTCATAAATCGTGTCCGAGGCGTCTCCGAACGTGTCGTGTCAAAGCTTGGTAAATACGATTTTTAACAACATATCTATTACAGTAAAAGACGTTCAGTAGAGATGCTATAAAGCATAGATATGTTTATAGATACACTTTCATGAATGTGTTGTATGTATTGGAGTAGACACGATTTTATATTGATACGTTTGGGCTGCGTTTCTACCAATATAGGCACGTTGTATATAATGTTTCAAAAATATTATTGTAAAACTTCTTCTAAGCGACTGACTTATTCATGCAATTAGTAAGAATCTACAACCTCATCTAACCATCTCACCTAGGAAACAAAGTTGTTTTTCTTTGACAACATATTGTTTTATACTCATGTTCTCTTAGTGCTTTAACGTCTCTAGGATTTTCAATAGCGTGTTAAAACTGTCTCTAAATAAGGGTAGATACGTGTCTAATATCATCTCACTTTTTATACGATTTCAATAACATGTCAAAAAACATGTATTCTGTCGTTGGATACGGTTAAAACATCTCTAAATATCCTATCATTTTGAGACGCCCTCAAAAACATGTCAACAAGCGTCTTTATGTTCTAAAGTCGTAACACTTTGTGATGTTTTAGAAAGCATGTCAAAAAACGTGTTTATCATACTATTAATATTAAAGCGTCTCTAAGATCATGTCATGTTGACACATTCTCAAAATCGTGTCAAAAAGTGTATCTAGCTACTGATGTAGACACGCTTACAAAAACGTAACAACGTAAACGTGTCTAAAGGCTATTTTTCTTGTAGTGTTTGCCAGATCCTTCATCCTTGCAATGTCGACAGTCAGCTACATGGCTTCCTCCAATCTCCTAATATGTTAAAACTGTTTCTCAAAAAAGTTAAATAACCAGGTTTAAGGAAATGGCATACCAATTCTTTCATAATGTTGAAGCACAGACCAATGACGCCTTCTCACCGAAAGAACAATGATGCCTTCTAACCTTTTATGGGCCAAATTGAATATAGGCTGATCCTTCTAACCATTCCCTTGGTGGACGGTAGGGCTAATGGGGCTAGTAGGCCCCTATGCGATTTGGGGCTGGAGGTCGACTTCATTATCCCCTTTTCCCAAAAAAAAAAACATAAACCATTCTATACACTATCTAAAGTTTTAGATTATATCCTTAATTTTTAGATGTAAAGAGTCACCTCAATGTGCACGGGCTTAACCATACCAACATGCTCATACTTTCTTTTTCTATAAAAATATGCATGTGCTTTTTATTCCTACAGCTTGAATACTATCAAATGTATATAGATCGCGATAGCATGGAAGACATAATTTTAAGACACTATTGAAGCCATAGTAGAAGATGATTGCAACAGTTGTACGTAGTGGACGACGAGCCAAGCCGCCTAGTATGGAGAAAGTTGATCTGTGACGTTGAAACCGATGGACAATTTAGTGAATCGAGGAACTGAAGTAGTGAACCATCAACAAGGTTTGTAGACATGCTCGCCCATTCGCCATTGATCACGACGGAATTGATTATACGGATCAAAGCGGTCAATACACATCTGTAGAGGGTATACATTTTTTCCTTTTTTTGTCAATACACATTTGTAGAGGTATAGATGGTTCAGAAATTTCACAACCGACTAGCATTGTGAAATGGGCCTTTCAGTTTTTCTGTGCAATTATTATGAAACTAAATGGGCCAAGCCCAATCAGTCCAACAATATAATACAGAGAATCGCGTGCCTAGCACGGGGCTTGCAAACGCCCCTTTATGGCCGGAATTCTCATATGAAGATCACTCTTTTTTTAGCGTTAGGAAGACCAACCAATTATTAGACTCATAAAGTGTGAGCAAACTCGCCCCATTTAGCATTTGTGGGATGTGGAGTTTTTTTATGCTGCCACACGTGGCGTTCTGGTTAAGGCGAGTGGTTGTGAGAGATAAATGAATTGGTTTTTAAATTTCAAATGCATTTTTTTCCTCAACCATAAATTTTCCAATCCGTTTGAGCCACTCTGTTGTTTAGAATTAATTCTACAAAATGAGAACCAATATAATTGAATTTTTCTAAAATTCAATTTTCCAACAATGTTTTGAATATACTATGTCAACATTTATTTATACTGTATCAACATTTAAAATATTTCATGTCAAGACTTTCAGAAAAATAATGTTTCTAGTTTTTAATAAACTATGTATATTTTTTAAAAAAATATTTTTATCAACATTTTGAACGTACTATGTCAACATTTATTTTTACTGTGTGAATATTTTGAATATTCAATATCAATATTTTCATGAAATTGTTGATTCTATTTTTTATAGATGTTGAAATGAACTTTGATTTTTTTTAAAAAATAGATTTCATCTTATATAAATATATTATGTTAATATTTATTTGTACAGGATCAACATTCCGGATATTTTATATCAACATTTTTAGAGAAATATTGACTCTACGTTATATAAATTTGGATAAAGTCCACTTAACCCCCGTGAACTATGAAATTGTTTGTTTTACTACTACCAAGTTTGCATTACCATTCACACTCACCCCCCCCCTCCCCGGGGTGGTTTTGCCACCGTGGCGCCCAAGGTGGGCCGTAGGCGGTTCCGTGGGACAGACCTCCCCATGCTCGTGAGCCTTGACGCACAAAGCAATGGTCCACCTCGCCTTGGCATTGCCCATCGCATCCATTCGTCTCCACGTCCGGTATCTGCGCACGGAGACCTCATTCACCTGCATGCCTGCTACCACCACCTTGTCGGTGCCCGACAAGTGAGCCCGAGCCTCCCATAGCCAGCAGAGTGTCAAAAGCATTTAGCAAAACTGTCCAAGGGGGAAAGTCAATGGTATTGTAAACATAGAACAAGTAAAACAAACGGTTTCATAATTCAGAGGGTTAAGTGGACTTCGATAATAGTTGGAAGGAGTAAAGTAGAGTTCATCATATAATTTTGATATTGGGCTGATCATGACCAAATGTAAATAGATCTAATGGGCTAATTTTCCCATCGCTCAAAAACCAATCTTTTTTTTAGTCAAAAAAAGAACAATCTTTAAATAGGAGGTACCTTCACGGCTTCACCCGCTGCGTCGGTCATAACTTTGCGTTTCTAATAACATGGTCGCTTTGTGACTGCGTGTAAGTGTAACTATGATCGCTTATTAAAACCAAGAAGCTGAGCGGGTAGCTACGTCTTGTCCTTTTTTGACGAATCAATGCCTGCATACGTACGTATTAGCTGCTTGAGTGTTTTTGTCCCTTTGTATGTCTATACTATATAACAAGTACACGTAACTAGAAGAAAACAAGCCGAGCGATGCATGGTTCGTGTAGAAGGGCATCATCACTGTTGAGCAATCATCGTTGGCATGTGAGGAAGCAGCTAGCCAACCCTAATCTATCTCTAACAGACACGTCCGCACAGCATATGGGCACGGACAAACAGCAAGAAACTGCCGACATGGATGGACACCGACGCGTGCATAGCTGAAAGCCGGGAAGCTTATCATCATTAATTCAAGACATGCATTGAGAGTAAATGGTACTCTGATCTGGCAGTGGTAAATAACTGACGACCACCTCAATTTCCTTCTTTTCAAAAGCAACAGTTGAAAAATGGCGTCTCTCTGTTTCACCGTTGACCAATTCTACCAATTTCTCTTCGCCGTCAAAAGTACGGTATGACCTTGTGCAGCATCAGAAACTACAAAACGCAGTGGCGTGTGCTGTCCTTACTGTTTTTGCCTTAAAAGGGAGGACATACTAGCAAACTGAACAAGTAAAGGTGAACAGCAAAGGATGGTCAACAAAAAAAAAGGTGAGCAGCAAGGCCTCACTTCCACTCAACTCAAAAGCCAGCAGAATCCCTAAAGAAAAAACACACGAAGTTCTTCCACATGCCTTTACAGAAAAGAAGGTGAAGAACTCGTTGTGGTCTACCAAAGCTACCGGCCGGTCTAAAGTTTCAACTTGTATGTAATGCACAAATCAACCGAGAGTTAGTACTAGCATGCCTAATTCACCGGTCTGCATGATGTCACCAGAATGCAGACAGCGCCCGGTGGGGCCGGCCCCTCCCGTGTAATAATTGAACCACCATGCACGGCCCAGATCACTCCCCGTAGCTTTGACGCTGACGATGAATCATTGAGAGAGGTGGTGTTCCGAAGATTAACAATGTGCCGGAGAGGGAGCCGAGCTGATCAGAGAGCCGTCCATGGACCTAGTGATTTTTAATTGCTTAGTTCGGTTTGTTGATTGGGAGCACGGGAGGTCCGTCCTCCACTATGGACAAGTTTGATTCCGATGCCATCATCAGCTAGGTCTCTCCCGCTTCCTGGTTTGTCCTACATGCATGCACACACGAAGCAAAGGGATTCGGGATTAGAAGAAGGGTTGTTAATAAATCTGGGTAACATTATTCTGTACGTACGAAGACAGATGCTGATCTACCGGTGGCCGTGGGCGGCGGCGGCGGCAGCGGCGACGGCTGCTGGGAAGCGCTGGCCGTGCCACGAGCTATATGTTACTAGTGCCATCTCTGTACTATTAAAAATGTCATTCTCGCTTCTTAAGAAGTCAAATATTTTTAACTTTGATAAAAGATATATGAAAAATTATAAATATTTATTGAATATAATTAGTATCATTAGATAGATAATTGAATCTACTTTCAATAATCAACTTATTTAGATATACAAATTTTACTAATATTTTCTACAAATCTAATCAAAGTTTAAAAAGAGTTTGACTGGTATCGATACCATAGCGATACTTTCAATGAAACGGAGGGAATAGCAAATTAAACTTTTAATTTGCATCGTTATCATTGTACATGAACAGTTTGTTTGTTTGTGTTGCCAGTGATTGCATGGCCACGTACGCACGCATGTGCCGGTGCGCGTAGCTTCCAGGAGGAGGCACGTGAGAAAGCGATCGCCGGCCGTGTGACGACGGAACCCTGAGTGCTGCCGCTGTGCACAGAGACTGTTTGCCTGTCCCTGGGGGGTTCATTTGGATCGATTTAGGACGGAGCTCCTACATGGATTGGGGAATTCGTCTCTTGTGTTGTCTACTTGTCCAGTTTCTCCATCCGTGTCGTGATAGGAGAAACGCAGGCTACGAAGATGCCCCAATTACAATATCAATGTCAAGAGGGAGAAGAAGGGCCACGTAGGGAGCAGACCTGGCGTCACTTATGATTGGCTTGCAAGCGGAGACACAGATGGTGGACGGAGAGCTGGCTAGCGCTAGCTTCCTTCGTTAGCTAGTTAGGCGTCATATATATTTGCGGTTGACGTAATGCGGTGGACGGAGATTCCCGTTCATGGCGGTTTTGTCCGGGCCTGGCCTTGGCCTTGCATTATTCTCGCCGATGTCGCTGCACGTTCCTTCTTGTTTCCATGTCGGCAGGACAATTGTATTGTACTACTATTTAGTTCCAAAAATAATGGCAGTATACATTAGTCAATCCATATATATATAAGCCGTTGTGTTGGATTCGCCTGTACAGGTCCTTTGAAAAGCTTCGGATCGTTGGATTGGAAACGGATGCAAGTCAGAGGAAATATGTAGTGGAAACCACTAACTAGGTGGAAACATGCAAACTCAATTCAAAAGTTGAATTTGGAGTTTCGAAAAAAATCTGCAAATACCTATTGGCTTAGTAAATACAAAAATAACAAAAACATATACAAGAGGACAAAACTACAATACTATTCACTATTTTGTCATTTTCCTCTCATGCACCATGATTTTGACATTTTTGTTCCTATTAAATCATGTTGCATTTGGACTTGCAATTTGGTATGCATATTTATCCTCATCTCATCTATGCACATGCAAGTTTTCAAATTTTTTTGAAACTCCAAAATCAATTTTTAAATTGAGTTTGCATGTTTCCACCTAGGTAGTGGTTTGCACTACATATTTCCCCAGGAAGTCAAGCCACAAAGATTTCTGAATGGTTGCAGAGTTGATCTCATTTCAGTGATGGAAGACAGTCGCTGAAGAAGGATTCAGGCATTCACTTGCTAGATTGCATATATACGTAGTTCAACATGGTGAAATTATTTAAAATAACAACAATAATAAATCATATGCGTAGTACTCATGGAGTTACTGCAAACTAAAAAAATCAATTGGAAGTTCATCTTTGGTATTGCGATTCAAAAATTACAAGTGACATTTGTTGCTAGATTAGATTAGTTCTTGTATATTTTAGGGGGTGTTCGTTTCCATGAGCTAAAGGGCTAAAACTAAACTTTAGACTAAACTTTAGCTCTAGGAAACGAACGGGGTGGCTAAAGTTTGGACTAATCTTTAGCTCTAGAGAGAAAGAAGGGCTAAAGAAGGCAAAACTTTAGCCCTCCAAGAGGTGCTAAAGTTTAGCCCAAATTTTAGGAGCTAAACTTTAGCCCCTTGAGAAAACGAACACCCCTTACTTCTTAACATATAGGATCAATTTCATGGTGAAATTCTTTTTGAACATTTACTTAACTTTGAATTCATATGTCCTAATGATTTTTGCGAATGTGTAAGCATTGCCACATGTTGAAGTTAATAGGACGCTTGAAAGTGGACACAAAATTCACATATAGTTTCGACTTTTAGGTATACAAATCCAGATCATGAATTATCTTCCATGCATGCATTCGGGTTCAGCGGTTTCTTCTGTTTTCTTTATTTAAAAAAAGACATGGACCTCAATTATAAAAAGAAAAAAATCATTATGATGCCATATCGCTCCAAAGAATCTAAGAGCAAATTTTACTTTTCATAAAAAAGAAGTCAGTGTCATCTGAAAACGGTACTTCACTTTTTTATAGGACAAGATCAATTATGGCTGCTCTAACCATCTTATTTTGATGCTCGCGCCAAATAATCTTTTATTCAAAACCAAGGGAACGACGAATCCACACATACCTCAAAAAACTTTTGAGTTCATAGTTCGATTGTCCCTTTGTTCCAAGCTATAGAATCACTTTAACTAGTACGAGTATATGACCAATTTGCTGATGGAATTATAGTTTACTGAATAATTGCATGCTTACATATACATAAAAAGATATAAAAAAGAAGAGACAAAGTAAAAGAATGTGATGATAAAAAGAAAAGATGACGAACGGTGGTGGCATATTGTGACGGCAATGGTGGTGGTGCATGCATGGTGCATTCTGACCCAACCTATCTAGAAAAACTAAGTCTCAAGATAACTTGCCTTTGGAATGTGACGACGTAATATATGAATGATTGTCGATGGATAGATAGATTTGTGACTATGATGGCGTGAGTTGAGGTTGAGGGCACACAGACTAAGACACACATGGTGTGAAAAAAAAACGAAATGTCAATAGTGCAGCAAGTATATATGTACTAAAACCAAATAACCATCAATATATTAACCGTCAGCACTTCCTCTTTAATTGTTGTCATTAGAATAAATTTCTAGTTCAAAAATTAACTTAGAGAGGTGGTATGTACGACATACCTAGCATTCATTTTTTATTTATTCTAACCATAAAAAGGACAAACTTGTAAGCAATAGATAGGACAACAACACACATCTTCCTGCCCATCGGAGCGCAATGAAAAAGGGAATGGAGTGACAATGATAAGGCGAAGGTTGCGCTAGTGATATTGGTGACAAGATGGGTTAACTAGACAGATACCGTGTTACCCAGTAACACTCGATTACAGACGGGACGCGATATGACATCCATAAACCAACAAACTAGAGATAATGACTATGAATAGGCATAAAAAAAACGTCATTTATTGCCCCATTGTACATACCAACATTTGCTACACAATTATTATTTCAACTCAAGAACTAGGTTCCTCGAACGATGTATCCATACCTCAGCTCATCCCATGGACATTCCAGGAGCATGTAGCAACCTTCAGCTCAAGAACTAGGTTCCTCAGATAAGAATAATATTCATCACGGCAGCTCAATCACTCAATTTATCACGAGAATATTTCGACGGGAGCTTCTTTAGATTCTCACGGCATTAAAAGGCTCCAACAGAAGCTGTTGAAGGATCCAGCCCTTTACTGCCAACCTTTCTATGTCCTTTGTTTATTTTCAGCACTACCACACAGTTTTCTTTTTATCAGCTTTTTTGATCAACTTTTCCAAATAAATTCAGAATATTGTGCTGAATTGACCAAATTTGACATTGAATTTTTTTAGAAAAGAGAGTATATTGAAATTCCAGCCACTATATATATTGGTTAATACATGTAGTCATCCACTATTATAATTTGAGATTGTAATAGGTGTGTAATTTCAAAAAAAAAAGGTTCAACATGTACATGCCTCACATCGATGGTGTCATCAGCATCAGTGGCAGAAAGCACCAGATGGCACGATTAAACAACACGAGACGTCTGCAGAGCTAAAGCACGAGCACGACATCATGGAGAGGCAACTAAGTGGAAAGTCGGTCCTTTCCACCAAAAATGTCGCCCGCCCCCGGATAAGAAAACTACGGCCATTAGTTTTGAGGGCCGACCATGCTATCCATTGGACGTTGCAAAAGAGAGCAACCGGTTTTTGTCCCTCTCCCACTATGGTTGGAGGTTGCCACACTCACTCAACTTTCTTTGTGTAATTTATCAGAAATGAGATCATCACGCCAACTTTAGTAACTGCCAATATGTTTTCATCAAGGAAAAAAAACCTTGTTCGCCATTGTTGGTAATTATACCCAATGTCACGTAGAATATATTGGACAATAGAGATCACTAGACCAACATGTGTTTTTTAACTGCGATGGGTATAATTATCGAGTCAAACCTACCTACTTTACTTTTTATTATAAAGATTGTTGTTTCCTAAAAAAGTTATTTTGGTTTATATGAGTATTTTGAAGGACAGTTAATTTTTAGAATCCATGGAATTCAAACCCAGGCTGGTGATCAGGCGGTGATCTATTTGCATCTAGCTACAAGATCTTAATTTACTAAACAGAGAATACTATCGCCCTAATAACAATCATCAACAAAGGGACTAAGAGCGTCCCCAAAGGTAGAGACAGCACTAACTCTCCACGTCATCTAAGAGTTATCTAAGAGTCATCTAAGAGTTCATATCAACTTCAAAGTAACAATTGGACCCACATGTCAGTGCCTCAATAAATGTTAGAGGCTGCCTCTTGAACAAGAGTTAGCAATCTTCTCTTTCTTCTTTTTCTCTAATAAATAATTCTAAGAGTTAGCTAAGAAGCAATCATTGGGGACGCTCTAAGTCCTAGTATGAGACAAAACTAAATCAATCGGTTGATCCATACCGGCATCGTGAACATTAATTAGTTACACTCCCAATTGGAACTGGTGATTAAATTATAAGGTTAGTCTATGTTTATTACTGCCGATACTATATAAGAGACAGAAAGAGAGTGTTAGATCAATGCAGGCCGTGAACTGTGCTTACTTTGGCGTCAAATCATGCTTAAGAACTAATTAAAACGTGGCAAGTTGCTTTGTCTCCAACTGGTGGTCTTAGTTAGAAGATTTGTAGGGAAGAGTGGATGCTTGCATCATTTCCAACGAAAGCGCGCGTCGCCTTTTTTCTGCTTTATTAGGCAACTTGGTTGCGTTTGCTAAGGTAAGCAACGAGGCTACGTGCGCTCGAGTTCAGTGGGAGCTAGGTAGGGGCGGTAGTACTGTTGCTGAGGTGTCACTCCACGTAACTGCTTTTCCAATGGAATAAAGTGGTCGTTTACATCCTGTGTGGGGCCAGCGATGATGTGGCAAAAAGGTCGCCCCTGCTGATATTTCAGCTAGCTTCGACTAGAACAAGGAATAATTATTTACATCAATAAATGAGTATTAGATTTAAATTTGTATAGTCAAAATAGAAAGAAAACATTTCTGCATTTTTACGTTTGATATGGCTGACTGGCTCAATGGCGGAAGCAGATATGAATATTAAAGCAAAGATGCAAAAGCTATCAACAATATTTTTTATGTGTCAATATCTAACTCTTGCGGACACAAATTTGAAATTGGGAAAATGGACATTGCATTCAACTATGCTATTCTTGGAAATTTTAATTTGGGTTCTAAAAGTTGTTTGTAGTGGTTCTCGCAAAAAAACAAAGTGTTGTTTGCAGTTCTGTGTTTCAATGTGATTTTTGTGATCCACTTCTAAGGGTTTTGTGTCCAAGGTTTCTTCTAATGAGTGGAGAGTGATGAAGATACATGTGTTTTTGTTCTACCTTCCTATACACAAGTTTAAAATGATACGTAACAAATTGCACAACTACTCTCTCCGCCCAATTTTATTTGTCACTTTAGAGTTGGGCACGGGAATTAAGGAGAATTGGAGATGTTGTGCACGGAAAATGATAAAGAGAGAGACAGAGATATGTTGGAAAGAAAAAAATATATATCGCAAAGTGAGAAAGACAAATATTTTGAGAAAACTGGAGATGTCTAAAGTGAAAAATATTTTGGGACAGATGGAGTCCATCTAGTCTTGCTGCCATTGACAATTTTTTCCTTACCTTGATTCGATCTAGTAAAACATTAGGAATAGCAAAAGGAGAAACTATAGGTATAGCTTACTTGTTTTTGTAAAACACAAATAGATGCACATATTCGTAGACAACATGAATACACATCTCATGGGCATATGCACCCAGACACCTTACTTCATGAGTATCTCTAAAATTTCTGGAAGGGTTTGGTCTTGACATTCACAAAATCACTACGAGCAACGTCAATTCTTCACTCGCTGTGAATATAAAATCCATACTGAGTCTTAGATTCATACTCTGTAGTTTGTTGTTTGTCTTGTAATATTCTTTATGTGCAAGATATATAGTACTCAGAATTTTAACTCGGTGTCATTCATTCGGTATCAAAAAATACTTAAATACTTATTTTTTACGAGGAAACAAGAAATACATATGGTTGCAAGTGCAATTAGCATGTTACTTTATCGATAATTTCTGCACAAGATCTGGCCTTATTTACTCACCATATCTGCATTCACGATTGATGACAACGCCAAATTTTGCCAAAACGCATGAAGGTGTCGAGTTGAGTCGATGGCACTGCAAGCCAGCGTATGTAACGTACCGGCAGGTGACGAGAGTCCGGCGCAGCGGGTCTCGCTCGTCCGCTGGTTGGCTCCACAGCAGGTGCGTGCATCCACGCCGTCTGGCTCGGATCGTGAGGTGTGACGTGCCAGCCCTGGCGACCCCGAAACAGCGACGTCAACGGACGCTCCGCGTGCTACGCGGCGAGCACCGTGCTCCGAGCACATAGATGGGGGGCCCGGCTGACAGCGACTGCTAACGACGGTAGCGCGCAAGCGTTGCAGAGTACATGTGGAGCTTGCGTATCTTGGTGGCGGGCCTTGGCCCCAAGATTATATCGTCACTCCACCTTCTTGGAATGGAAATAGAGTAGTTTCAAAATGAGTCTAATTTGGCTCATTTCATTAAAGTGAAAAAGGGTTTATTGCGAAAACCATAACATATCTTATCTTGAGTTTGAGATTCTCGTTTATAAGTCTTTTTCGTCACAAATCCACACCTACCCACCAAATTTTGTTGCAAAAATAACCCCAATATGCATATGCTTAATCAATTTCATGTGTCTTGGCTGATATAAATTCAAAATAAATATATAAGATAAATAAGTTTAGCACTTTTTATGTTTTTGGATGACATTTTTCTTAAAAATATTTTTTGAATCATTTGCAGCCATCTTATTTTCATTAATACTTTTTCCAGATCTCAAACTCTCTAGGATCACCGACTAACCACTATTTTGTTTCTTCATTTTCAAATTCTATCAAAACATGAAAAGATTATATTTTTTACAATATTATAAGATTAATACAAACACCATCAACCATTCAAAATGAGTGATAACAGGTCGTATCAATTAAACATATGTGAACTGGGATGGTTTTTGCAACAAAATATGGCGGGTGGGTGGGTATTTGCAACAGAATAGCTTATGGGTAGGAATCTCAAACTCCAAATGACTTATCGGGTGATTTTTGCAATTATCCCAAGTAAAAATGTTGGATGAAGCATTTTTCTCGCCACCGGCAATTTACAATCTTAACAAGTTCTCGTCCAATTCGTCATGAATTTTATTCGAGACTTTGTTACACATGGTATGTAAAGATTTCCGATCTTTAATCAATTGATTTTATACAAGTAAAAGTTACCACAAGAAAGATACCTGATGGATTTCTCTTCCTAGATAAATGTGTTGCATCTTAAAAATGGATTAAGAATACTTTTGATTGGGCCACGTGGTCATTTGGAATCACAACAACATTAAATGTTATTGAACAAAAAAAAGGGGAAGGATCTGGACCCAATATTACTCCTGTTTCTAGCAACAAATGAGAAAAAAATTAGGGAAGAATTATATATAGTAGTGATTTTGGGGCTCTATTAGAGATGATTTTTATATGTGATTTAGGGAGAGTTTTCCGGTGTCGTTAGAGTTGTCGTAATTACTAGTGAAAAGGTAACTTATGGGATTTTTCTTCTGTCATCAAGGTTTTTACAGCTGGTCAAAGAATGTTGGAACTTCCTTGTGTAGAATTTATTCATTCATATAAAAAATATGTGATATTATTAGGCTCCTCCCTTTTTTGAGGTATTAGGCTCAACCTTTAGTACTTTATTAATTACTAAAAGTGACCACCACCTAAGAGGATCTCCCAACGTATGCTACACAACCGTGATTTCCCAAATTCCGCGGAGAACAAAAGTGTTTCCAGCTCCAAAAGGATGGTTAAAAACTTTGGTTCCTGGCTACTGGGCTAGGTAATTTTCGAGAATGGTGTGAGCCCGTCGTTATCAGAAACCATCGACAGCTTGCTTGCTCCTTCCCCGTCCGGCCACGTGACGCCATCCCGGGCCCCTCACCTTTCGTCGTCACCTTCCGCCTGACGTCACGCCCCCATGTGCGGCACTCCTATATATACGTGGCTTCCCCACCCGGATCTTGACGGCGACCACCGTGCCATCGAAAGAAACGCCGTTAATTCCGGTCCCAGAAGCAGGCAATCAGGCAAGATCGATGCAGGGCGGCGGCGGCGTGAGGTGCGCGGTGGCCGGGGAGGCCCCCGTGGTGGGGCACCGGCGGCGGCTGGGCCTGACGATCGACCCGGCGGGCGACGTGGAGGCCCCGCGGAGCGCATCGGGCGGCTGGTGCGCGAGAGCCCCGTGGTGATCTTCGCGCGGCGCGGGTGCTGCATGTGCCACGTCATGCGGCGGCTGCTGGCGGCGGTGGGCGCCCACGCGACGGTGATCGAGCTGGAGGAGGCGGCCGAGGAGGCGGCGGCGTCCGCGGCCGCGGCCGCCGCCGTGCCGGCGCTGTTCGTCGGCGGCGCGCCCGTCGGCGGGCTCGACGGGCTCATGGGCCTCCACCTCAGCGGGCGCCTCGTCCCGCGGCTCAGGGAGGTCGGCGTGCTCTGCGGCTAGAGCTCTCGATGACGGCGACGAAATCAAGCGAGCGAGCAAGCTCTGTAGATACACGGTACGTTTACGCGATTTAGGGAAAGGTTGAGGGGCAATATGAACGCCGATGTTGTTGTGTTGCTTTGCTTTGCTCTCTAGTCTCAGGCTAGAGAGAGAGAGAGGAGAGAAATGTCTGGGTCTAAATGTAATTAATACTTTTGGTTTTCTAGTAGTACATCCTGTGTTAATGTTCTCCTCTCTTTTTTTCTTATCACTTGGCCTCGCGTGACAGTGAGTGACGTATACGTGAGCAGCTACGTATACGCTGAATGAACTCTAATTCACTTTTTCCGCCTGCTTTGATGGGTCAATGTATGAATACAACTAAAGAATTAGTAATAAAGAAGGAACTTAAAAAAAAATACTAAGCAGAAAAGAAAAGCGTACTCCA
The DNA here is from genome assembly GCA_031894775.1 of Chloris gayana. Classification (NCBI taxonomy): domain Eukaryota; kingdom Viridiplantae; phylum Streptophyta; class Magnoliopsida; order Poales; family Poaceae; genus Chloris; species Chloris gayana. Next base: position 316,546 of record JAUNZO010003273.1, read on the forward strand.
CATGTAGTTGGAGTGGACTCTACTAGTTGTGTAAGTAATGCTGGTTGCGATGGAGATAAGGTAGTTAAAGCAGGGTGGTGGTGGGTGATGGCGCTGGCGTAGACGTCACTGCCCTGAATGGTTGGTTCTCCGCTGACGATTACGATCTGGACTACTCTGTACTCTCATCACCTATACAATATGAACATGCAACGCAAACAAGTCTTGTTTGCCAGCCGGGCAGGTGGCGCCCGAGTGCACCGGCTGGCCCGCGGGAAAATATCGCCAGCCCTGCCCTGCGCCTCTGCTCTATTGAGAAGCTACAGGCTGCAGCTTGTTAATTAAGCAACCTAACCGAGTGGTCGGGGCGTGGATGAGAAGGTAATCACTGAACCGAACTCTCGAGAGGAAGAAGCGAGCATGAATTTGAGTGATGGGGCGTGTTGCAGCACACAGGCCCGTGCGCGCGCGTCCAAGCCGTGCCCGATCCACAAACAAGACTCTCTCGGCCGCATCTGTTTGTAGCCTTACGTGTGGCCGCATCGCGACGTACGGTAGCAGCGTACTACGTCGCCGTCGTCGGTCCTCTCCCTCTCTCGCAGGGGCGTTGCAGGGGCCCGTGCAATCATCCAGCTTTTGCTTCAGCCATCCCTCACAACTTGTTCACATCTCTGTGTTCGTTTCCTCCTCTAAAATTTAAGATCGTCACATCAAAGTTAGAATCTTATAATTTATGAATATTTCGATCAATTTAACGACAAAACCCTATCGACAGATTGGTGCTAATTTTTGAGATGAATCTAATGAGCTTAATTAATCTATATTTTGTTAAAGTGATGCTACAAGTAACCGTCTTCTAATCATAACTTAATTAACCTCATTAGATTCGTCTCGTAAATTAGTCTAAGGGTCTATAATTTGTTTTATAATTAAACTTTATTTAATACTCTTAAATAATAAGATTCTTTTTGATGCTGCTTCTAAAATTTAGAAAAAAACGAACACACGTTCGAATCCTGACGATTGCATCGATGCGGACGCTGAAGGCACGGCGTGCTTGTGTCAGTGCGTGCCCTGCTCAGCAGGATGCTTCTTCCTGGGCTGAAAGTCCGGGGCGTTAGTGGCCCAACAAGCAAACTCACATCAGCTGCGTAAGTCCCGGGAGTGAGTGGCCCAACAAGTAAACGCACATCAGCCGCGGAAGGCCACATGCTTGGCCCATAGACTTCACCCAGCAAGATGAGGCCTCATGTTGCAAACGCTCAGAACACGGCCTTCCTATAACAAATGAAAAGAGGGCCCAGACAATTTTTGTTTCCTGTGAACTTTATCGCATCGGGATTGGGGAAAGCTTTTTTTTTTCATAACAGGGTTGCCTGCCCCCGGAATTTCTTTAATAAGCAACGAAATTACAGCAAAGTTCTAGGTTTTGATGCATGCATCAGGTTCACGATCGAAAAACAAAACAGAGCCACACATGGGCGTACGACTAGGGAGTTTAACAAGCCAGTCAACATGACTTAAACTTTGCCATCTCCTATTACATTGCAACCCATCAACTTCTGAAACTTGCTTGAGTCAATTGCTTCCCACGGCCTTCAATCCTTTGTTGCTTTTGTGTGTTCTCACCGCTCTCTTCCTTCCTGTTCGAGTGGACTGCCAGGGCATTTGCTTGAATAATTTTTGCTCCAGCTTTCAGGTTTTGACAGTCCTCCTCTTAAGATAAGAAGACAGTTGAGAAAAACACAAGCATAACACACAATCTCATACACAGCATCGGAGAAAGTTACGGGACTACTATCTTTTTTGAACTTCATTCTACTTCTACTCCTGCTCTGCTCCGTACTTTAACTGCTTCTCATGCAATGAACCACAGTCAATGCTTCAGCAACTGGACGGCCAAAAATAGAATATCTGAATTTCTAGGCGTTACAGTTTAAATACTACTCCCTCCATCCTATTGAAAGTGTCGGTATGGTATTCGTGCTAGTCAAACTTTTTAAACTTTGACTAGATTTGTAGAAAATATTAGTATTTCTAAATAAGATGATTATGAAAGTAGATTCAATTATCTATCTAATGATACTAATCATATTCAACAAATATTTATATTTTTTCATATATTTTTTGTCAAAGTTTAAAAGATTTGACTTCTCGGAAGCGAGAACGATATTTTCAATGGGACAGAGGTAGTATTACCTCTGCCTAAAAATGTAAGGATTTGTTGACTTTTAGTGATCACGTTTGACCACTCGTCTTATCCAAAAAATCTTCAAAAAATATTTATTTTATTATGATTTAATTTATTCCTAGACATATTTTAAGTATAACTTCTTTATTTTTATATTTGCGTAAATAATTTGAATAAGACAAACGGTCAAACGTGAGGTTTGAAAGTCAACAAATCCGTACATTTTTAGACGGAGAGAGTACTACTTAGGACCCGTTTGGATCCAGGGACTAAAATCCGGAGTGACTAAATTTAGTCCGTTCGGTGTCTAAAGATCCAAACGTGAAGACTAAAATCGGACTAGAAAGTTTTAGCCCGACTAGAACCCCAAGCGTAGCTAAAAGTGACTAACGAGTGAAAAATTCCACGTCCGCCCTTGGCTCCTTCGCGAATCATCGCTTCTCCATCTTGCGCCGGCAGCCCGCCGCTCGCCTTGCTCCGCCGGCCGCGCGCCTTGCTCCGCCCGCGCGCGCCTTCCTCCGACCCGCCGCGCGCTTCCTCCGCCGCCGCCGCGCGCCCGCCTTGGTCCCGGAGCCGATGCGCAGCGGGTGCCGGCAGATCCCGTGAGCTGCCGCGGTGGGCGCCGCCAAGCACCCCGCGTGCCCGTCACCGGGCCCGAGCCGGCAGCCCGCCACCCTCCCCGCCATCCGCCGTGGTCCGGCAGCCCGCCAAGGTCCCCGCCGCCGTGCTTGCGCGCGGTCCCGCGCGCGTCCTCGCGCCGCCAGCCCGTCGCACAGCAGCACCGCGGTGTCGGAGCCCGCCGCGCGCCGTTGCTCCCGCCGCCCCGAGCGCGCGCCCTTGCGCCGCCGGCCCGCCGCTCTCCCTTGCGTCGCCGGATCCGTCGCTCCCGGCGATCCCGCGACCCTCGCGCCACTAGGTCCCCTTGACCCGTCGGCAGATCTCGGCGCTCCCGGCGCCGCCGCGCACCCCTCGCGCCACTAGCCGAACGTGCTCTCCGCGGAGCAAGTCCCGTATCCCCGTCGTCCACCTTGGCCAGGCCCCATGGATTCGCAAGGCGACGCGTTCCACGATTTTTTTCTCGGAGACTTCTTCCTCGCCGGTTCCCCGCTTCCATCATTCCAGTGACGACACAGGCGTCGGTGGATATTCGCAGCCGCCTTGGTATCCTACATCTGTAATGGAGAATCTTGATCTGAACTCCCAAGGAGATACGTATCCACATCCGGACTCGTACTCCCAATTACTGCAATCGGAAGGAGGTGCACTTCCTGCTACGGCTGCCAATGGTGGCGGCAGCGGTAGAGCTGTCCGTGCAGCGTTCCAGCCTCCTCGGCGCAGTGTCGGAGCTGCCGGACCCGGCTCCGGTGGACGGCAGCTACCAGCGGAGGACTTCGTCGCACTAGGACGGTAAAAATTGCAGCGGCTCCGAGCACCGCACAGGCTGCTGATCCCTTTTCCCCGCAGCTGAGCGCGGGAGCCGGTGGTCGTGGAAGGCTCATGCCTGTGCATGGTCGTGCATCCTCATCGCCGGTGAACATGTCGTTGCCGACAGAGGACTACGGCGACCAAAATAATGTCTTGGATGATGACACTCAACCGGTACGATCATACTCATCTGATTCCCTCACTGTCATCTATTTAGATTGCTCATGCTTTACTGTTATTCATATAATCATGTCTGGCAAATGTGTTCATGTGACATTCATAAGGGAATTTGGTCAGATTGTAGTCACTGAGAACATTATGCACATGTACCCCACTGTTGCCATCACAAAACCAGCCTGCACAAAATAGACAGGCACATATTCAGTTATAAACAAAAAACACAAGAAATGCCAAGTAGTATTATTTATTTGCCACTGGAAATTACAGAGAGAACCTCCCATGAACCAATACTATGCTGTTTACTTAGCAGACGTATGAAATGGTTGTTTCGATGTCCAATAATATGGATTTATGCTTTTTATTAAATCAGAAGAAGGATAAACCCATCTGCTTCCCTCACTATCATCTATTTTTTGTTACTAGACCAAGTATGATAAAGCTAATTGGAATGAAGAAAACACACACATATTCTGTGACCTTGCATTGGAGCAAATAAGGGCAGGGAATTGCCCAAATGGGCAGATGAAAAATATTGCTTACAAGGTGATAGCACAAAAATATTTTGAACGGACTAACCTGTGGCATGAACCAAAGCAATTCAAGAATAGATTCTCCCAATGCAAGACCATGTACCAATGGCTGAAATGGACCAATGGAGAAACAGGACTCGGACGGACCGAAAATGGAGCTATCATAGCGGATGACGAATGGTGGGAAAAACACACAAAGGTACTGTTATATATTAGTTTGTTTCTATGGTTTGGATAAATTTGTTTCTCCGGTTGTGATTAATATGTTATTACATTACAATATTTCAGAAAAAGTACTCGGAGTGCAAGAAGTTTAGAAGGTTCATGCCTACTTACCCGGATCAACTAGCTGAGATGTTCCATAGCACAACAGCTTGATGGAAGGTCTTCTTGTATTCCTGGGGATACTACTTGCGGCGATGATGATGAGGAGGATCATGACGACGAAGACGACTCCACACACAAGAGCCCCTCTAGTAGCAGCAGTAGGAAGAGAAAGAGTAGCACAACAGATACGGCCACAAGTCCACCCAAGAAGCATAAGAGTCCAATGGTCAAGTGCATGAAAGGGTTAATAGACACCATACAAGCTGCAAACAACAAAGACGTTGATGTTGCAAAACAGATACAAGACCACATTACGAAGCGTAAGTTAGAAGCAAAAAAATTGGAGGAGCAGCAGGTGGAGGAGGAAATAGAGAGATGTATGCAGCTGGTGAAAGAATGTGGAGCAACCGAAGAGACGAGAGGAGTTCTATGTTGCTACTATGTTGTTTGCAAAAAAATATCACCGCACTGTGTTTCTTAAGTTGACCATAACTGCCGGCAGGATGGCATGGTTGCAGAAATGCAGCAGGGACTGGAGTGCTGGAATCATTTAGATTAATTAGCTATGTATTGTTGTGAACCCCTTATTGTGCTAGTTCCGTGAACCATATAAATTTGTGATGTGAACCCTCTAAGTTTACTACCTGTGTGTAATGTAATGTGAACCAATTATTATGCTGTTCTTATTGTCATGTGAACAGTCTCGCATGGTGTGTTTATTGTGATGCGAGCCAGTGCAACATATGATATTGTGAAGTAGATCATTATTTGTTGTTTTGTTTCAGATTGACTTAAATGATTTTGAGCTGATGTGACCAAATTTTTTTGTTTCCGCAGGAAGATGATATGGAAGAGGCCGAATGGATTCAAGACTATGTAAGTGGGAGACGCAAGAAGAGGATGCGAGATAGCGCCGCCGCCGCCGTTATGGGTATGTATCACTACGAAAAGTATTGGAATAAATCTGATTACAGAGTACCCACCCTATCCGGCTACCAATGGGTTATGCAGAGTCTAGCCGATACAACATATTGCTACCAAAATTTTAGAATGCATAGGAATGTGTTTCATCTGCTGCATAATGTGCTTGTTGAGTCATATGGGTTGAAATCAACGAAGAAGATGTCTTCTCTAGAGGCATTAGCCCTTTTTTTTGGATGTGTGGTTGTCCTCGGAGTATGAGGCAAGCGGAGGATCGATTCAAGTAGGTCTAAAGAAACATGTAGTAGGAAGTTTTACAAAGTATTGCGTAGTGTGGACAAACTTGTCTGCTCATATTATTAGGCCAGTGGACCCTGAATTTAGGACAAGTGCATCCAAGGTTGCAATCCGCCCGGTTTTCTCCATACTTTGACAATTGCATTGGGACAATAGATGGTACACACATACCTGTTGAGGTGTCGGTGAATCGGGTAGTGCAACATACGGGAAGAAAGGGCTACACCATTCGGAATGTGTTAGCGGTATGTGACTTTGATATGAGATTTACATTTGTTGTTGCGGGGTGGCTCTGGCTTGGTTCATGACATGAGGGTGTTCAAGGATGCAATTGACAAGTATGGTGACAAGTTTCCACATCCACCTCCAGGTATTGATATGCTCCAACATTTTATTGTGCATGTATTTCCAATACATTGCATTATATATCATACTTTCACTGGAATTCACATTGTTAAAAATTGGTTGTGTAGGCAAATTTTATCTTATCGACTCGGGGTACCCAAACCGTCCGGGTTATCTTGCACCATATAGGGGTACGAAGTATCATCTTCCCGAGTTTAATCAGGGCCCAATGTCAAGAGGTAAAAAAGAGGTCTTCAATTACGTACATTCTTCACTTCGTAATGTTATCGAGCGGTCTTTTACGGTGTTGAAGAATAAGTGGAGGATTTTAAAACATTTGCCAAGTTATCCGATGCACAAGCAAAACAAAATAATTATCGCATGCATGGCACTTCATAATTTTATTAGAGATAGTGCTTTGGCGGATGAGGAATTTAATATGTGTGATCTTGATGAAAACTACGTTCCACTAGTTGAAGAGGGTGCACATGCTTGTGAAAGAAATGGAAGTAGTACCTGTTTTGTGGATGAAGACCAAGATATGAACCGGTTTCGAGATTGGATAGCCCATGATTTGTTTGCTAGATCATAGTTTGAGATGTGTTTGTAACAAATAATGTTGTATTCTCATGAACAATATATGTAATATGGACTATTATTGTGTTTACAAATCATATGAGTCACTTAGGGGTATTTTGGTCTTTTTATAACTTATTTATTTAATTTTAGTCACTTTTAGTCATATGAACCAAACAGAGGTGACTAAATTTTAGTCACCCATTTTAGTCACTTTGCTTTTAGTCAGCTGGATCCAAACGCTACCTTAAGAATGTTGGTCTAAATCAATGGTCCCTCGCAAAGTCGCAATAAAAAAAAGCAAGGGTCGTGCTCAGAAAATACTGTGAGCGCCGGGCTTACCTACTAATCCCTCCGTTCAAGAATATAAGGATTTGTTGATTTCTCATTTGATCATTGGTCTTATTCAAAATATTTATGCAAATACAAAATTAAAGAAGACGTGTTTAAAACATATCTAGAAATAAAGTATATTGTAACAAAATAAATAAATTTTTAATAAATTTTTTTAAATAAAACGAATGATCAAACATGACATCCGAAAGTCAACAAATACTTATATATTTCTGGACGGAGGAGTAGGCTACTAGCCCAATTTCACCGATCGGGGCACCTCAGGTCGCCGCCGCGTGGGCTCCGCGACTGTCCTCACCATGTCGACATCGTTTGCCCGCGCCCCCACGACTCGATCACCCGTACACCGCACGCGACCGGCACGCGCCGGTCTCTCCTTTCCACCTCATCCACTGTATAGTGGGTCCGACACTCCGGGACCCACAAACCAGTGGCATAAAGGTCGGCACGGGCGCGTGCCGCCCACAATCAATCCGTACATGGGTCCCAGGTGGTTAAGCGGCCGCGAGATCCCGCATTCAACTCGAGGTCAACACAGAAGATCTCGACCGTCCACGCCGCAGATGGACGGCTGGCTCGCCCCTCCGCGACGGGTCCCACAGCCGCTGCAGCCCCACGTGTCGGTGACACGTCACAGATTCTAACGACCTGGGTAGGGCCGCGGCCGTCCACGTACGTCGTCGTCGATGCATCCCCTCCGTTCCCTCCGCTGTTTGGTGCCCTCTCGCACCACCATGACGACATCGCCACCATCTCTCCCTCTCTCTCCTCCACGACTTGTCTACTGACAGACCTTGCGTGCGAACCGGCGCTGGGAATCCGAACCTTACCCGCAAAAGGAGAAAAGTGAACCGATTTCGCCGAGATTTTTGTCCCTCTTGCCCCCGCGGGATTGGATTCTCCGGCCATGGCTCTCGCCGGCTTCCGCCGGCACGTCGGCCAGTTCGTGGCCACCAGCAATGGTATAATTCGCTTCCCTGCTCTTCGGATTTCTAGGGTTCTTGCGCCCCTTCTTCGTGCGAGATTAATGGGCCTTTTGATGTTTTCGCAGAGCTGATGGTGGCGTCTCTGTCGACGGCGAGCTGCGCGGACCAGATGGCCAAGGCGGAGGGCGGCGCGTGCCAGGACGACGCGGCGGCGCTGCGGCTCAAGGCGGTGGCCATGGGCGCGATTCTGCTGGCGGGCGTGCTCGGCGTGGGCCTGCCGCTGGCGGGGCGGAAGCGGCGCGCGCTGCGCACGGACAGCGCCGCGTTCGTGGCCGCCAAGGCGTTCGCGGCGGGGGTCATCCTCGCCACGGGGTTCGTCCACATGCTGCACGACGCGCAGCACGCGCTCTCCAACCCCTGCCTCCCCGCCGCGCCCTGGCGCAAGTTCCCCTTCCCCGGGTTCGTCGCCATGGCCGCCGCGCTCGCCACGCTCGTGCTCGACGTCCTCGCCACCAGGTTCTACGAGACCAAGCACCGCGACGAGGCCGCGCGCGTCAAGGCCGCCGCGGCCGCCGCGCTCGCCGCGGCCTCCACGAGCGACGAGGACATCACCGTCGTCACCGTCGCTGAGGACGACGAGCAGCAAGGCGCCGCTGCTGCAACCGCACTGCCACTCGCATCCTCACGGCCACGGTCACCATGCTCATGCGCACGAGCTGGTGCAATCACAGGGCAACGAGGGGGCACTGTCAGAGCATGTGCGGTCTGTGGTTGTGTCTCAGGTGATTGTTTGATCAGCTAGCTTATTTGGGATGCTTTGGTTCTTCTTGAACAGCACTGTAATGGCTGCGCTCTTCGATGCAGATACTGGAGATGGGAATCGTTTCGCACTCGGTGATCATTGGGTTGTCACTGGGAGTGTCACGAAGTCCATGCACGATAAGGCCGCTTGTTGCAGCACTTTCATTCCACCAGTTCTTCGAGGGATTTGCACTTGGTGGATGCATTGCTCAGGTGAGAATTTCCGTAAATTGCTTGTTGCGTGATTCCCGCTATTTATTTGTTTCACTATGTTCTAATGGTTGTTCTCAAAGTGATGAAACATGGAAAGAAGTTATTTAGATGAAACTAGATTCCAGCTATTAATTAATCTGCTTGATAAACTGCTCACGGTGCTGCTTTTTTGGTCTTGAGTCTGAACCAGCTCCCCTGTCAGTTTTCTGGAGAAGAAATTAGCCTCAAAGTACACGGGGACTGTCAATTTGAAACTTATAGAAAAAAAGTAGTTGTCGATCATCATTGTACTATCAAAATGTTTTAAAATCGTGTTTGGCAATTTACATCTCAACTAACTAATGACTACTGTTGAGATTCTGCGTGATTTTTAATACTAAACCGTGTATCTTTAGATGACCAAAGACTGAGTACAGGTCTAAAGCTTTATATTTAATATAAAATACACTACAATTCAATGAGTTTGTTTAGGCCTTGAGTTTTACTGTTTGTGGGACAATTTGGTTCTGTTATTTTCAATGTCCCTTTGTGAAAAAGTCACAAACTTATATAAGCTGTTCTCCATCCTTACGTTGCTATTGATCGCTCTCCTGATTTTGAATTCCTTTATTTGGAATGTTGCGACTTTATTGCTTTGTTTATGGGTTTCCAGTTAATTATCGTACATTCACTTAACATAATGAGAGATGACATCATGGTCTTGATCTCATCTCCGCGAAGGATATGCTTTTAAAACACACCTTACCTTTTCCAAAAACTAATATGCATCATAGTGCAAACATTTGTTTTTCCTTGTTATGTTACAAAATGGTATTAACGTAGTAGAATGCTAAATATTTGATTACAATAATGTGTGGGCAATGCATTATCTTGGTTTGAGGATTCTTTTTCTTTCCTTTCAATGTATTTTTATCTTTTCCGTCAAGTCTTGGTTATACTATGCTTTCATTGCTTAATTTGATACCTTATGAATTGTATTGGCAGATCAGAACCAAAACATTTGATTTTAATAGTATAAATGAGCATTGTGCTTGTTGGCTTTAGAAATTTCTTTTTTTCAACTCTGTCCATTTATTCATGTAACTGTGCTTTAGAAATTTGATACCTTATGATTTTGCTTGTTCTTTTTGGTTTCATAGTACTTCATCCATTGGGTTTGCAGAGTCATGACAAATCAGTAGATGTTCAGTATTATGTATATCACATAATCAATAAAAGGATACCAAATGAAAGCGTGGAGAAGTTTATGAATTATTATTTCCTTATTTCATTGTTTTCTTTATTTCACCAGTGCCTTTTTGCACCTAGTAGGATGTCAATTTGACACTCCCAAGTTATTCTCCCTTACAGGCACAATTCAAAACCCTTTCAGCAGCTCTAATGGCATCCTTCTTTGCCATCACAACACCAGCAGGGATAGCTGCTGGGGCTGGGTTGGCTTCATTCTACAATCCGAATAGCCCAAGGGCTCTTGTGGTTGAGGGCATTCTTGACTCAATATCAGCAGGCATCCTCATATACATGTCTCTAGTGGATCTAATTGCTGCCGACTTCTTGGGTGGAAAGATGACAGGATCCACGCGGCAGCAAGTGATGGCGTACATCGCCCTTTTTCTTGGTGCGCTCTCGATGTCATCACTTGCAATATGGGCTTGATACCCAGCCGCAATGTTGAGTAAAAATGCCATGATACATGTACAGTACTGACTTATCATGGCGTTTGGTCGATCTGTCTTAAGATTGTTGTAGCTTGCTTTGACTCACCGTCACCATAGACTAAAATACTAAAAGATTCCTTATTTTTCAAGGGCATAGAAACAATACTGATGTAAAATATGGAGCACTTTGTAACGGAACTGCACCACGATCGTGGTTGCTTATATGAAAGTTTGGTTGTCAAGTTTTTAGTGTACATTGCATTGCTGTTATTTTCTAAAACAATGTGCGGCAGCTGCATCTGCTGTTGTTTCTCCAAATGTCAACTGTCAAGTGTGGATGCCTTATACATTTCTGTACTATCTACTGAGTCTTTTTATATTTGGTAGGCAAAATCATGGTTTTGTTGAATTACTGGCAATAGTATCTTCAACCTGAGCCCCGTACAATGCAGTTTCAACTTTCTTTTGCTTATGTTGTTCTGTCCCTGGTCATCTCAAATTCTCAATAGCTTCAATGTTTGTAGAGTAGCAAGATCTTCCAGATTCCATGACAAAAGGCAATGTGATGGTTTAACCTCATCCATCCTTTGCATCGTGCTACTTAAAGTGTTGAAGAACCTAATTATACAGCGAGTTGAAGCTTATTGAACGATGCAGCAAATAGAAATGGGAACCACAGGTAGTGGCACAGTTTCTAGTCTGGAAGCTTTCTCTACTCAGTTTGGAAGCAACAGTGCATTGTAAAGCCTGTCTGCACTTCAAGTTCTGCTCTATCACTAGTGGATCTTGCTAGTTCAAGCCTGTCTGCTCTATCCACCTAAACAGTAGACATGCATGAGTGGCCTTCAAGTTCTGCTCTATCACTCAAACGTGCATTCCATTTTTTTCCTTTTTCAAAGGAGAGATTCGAATATATGGCATCTATGAACAATGTTGAGCTTTATGTAGTTGCTCTAATTCATGTCTATTGTTTTAATAACCACTGCTTATATAGTTTCATAGTATAACGGTATGCCACTCATGTACAATTTCGTCTCACAATTAACTGCTCCGTGGAACACAAAATGAGAAGCGTGGAATAGAAAGGGCCCCTAGTAACACAAAATAAAATAAAAATACCCCGTCTATATGCAAATGTTGAGTGTCATGTGCAATCCATGACAGAAATGGATTATGGGGCTTCGATTATTTAGCAGTCACCACGGTGAAATATTATGCAACTGCTCGTATATAACTTTATTTAGTCGAGTCTTAGCTATATGATTTATATTTTAATCACATATGAAAATGATTAGCAATCTCTCTTACAAAAAAATTAGCTATGTTAGAACCTACCATTAATTATATTTATATGGTGCACTTATTTTGTACAATTAACAATTTAGCCTTCTGTATTATGAAATTTAAGTTATTTTTACTGTAATAATTATAGAAATACACATTTATTTATTAGTGGAAATATATACTTATTTGGAGACAGAAGAGCAGGTTTTTTCTTATAAACCAAGAAAATTGATAGGATGCGTAAAAACTCGGCCCGTGATCTACTCAGATGCACCGTCGAAAGGCCCACAGTTAAGTGATGCTGAAGTGGGCTGCATTGTGTGAGATGACAGATTCGGCTGGCCCATGGCCATGCTAAACGTCTGAGCCATCCTTTTATAAATCTTTTCTGAGAGCACTAATTATCATTTTGTTGAGTATAACTGAATTACGTACATGACTGAATTGAATTTTGAGAAACAAATTAATTCACTAAATCTATAGACTTATGTCCCGGGACACGAAATCCTCTTGTTGATTATAATTCTTGGCAGTGAGCCGAATCCTGGGTTGACTGTTGCGAACCTATGTGTTGCAGCAATATGACATCATGATATGCAGATACTTTTGCACCTCGGCATATATGTCACGGTAATATACTTTTTGTACCGACTTCTGAATATGGAACGAAATCAATACTAGGACTTAATTATTAGGACTTGAGTGAAATATATATAACTTTTTTCTGACAACGGGCTCGACACCTGAAGACGATACTACTAGTTTGTAAAGAAAAAACGCACTCCACGACGATTAACAAGTTATTAGTCATCATCGGACGATTGGCTCATGGACGAACGCATCCTTTCCTTGCAGACAGACAGCTACTTAGGGGTGTTTGGATCCTCTAGTTGGCTAAAGTTTAGCCAACTAAAGTTTAATCACCTAAAGTTTAGCCAACTAAAGTTTAGGAGATGCATGTTTGGATCCATGACTAAAGTTCATGACTAAACAAAAAATGGACATATCTAACCCTCAATAAATGTTTCTCCACCTTTACTTTTTCTATCCCTAAAATGCGATGAGAGGTACTTTTGACTTTATTTGCCTTTATCCAAAGTTTAGGAGAGTTTAGCAAGGTTGAGATGACTAGTGGTCTAAAGTTTAGAAGGTGACTTGACTAAAGTTTAGGAGGTCATGTTTGGAGAAAAAGTAGCTAAACTTTAGTCAACTAATGTTTAGGAGATGGATCCAAACAGGGCCTTATTATTGCAAGCGGAGCTTATCACTGACACCGTGAGGTTCAGAGACAGCTCATCGGATGGATCTTTATTTATTTTGTTACAAAAGAAAAACGCAACGCAGGTGTACAGAGCTCTCACAACAACGTACGTTAAGCCGCAGCGGCGCAATACTATTATTCCTAATCGGCGGCGTAGAGCTCGGCCGGGAGCCTGGGCGTGGCCTGCAGGACGAGCGGGTGCGCGAGCACGAGGCTCGTGGCCTCCTCCCGGAGCTCGACCGTGTCGACACCGGCCGGTGTGCTCCACCGGAATCCATGGAGGAGGCTGGCGAGCAGCATGACGGTGATGAGCGTGCCGAGCGAGAGGCCGGGGCACCCCCGCCTCCCGGTGCTGAATGAGATGAAGCGCAGGTCCGGCTCGGCCAGCGACACCGTGGGCCCATCCAGGTGGCGCTCGGGCCGGAACTGGAGCGGGTCCTCCCACACCCGCGGGTTGCGGCCCAGCCCGACGCGGCTGAGGATGACCTGGCTGCCCTTGGGGACCGCGTAGCCGGCGACGGTGGTGTCGGCCATGGCCACGCGCGGCGGGTTGAAGGGGTGGTACGGGTGCAGCCGGAACGCCTCGCGGATGCAGGCCCGGAGGTAGCGGAGCTCGCCGAGGTCGGACTCACGCACCGGGCGGGCCCGGCCCACGACGGCGTCCAGCTCGGCCGTGGCCTTGCGCATCACCTCCGGCCGGTTCATCATCTCCGCCAGCGCCCACTCCGCCGCGTTGGACGGGTTGTCCACCGTCGCGATCATGATGTCCTGCACATGTATGATTTGGTTTTCACTTCACTGGGTTCGGAGAGAGAGAGAGAGAGGAAATTGAAGGACACACGTCTGCGTGGCTGACATGCATGAGGTTTGTTGCACACGTCACCCGTATATAGCTGTTGAGTCAATGATTGAGGGAGAGACTCTCTTACGATGGTTTGCGCCTTGATCTCCTCGACGGAGAGCAGCGGCCGGCCCGCCGCGTCCTGCAGCGACGCCATCACGTCGAGGAAGTCGGCGGGCTCGCGCCGGTGGCCGGGCCTCCGCCACTCGTGGACCCTGCTGCTCGACGACGGGGTCGTGCAGGCGGTTGAGCGTGCGCATGACGCCCTTGACGATCCGCTCGTGGCCGTCGAGGTCCAGCCCCACGAGCGCCGGGAAGTAGTCCGACACGCAGAAGGCGTCGAGGTAGTTGAGCGTGGCGAAGAGCGCGTCCACGTGGTCCTCCTCCTCGCGCCCCGGCGCAAACCCCCGCAACGCCTCCGTCGCCGCCGGAGAAGTGGCGGCGCCCCAGGGTGAGCCTGCGGATGACGTTGCCGCAGAAGTGCCGCGCCACGTGGCGCACGTCCACCGTGGCGCCGTCGCCGCCGACGCAGAGCGCGTGGACGTGGCGGAGGAGGTGGCCGGCCTCGCCCTCGCGCACGGCGCGCAGCCGGAGCTCGGTGGCGGGGCAGAGCACCTCGCTGGCCAGCACGCGGCGCATCTTCCTCCACTGGTCGCCCCAGGGGAGATGCTCACGCTGCGGTACCCCACGCTGAAGGACTCCGCCGCGAACGTGGTGGGCCGGTCCGCGAACACGGCGTCGTTCTTGCGCAGCACCTCGCGGGCCATCTCCGGGCTCGCCACGGCCACCACGTGGACCGGGCCGAGGCGCACGCACACGATCTCGCCGCCCGACGACGCAAGCAGGCCGTGCAGCCACTTGAACACGGGCTTGTTCGCGAGCATCTGGTGGAGGTTGCCGATCACGGGCAAGCCGCGGGGACCCGGCGGCAGCTTCGGTCCGGAGCTCTTCTTGTTGCCTCTCAGAGCCAACAGGAACAGAATGACCGCAGCAGCAGCAGCCAAGGTTGCGGCAACCGTTGCTGGAGCCGGGGAGCTTGACGGTGGCACGCCCAACGCCGAGGAGTTCATCGTCTCTTGCAGCATTTGCAAGAACTTGTTTACTCTTTTATATATAATAACTGGCTTCTCGTAGGACGTTGTGATGTGAATGTCGAATTGGATGATTATGAGAGGTGATGTTGGATTGGGAGGCCAATCCTGGGGCACATTTATACCGGAGCCATGCACCATGGCAGAGAGGGACCGGCGTCGTTCAAATCGTACGGCATAGCAGTAGTATCAAAGCGCAGTAATGTACGGGCGCCGCTATTGACATTGACCGGTGGCTCATCTCGCTCGCTCCATCGAGAGACATCTACTATTGGTAGAAGTAACCATGCTAGTACTGACTAGTCACTAGTATTGCTTATTGTACGTACACCACCACCAGCATTATGCATTGCCCGCACTAATTCCACGAAATTTCTGTACCTCCGGCCGGCTCCGGAAGTAAAAGTCGCAAGTCTCGCGTCCATTCCTAAGACTTGACTGACGATCGACTGTGTATACACAAGAGATTTGGTCTGCCGTCAGGCGGATCGAGTTGTTAACGGTGGGCCAAAACACAATCCTTCGGATTAGCAGTGCGTTTATGTGTGGAGCACGTGGGCGCATATACTAGAATTGAAGCATCTTGGTCTCAATAAAAGAAAAAGAATTGAAGCCGGCGGAGATGGCAGGGCGACGGAAAATCAGAGCTGTGACGCGGAGGATGGACAATGGCGCCAGTCGATGCAGCGGTTTTCAACGATCAGGCACGTGCCACGTACGACCCGTGTCGGTCCGGAATGAGAACGAGCAGACATTCGTTATATTCGCCTGTGGAACTGGAATCATCACGGACCGACGACCGCTTGAGGACGACAAGTCTCCACGTCGACAACCACTAAACACCTGCCTGCACAGCTGTTCCTACGACTACTTCCTATAGAAAACGAGATGCATGCATATAATGCTGCTTCCTTAATTAAGCTACTACGTGATATGCGTATCCTCCGATCCGCTGCATCCTTAGGATTTTGTATGGTTACTCTCCCGGCATGAGAACCAAAAACAATAAACTTACAACATCATTCACTCGTACGAATTGTACTGTCTCGTTCGCCAGGTTGGTTGTGTGAAACGATATGTATTGTAGAGCCTATCGGTTGTTAGAGATAAGCATAGTTTGTTTAAGTTGTTGTGATTTAGTTGAGATTCGTAACTATCTCTATCTCTATCTCTAACTTGTAACTCAAGTTTGTATCTTGTAATGCATATATAAAGGGGTAAATTCCTTATTTGTCATTGAAAATTATATTGTTTCCTTATTTGCCATCAAAATCTTCCAATTTCCTTATTTGCCATCGGATTAAAGTTTATATCCCTTATTTGCCACTCTAGTCATTTTAGTTGATAGAAATATTTGCATCCATCACTAGAATGTTATGCTACAATAGTAAATTGGTTTTTCTTAGTATATACTTTATTCTAAAAAGTTTCAAATTTTTTTGGATGATTAGTGTTAAATGTTGTTTTTCCTCAAAATTACCTTTAATTTTTATCCAATATTTTTGATTTTTTTACATATAAGTATACACTGAGACAGATCTATTTTGTTAATATAGTTAGAATATTATAGTAAATAGAAGCAAAGTTTTCTGTCATAAAAAATTATTAGAGTGGCAAATAAGGGATTCAAATTTTAATTCAATGGCAAATAAGGGAATTGAAAATTTTCAATGGCAAATAAGGGAAAGGTATAATTTCTAATGGCAAATAAGGAATTTACCTTCCTATGACTACTTCATAGAGGAGCGGCACATCGAATGTGCACGCATTGCTTATTTCTCATATGGTAATTAGAGCCATCCTCCACAAACACATCTAGTTTTTTTTTTCGCTGCCATGTCTTCCCCATCTGCTACTCCTACTCCCGTTACCCTACCTAATCTCCTTGCCCACCCCGTCTCCGAGAAACTCTCTCGCGACAATTTTCAGCTCCGGTAGGCGCAAGTTTTGCCGGCTGTTCGTGGCGCCCAGCTCGTCGGGTTCCTTGATGGCAAAGAGCAGGCACCTCCTCTCACCATTGAGCACGAGACGGCTGACAAGACCAAGCACCAGATGGTGAATCCAGAGTATACTCTCCGGCTCGCCAAGGATCAGCATCTCCTCGACTACCTCAACTCGACCATGTCGCGTGAGGTTTTGGCGCAGGTGGCGCGCCTTACCACTTCGGCTAAGGTATGGGCTTATGTTCAGTCCATGTTTGCTTCACAATCTCGCTCTCGCATTGTGCACCTCCGTCGGAAGGGTTCGCTGATGACATGGCGACCGCTAGGAAGAAGGTGGAAGATGAGGATGTTGTTGCCTACATCCTTGCTGGGCTTGACGCGGAGTCCAATCCATGCGTCGAGTCGATCTGCGCTCAAGACACGGTGACGCTGAGTGACCTCTACTCCAAGCTCCTCGGCACCGAGGCACGCCTCGATGCTCACAAGGAATCCCGGACTGCCTCCTCCATGGCAGCCAATGCCGCGTCTCGTGGGCGTGGAGGCTTCACGCGTGGTGGTGGTCGTCATGGTGGTGGCCGTGGCGGCCGTGATGGTGGCCGCAATGGTGATGGTGCTGGCCGTGGCAAGGAGGGTCGCGGCAACAACAACAGCTCCAGGCCCATCTGCCAGTTATGCAAGAAACCAGGTCACACTGTTGTCAAGTGCTATAAGCGCTTTCACGCCAGCTTCACCGGCGAAGAGATGGCTGCCAACGCCGTTGCCTCCTACAACATTGATCCTCTCCGGTACGGCGATTCGGGTGGCACTGACCACATTACTGCTGACCTCGACAAGTTGACCACCCGGGAGCGCTATCATGGCCAGGAAAAGGTGCATACCGCAAGTGGTTTAGGTATGGGTATTAGTCATATAGATCACTCCACCGTTCAATCTTCATCTCGGCCATTACATCTCAGAAATATTTTGCATGTTCCATCTGCTAATAAAAGTCTCCTTTCAATTCATCGATTCACGTCCGACAACAACGTTTCTATTGAGCTTCATCCTTCTCATTTTCTTGTTAAGGATCGGGATACGAAGATGCCGCTTCTGCGCGGCAGGTGTAAGGGAGGTCTTTATCCTTTCTCGGGCTCATGGGTGCCTCCTCCATCCAAGCAAGCACTTGAAGCTACTAAACCCTCATCGGTGCGGTGGCATGGGCGCTTGGGTCATCCATCGGTAGAAGTCGTCAAGCGAGTCGTTAGCCAAAATAAGTTGCCTTGTTCTTCCGAGGCTCCTGTTGAGTCGGTGTGTGACGCTTGCCAGCAAGCAAAGTCCCATCAATTGCCTTTTTCACGTTCTTCTAGAGTGTCTAATTTTCCCTTAGAACTTGTTCATTCAGATGTATGGGGTCCTGCTCCAACCTCGGTTGGTTGTTACTGTTATTATGTGAGCTTCATTGATGACTATAGCAAGTTTGTGTGGATTTACCTTCTCAAACATAAATCTCAAGTTTTTCAACGCTTTCACGACTTTCAACAACTTGTTGAGCGTCAGTTTTCTCGTAAAATTCTCACTGTTCAAATCGACTTGGGGGGGGGGTGAATACCAGAAACTTAGTCCTTTCTTTCAGAGGGTTGGCATCACCCATCATGTCTCCTGCCCCCATACACAACAGGAAAATGGGATAGCCGAACGTAAGCATCGTCACATAGTTGAGGTTGGCCTCTCCTTGCTTGCTCAAGCCTCAATGCCTCTCAAGTTTTGGGATGAGGCTTTTCTCACTGCTGTTCATTTGATTAATATGCTTCCTTCCCGTCTCATTGGTT
>JAUNZO010003274.1:0-101870 GCA_031894775.1 Chloris gayana
GTTGGTTTTCCCTACAAACCAACAAAGACAAGTAGAGCATGTAAAATTTCTTGGTCACCGGTCCAGATAGGCCGTTGCGTTATGTTAACCGATAGAGTAAAGTAAGAGAAAAGTAAAACAGCTATCGGCTATACGGCAAATCGGCTTAACAGCATAGGCCGTGCGCGCAGGGCAGGTAAACAGTGCTAAATCAACCAAATATAAGATAAAGTAGAAACAGTGCAGATTGGCCGATTTTACTTAAGGAACAGCTAGTCGTGATCAAACAGTGACTTTATTTTAGTGTTCTTGATCATGTGCTGAGACAGATAACATGGTTCGAATCTTACTCGATCTACAAATTTGGCATCTAATGTACATACGAGTAAAGAAGCGAACGTGGTAAGCAACCGGCTAAACACCCCAGAAGACTAGTTAAACTAGAGATAGCTAATTGTATCCATAATCTACCAATCGCTGCACTGAGGACACGTCAACTAAATGCTGTAGAACAGGACACGTCAAACTGCCCTACACGATCGGTAAACACATGTATAATCGGTTAAAATGAGTCCCGGATACCCGACACGACTAGATCTATCCCCTATCGACTGTTTCACCGAGGACACGTTGACTAAGCGAAGCGGACAGGATAAGTCAAACTGCCTACCCAGCCTCTAGGGGGAGATCGGCCAAAGCACCTTAACCGTGACTCGAATAGCGAGACCTAAACAGATTAAAGCCTCTAATATCGACCAAGTGTTAGATAGGACAAGTCAAACAACCTAGCGAAGGGCTGGACTAGGTCTTAAACAACCCTACTCAATCGATACTCGAAACAGTAACCTAGAATAGATCTACACTACTAAATAACTAGCAAGTTCCGCCGATTCAAACGAGACAAGTCAAACTGAAAGAATCAAACGGTACTTACCCGACGGATCCGCTATCCTCCACGCCGAAGAACCAGAGCCCCGAGACGATGGCAGGTGACTAAATCCATCGATAAAAATTAAGGGTGGCGATGTGCCGAAGTTGTTGTATTGATTGGTTTTCCTTTTTACATTGTGCCTGGGTCTTTATTTATGTCCCCGAGGTTAGACTCCATGCGACCACAAGTCGGTCCTGTCAATCTAGTCCTATTCGGAATCTAAAGTATACTTTCTAAACTAATTAAAGACCTTCTAAGATAATTACGGGTCCTTTTCTTGCACGCTCAACCGCACGTCCCTTGCTTCCTTCTTTCTTTCGCCATGTCAGTCACGCGCATGCCTTTCTATCCGAAAATTGGGCGCCTCCTCAACTTCCTTGTAACTAGTCAGCGGTCGACTCCTTGTCACTAACAGGCGGACCTGCCAAGTGCAAATTTGGGTGTCAACACATGCCCCCTTGTTTGGGGTATAAACTTGGGTTTATGCACCAAACACCTCCTCTTTTATCATGCCCACCATTGGCAGCCCTTAAACGCTAGTTTTTGCCACCAATATATCAGGAGATGCTAGGTAAGTGACCCTATAATTCTCTAAATAATTAAAGGACTAATAAATATTCCACGAGTTTTGGTTATGTTGTGATTGCAGGAAAGATATGACAAAAACACTCGATGGAGAAAATGGCTATCGGCCGACGTGGCCCGTCGACCGACCATATTTTGGCGCGTCACTCGCTGTTGCCCGGCAATCCGGGCAACCCAGGCACAAGAATGGCCACCCGGCAGAGGCTGCTACACAGCCTGGCTGCCTGCCTGGTAACTCGGGCAGAGCTATCGCCCGGCTTGCCGGCAAGCCCGGTAACCCGGGCAACCTACCCGGGTAAGCCGGGGCGCCGCCCGGCCTGGGCTACCACTTGGCCGGAGAGGCCAGCAGGCCACAAGAAGATGCCACCCGGCCCCTCCAGGCTGGTCTGCTCGGCAAATTCCCCAAATGGGCTTCAAATTCTCCAACTTAGCCCACGAGGCCTTCACCAAACCGGCAATCAACAAAACCCTACCGAAGTAAAGAACCGCCTTACAGGGAGACAACCCGGCCGTTGGAAGCTAAGGCGGTGGATCCGTCGGCACATGGGAACTTTTCCCAGGCCGGCCGGCCTCGCTAGGCCGCACGGGCCAACAAGCCGAGAGGCAAAAGAAGATTTAGGGCGGCAGTTACCGATCTTGTAACCGCCTCCCTAGGGCCATCCCAACCGCTCGGGACAGGGCGGTTAGCAACCGACCTAAGGGGGATGGCCGACCGGCCTTTGCAGCCGCCCGACACCCTAGGTTGCCCGGCCTGCCACCTCCCCCTTGTTGCTAACCGCCTTAGGGGCTCCTTCCCCCTATAAAAGGAGGCCCATACCCGACGGGAAAGAGTGTGCCACATTCGGAGATCACTCACGCACCACTTGTGTTACCACTTAGAATAGGATAGTTTAGTTTGAGAGTTAGAGTCTAGTCGGGAGCTTTTCTTAAGACTCCAATTTATCTTGGAGTTTTGGTAAGAGTTCCACCGTATCCTTTGACATTGTATATTTTATAATGTTATCATTTCCTTTATTTTATATCTTTGTCAAGACTTTTCTCTACTGAAGTTTGCATGTTCAGGCCGTGCCTTGTTTATCCTATATGTTTGCAGGTCTCTCGGCCGAGCTTGTAGTTAAGCCTTAGTTCTTTTATTAGGAGTTAAGACTTGGTTATTTGCTTGGTTGCTCTTCTGTTTATGGGATCAAAACCGCGAAGAGACTCGTCGAAGGCTACTAGTGCTACGTAGGCATGGTGCCTGAATAGTTCCTAGATAGTTTTGCATTCATCCCCATGGATCCGTGGTAGACGGCGGGTGGTGATAGCCTGGTCCGTCCTTTGAAATCCACCTCGTGGTAGGAAAGTCTATTAGCAGGATTTACTAGCGTAAGCATGTCCCTCGTTTAGCCACGGTTAGTTATCAACCCCTACGCGAGGAACTTACGTGTCTCGAAGTAAACTATCGATAGGAGTTTAATGAAACACAATTCTTTTGTGTGAGCCTCTTGCCTGTTTAACTTTAACGTCTTGACTTAGATTATTAGGATTGATATCTTGACTTAGACTCGTTGTCCTCCCAACTAGCTATACCTTAATCCTTTGATTCGTGTGGTATCTCATGTGTTCACCAATCTAATACATATTGAATATCCTTACCCCCTTATTTGGTTAGTTGGTAAACTCTATTTGTTGATTCAATGATTGTTAATTAATTGATAATTGTTAAGCCTAGCTTCCATGTGGAAAGTAAATACGATACATTGGAATACTTCTATGTGAAATGCTACAATGGTGTACCGTGCGCTTACGGATCTAATGATTTAACTTAAGTGCGTACCAAACACCAACACCCACTAAGCATGCCCGACTCTTCGTTTCCTTCTTCCTTGTCTCTTTCTCTTTCTCTTCTTTTAATGGCGATGGCGTTACTCGAATTCTGAATCATCAAGTCATTGATGTACTATCCGTTTTAACCCCTTGTGATGCTCCTGTTCTCTTGCCATAATTGTGTCGTTTCTTCCTCCGAAAGGTCATCTTATCTTTGCTATGAAGCCCCATTCTTCGAAGATCCCTCCATCATCTGAACCTTGGAGCAAGTGCTCTGATAGTTGCGTTGGCTCTATAATCGCTGTTAGTCAGGTCTTTTCTCCGCCCTAATTATGCCACCGGATAATACTCTTCAAAGGATCCTCATGTTGAATCTTTTCCGGACAAATACTCCTATTCAACCCTCATATATTTTGACATCGACTTCTTCCTGTCTTCTTGCAAGAAAGATATCAACACAGGCTTGGTCTTTGGCTTGAACGTTCATTAGTTCATAACTGATTTATAATGTCTCGTTCTCTACTATCTTGGCAAAGTCTACGGCGCCCCAACAAAGCTATTCTGCGAGCGTCGAGAATGGTGTCGGCATCCCTTTGGGTAGCTGTCTGATGACACCGATGAGGATGGAATGACAGCTCATCCTTCTTTAAAGACAAAGAGATTGATTCTCTTTTCCCTTTTGTTTTGTCCTTTTTCAGAGCTTTTTTCATTCCAAATGTACTTTGGTAGTCCTTGGTGCTAAGGGTGATATTCACCAATATCGGCCATCCTGTAACCCAGTTCTTTGCTTCTGAAAAAGATACTCTTCTTTATTTTTATGCTGAGGGCGATATCTTAAAATATCGGCCATTGATTGTTCTACTTCAAGAATTAACCCAAATGCTGGGATAATATCTCTTTAAGTACTTGCCATTGAGAGCTCGACCATATTCCTCCCCATCCAACCCTTTGGGCATGTAAGAATTTCTAGGTGTACAAGGACTAATAATAAAGGGACCTTCCCAATTAGGTAACCATTTTCCAAACCGATTGTCCCTAGACCCGATTGGCAAAATTAGTTTCCATACTAAATCCCCTTCTAAAAATTGTTTACTCACCACATTTTTATTGTAATGACGAGCCACTCTTGCTTTTTCTCCTTTATTTTCTTCAGAGCAATCAGTCGTTGTTGCACCACATCTTCTAATTCATCCATCATCAAAGTGTTGTACTGCTCCGTTGTTAACTGATCCTGTTCTTGTGTTCTTCTCGATCCTCAAATGGTCTCCCATGGTAACACTGCTTCATGCCCATAGACAAGCTGATATGGAGTTACTTGCACTGATCCATGGCATGACATCCGGTATGCCCATAGGAACTCGGCCAAAGTGACATGCAATCTTCTCGGTTGCTCGGTGATCTTTCTGTTTATCAACTTGATTAAACTCTTATTTGATGCTTCTGCTTGTCCATTGGCCTGAGCGTAGTATGGTGAAGAATTCAGCAACCTGATTCCCTGTCCTGCTACAAAGTTTTGAAATTCTTCTGATATAAAGACAGACCCCTGATCGGTAGTAATAGTTTGTGGAATGCCAAATCTGTAAATGATATGTTCCTTGACGGATTCTATCACATCTTTGGACGCCACATTTTTTAATGGAACTGCCTCCACCCACTTGGTGAAATAATCTCTAGCAGCTAGAATATACATATGTCCTTTGCTGGTTGCCGGATTTATTTGGCCAACAACATCCATCCCACATCCTTTTGAACGGCCACGGCTTAATATTTGGATTCATGGCCGACGGCAGAAGATTGTGGTATGACAACAGCAAGCAGAGATGACACAAATTCTGCCCCCTCGGTAATCAGCTCATAAATCCCAAGCTACAGCTCAACTACGCATAAATTTTTGTACGCAAGTAGTTCCACGGGTGCCGTTGTGCCAGGCGGGGATCGACTCGGGCTGTCTATTCCCTATTATCAGCAAAGCAAACGGTTCGGATCGGGTAAACTAAGCGGCCTGCAGAGATGTTATTAGAATCTTGTAACTTCTGATGAACTTCCTCTTCCAGTCGATGGAATGGAGCCAAATAAATCAAGCATCTCGCTGGCTATCACAATTATCTCCTGTACGGGGGTGGTTCCGTCCATTTCATGACGTACAGTGCAGGTAGGGTGACTAATATTTTTTTCCCGTGTCAACCTTGCTTGTTTGACCTAATAGGCAAGTTGGCAGCCCTCTAGATTTTTGTTGGCCCTGTTGATTTTTGTGATGGTGTAGCAAGAAGTTTGAAACAACTTTTATATAGAACATTTGTTGAGATTCTTCTTCCAAAAATTAATAAAAATCCTATACTAAAAGCTGTTTTTCTGCTTTTACTGAATTTTTATGGCCATTTGTCTTTTACCAAAAATTCTGGTAAATTCCTTAAAATTATATTTTTACATGCCCAACAGGATTGTGCAAAAATATGGGCATGATTTTGTTGGGATTTGTGACGTATGTGCAAACCCTAGATTTGACTTCAATTGGAATTAATTATGGCTAATTAGCCCTATTAAAGGGATCTCCTTTTGATTTAATTCTTTGGAAATGCATAGACTTGCAAGGTGCCACTGATAACAAATCCTTTATGGACATCGTGGTGTGACAACTTGGCTGCCATGCTTGGTGAAGGAATCAGAGATAAGTGAGAGAGAGACAGAGAGAGAGAGATAGATGAAAACTCAAACTTGACTTGGCCTCTTGACCAAATAGAAATATGGAGAAAACAAGCATGGCAAAACGACCAGCTAGGTAGTAGGAGGGGTGAGCTGGGCGTTGCTACAGTAACCAGGATGGGGGTGGAAGGGATAAGCCAACCTTACTGTTGCAGTCAAGGCAAAGTCTTCCCAAGATTTTTAGCTCTTGCCAATTTTTGTGGGGGTGAATCACAATATTTTGAGCAACTTTTGTTATTGGCAAAAGTTTAAATTTTGCTTCCTAAATTTTCTAAAATTCCTGTAAAACAGATTGTTTTCTAGTGTGTATTTTAGTATTTAAGTGTTTAGGCATTTTTACTTTGAGAAAAATTCTCAATTTTTCTCCAAAATTCTATTTTCTTATGTGCATTTCAGAAAAATTATGATATACATATACTTTTATTGGTGAAAAAGACATTATTGAAAACCCTTGATTAAGCTTTAAATTTGATGTTTATTTGCAAATTCGATTCAAAATTTAAATTTGAATTATTTGAATTTCAAATTTTTACTTTATTTGATTTTTTTGTGTCATACATTTTCCGTTAGTGACATCGGGGATGTCACAGCAAGTGGATGCACAATTGTATGCAAGGCCGATGTGGCATGATATATACTATCGGTCCCAATTGTAAAAGGAAGATTAGGAAAGTGGATGCTAGCAATTGCAGAATTTGATCTTAAGTATGAGTCAGCCAAAGCAGTCAAAGGTCAGATTTTAGCTGATTTATTGGTGGAACATAGCAGGGATCTTGAGGCCATTGTTGAACCAGTTCCTTGGACATTATTCTTTGACGGATCAACATGCAGCAAAGGATCTGGTATTGGCATCGTGCTCCACCACACTAGCAAGTCAAGTCTTTGTCTTTCTCCTCCTTTTCTTCTCCTCTCCAAAACCAACCACCATGGTTACTGTACTTCAAACTCCAAACTCCATTGCTATGGTTCACCTTGTCATAAGCTAGGATAGCAAGAGGCTATCGGGATCCCCTCCAACCATTCCATGGGGTGGTTTAGTGATCAACCTCCAAGCAAGAAGAATCAAGCCTCTCTTCCTCAAGTACGGCATCAACACTACTTCAAGTTTTCACGACAATTTTGCTTCTCCGGTGAGCACTAGCTCGAATTTAAGCTCATCATGGTTGCATAACCTTCTTATCCATCCTTGGGACCATCTCTCATGCACAAATCACAGCCTTAGCCTAGGAAAATAGAGGTGCCAAAGCTACCATAGGCTTTCTGATTTTTACTGTTCACACGCCCTAAATCCAGAAAATGAAAAATGTGTTAGCAAAAACTTCATAACTCTCAAAATACAAATGGTAAAATAGTGAAATAAATTGTATTGGAATCCTTAATTTGTACTCTACACACTGGTTAGGTTGTTGACCAAGTTTTGGACACAAAAACCTAGGTAAAAATTCAAAGAAACATGAATCATTTTAAGGGGGTGAAATTAATAACTGTAGTTTTAAGCTTGATAAAATCATGGGGAAAGTTTTGTTAGACTCCACTGGATGTGCACTACACAGTAGGCATGTTGATGATTAGGTTTTCAAGACTTTTGTATGGTCAAATATTAAAAGGAGATAAAAGTGAACGTAAAAAAATATATTTTTCCTTTTGACAGAGAATAAATTCTGGAAAATTTATTTTTATTCATTTCATGGCATCATTGTTCATCATGCAAAAGCCCATATTTTATTTCCTGGTATTTTTGCATTAAATGGCATAAATAACCCTGTATGTATAAGAATTTTTATAATTTTTATACAGTGAATTTGTTTATAAAACTTGGTAGAAATACTTCCTATAGTGTTGCCTATCCACAGAAAATTCCATGTATTTAATTTCCTTCAAGAACCATGTTAAATAATTTTGAGATTTAAAAGTTATAAAGTAACCTTATGACTACACTTATAATGTTATTAGCTTAAATTACAATGATTTAATTCTCATATAAAAATGCCTCATTGTAGGTCAGTAATTCTACATGAGCATATCATTTTCATAAGCATCATGTCATTATGCACCTTTATTGAGAAAGTTCCATGAATTCCATGATTTTAATTAAACTGCATCGCATTGCATCACATAGGCAACGAAGCCGGCCACGACAACGAGGAAATGGTGCCGGAGCCGACCAGCTGTGACTTAACTCTGCTGAGTTCACTAACCCCGTTCAGACCCAAGGCAAGCCCCAGTGCATTCCTATGCTTTTAAAATATTTTTATTTTTAGCACATGTATAAGTGTCATGAATTGTGCATTAAGTATAGGAATGAATTGAAACCATAGTTGCATTTTTCAGTCCTTAATCCTATGATTATGTTCAGATTAGGTATAAGCCTTTCAGTAGAATGCTATGCTTAATTATTGAGTCACCGGTAGAAAGATCGGGTGGTATAGAGACCTCCCGGTATAGGAATATTAATTACTTGACACTCTCACATGATGACTATGAAATTGGAGATCGTAGGGGAAGTGCATGTGTAGGATGCGGTGGCATGGTTGGCCCATGTTGCCATAGCCCCGTGCGTGTCGGTTGAGGACCAATCGTTGTGCCTCCGCGAGCAAGTATTGAACCGTACCAAGTGCATACCTTCATATGGGAGTTGGTAAACTGATGTAGCTTGCTTAACATAGAGGTGGCCGGAGAACTTCCGCTCTTTCAGGATGGAACCGACACGATGGAGCACGGGAAAGAGAAGGATGGGAGAGTGCATGGGTTAAGCCTCGGATACGAAGTACTGTATCGCGGGGGGACATGTACTCGGGAGGGGAAAGCCGTAACTGACTCTATGGTAATCTTGTGAAAGGTGGCTATACGTGTTCTTAAATGATGCGTATGTCGTGTACTTGGGTTTCTCCTGCAGGATATAAATCGATATATATCACCGTCCCTCGCGGTTATTGAGTACCACTTGTCTCGAGCAGATTGCATCGTAGTAAAGAATGAATATGATGATATACTTGCTGTTTTTGATTATTCAATAATTGTATTGCAACCTGGTAATGTTAGTTCTTGCTCACTAAATTTATATTCATGTCAGAACCCTTTTAATATGGTTAAAGATAAAGAATCTGAATTTAGTTAGGTGCTGCTTTTGCAACCTAATTTCAGCAAGCCCGGTCAGCCTTTGCATGCTAGAAGTCGGCCTTAGATGGTCACGTTGACGGGTAAGCCTTGCGGAGTATATTAGATACTCAGGGTTTGTTGTTTAAATTCTATTTGCAGGCATGTCTCCCTCTAACTTTTTTTGTGAGCCGTGATAATGCCTGGTGGGGAGAGGAACCATGCAGCGAATGGACATTTGAGTGGGTTCCTTGCTCACCGACTCGCGGTCCGGAGGAGTGAAGAATGACTAGGGCTGTCATGTTTTACCTAGGCCTATCTTCCTCGTCGTGTTTAATATTCGCTTCCGCTACGTGTGTATTAAAAATTTGAAATGAGAACTTATGTATTGTAATTTTCAGACTTGGTATTTTATGTATGGAACCTGAATTCTACCTTCGTTGTGTAACAAATTTGGGACCCGGCTTGTAATAATCAGATCACACTCTTATGTAATTTGTAAATTATGAATGTTCTTGTGTTTGTACTGCGATGGTGGCTTCGCCCATCATCTCCCAAAAAGATCCTGGATCGGTCATTCCCCTCGGTTCGAGGTGCGGGATGCCACACTTGCTAGTAAATAATGCCTCAACTTTTTGCATGAAAAATACTAGCAGAGGCATAACCTTTCCACTTCCGAATATCTGGTTTCAGCATCTAGTAACCTCCAACATAGGTAAAATATAACTCTCTCTTTGCCCCCTTGTTCTTGAGTAAGTGCAGACCCAATAAAATCAGAATCAGCTGCCAAATATAATTTAAAGGGCATACCCGACTTTGGCGGTACCATTACTGGAGGTGTTGTCAAATACTCTTTGATATCTTCCAATACTTTCTGATGTTGAGGCTCCCATTTGAATTCTTGATCAGCTTTCAGCTTGAGCAAAGGTATAAATGCTATGATCCTTCCAGATAAGTTGGATATGAATCTTCTAATAAAGTTGATCTTGCCAATCCGTGACTGTAGCTCTTTCTTATTTGTTCGAGCCTGAATATTTGTAATGCTTTGCAAACTCTTCTTACCAACTTCAATGCCTTTTTCATGTAGTAGAAATCCCAGAAATTCACTAGCCAACACGCCAAAAGTACATTTATTCAGATTCATGTTTAGACCATACTTTCTAGTTCTTTCCAAAACTTCGGGTAAATCGGCCAAATGACCTTCCACTTCTCTGGATTTTACCACAACATCATCAATGTAAATCTCTACGAATCGGCCAACTAAATCATGAAAGATGTAGTTCATTGCCCTTTGGTAATTGGCGCCAGTAATTTTGAGTCAAAAGGTCATGACTACCCACTCAGACAGACCGATTGCTCCAGGACATGTGAAAGCTATCTTTGAAATATCTTCTTTTGCCATGAATATTTGATTATATCCGGCATTATCATCCATAAAATTAATTATTTTATACCCAACAGCTGCATCAACTAGAAGATCTACCACAGGCATTGGATACTCGTCTTTAAGTGTTGCCCTGTTTAAATCTCTGAAATCAATCCAAATCCTCCGTTTTCCTTTTTGTTTCTTTTCCACTGTGACAATGTTAGACACCCATTCAGCATATCTGCAAGGTCTGATGAATTTGGCTACATATAATTTAGCAGTTTCCTCTTTTATAGCTTCATATTGGCATTGGGAAACTATTAGATTTCACATGCGATCCTTGGTGACGGCAGCTAATCTACTAATAGCTAAACAACTATTAGATTTCACATGCGATCGTATGATGACAGCTAATCTACAAATAGCAAAAAAACAATACCAATAAGATAAACAACGTACCTTCCTGTTCCATCTAGGGTTGGTGCCGATCGGCACGATGGATGTGCCGAACGGCACAACATGAATATACCATATTGCAACAAGTAGAAAGACATAGAGAGGAACAAGATCGAAAGAAAGCATGAACGCAAGATAGATCAACCGATATAGCGCACAGAAAATCACCACGATCACTTACTGCAATGACGACGACATCCGGTTCTTGAACCTTGGTATAATTGAATTCATAGATTAACTGGAGCCTAATTAGAGCTTCACTACATGGATCAACTCATATTAGAGCCCCAGCTATCTCCTCCAACTAGCCGACTAGAAAAAATCTAGACAACAAGGCTACATGGTGAAACCGACGGCGTAACACTGCAAGTTTTGACTCTCAACTCGAACTACTTTAATTATATAACAATTCGTACAAAGGAGGACATCCTTTGGGACGTATATATAGTAGGGAGGTGCCTAGAGGCGTCCTCCACCCAAACTATGTTGGTGTCGATCGGCACTTGGAAGGTGCCAATCGGCACATGACGTGTACAACTCGGACTCGTTTTTCCTTTTTCGCAGCTCGACTTCCATAAATCATAACTCCACCGTCCAGACTTGAAATGAAACAAAATTAGACACTATCTTGTATCCCCCGAAAGGATCTACAACTTGATATTATTTTAATCTCTAGATTCGGTTGTTTAGGTTCCCAAAATATCGATGTAAGAATATCTGTTCTGATTTGGGCTTCTCTACGCAACACTCATTGCGGGCACCATATCTTCTAGATCCGAAGTCAAATAGGGTCATCCATATATGTTTTAGAAAGCTTTCGATGATATCTACAACTTTGGTACGCAATAGATTTTTATTTGAGGTCATCTTGAACTCTAAATCCTCGTCGTAATGTGTTACTGTTCTGAACTACGCGAAAATCTCTGGATTTCGTGAATCTTTTGGGTGAGCCTTCTAGGTGACTTGGAAACCAAGCAAATGAGTTTGGGCCTTATGTGTTGAGCTTCATAAATTTCTAGAGAGTGCTTGAGGTGTCGCGGGCTAAGACTTTGGCCCGTTATTGGAGGATAATTCACCGCACTTGCATTATATTCGTATTTCGCCAAAAATGACACAAAAACACAAAAAGACACTAAAGAAGAAAAACGACATAATTAGTGGCAATATTCAATACAATATGGTGAATTATACTTGATATATTAATAGAATTTGACACTAAAATGTTGATATAATGAAGTGCCAAAACCCCCATGCTTAGCTTTTTCTCGTCCTCGATCAAATCCGAACACGAAAATTCCCTTAATAGAAAATCAGCATTGCAATCATGTCATATATTTCACAATCATCAAGACACATGTATCTCCCCCATGCTTATTCAATTAAGTATTCTATTGATTGTCGAGCTCCTAATTTTTAAAGATCAAAGAAAGCAAGCCTCAACTTAGAACCAACCACATAGTTTAATAAAAACCGATGCACAGTATATGAACAAATCACTCTTTAACTCAGGAATTATACGAAGATTTATTAAAAACAGATGTCTCAACCAAGAATTAAAAACTTTATATCATAAATCACATCTGCACTAAACTTTCAAGTCTCTAAATCAGCCAAGTAAAATCCCTATTTTACAAATATTTAGTGGAGGCTTATATGAGTAGCTTGGTAGGGAAAATGTTCTAGCAAATCCAAGAATTTAACTATTCAAGTCAAATGAGTTTCTAAGTTGGAATTACAGAGAGCTTGTCAAAAAGGTCATTAGAAATAAAATTTAAGAGAGGTAAAACACACGCTTATAAAGGTGGACATGTGCAAATGGCAAAGAGTGATCCGAAGGCACAAATGAAGTCCATGTTCTCGGATTGCACATGGTTGGAAAGATAGAATTTCAAATCAAAGTATGCACTTACGTGAAGGATAATGGTTTATGCACAAATAGTTTCTTTTAAATCTCTTCTTGCAACTTGATATACCATCATAGCTTGAAGCTCCTTCCATCGAAAATTTCTTCCTCTTGGCCATCTAAAATACATATACTTGGTTTCTAGAGATAACGAGAGTTTTTCGCTGATTTTACACTTGGTGCCAATCGACACCACCCCAACTTTTCTCTATTTTTGCCTCTTTTTTTTATCCTTTTTGCTTCAGAGAGCCTTCGGAGGTGTTTGGTGATGAAGGTCTTCGTCTTGTGCAAGATATATTAATTATTTATGCATAATATCATAGAGATAGTGCAATGGCTTCGACAAGAAACTCATATCATAGGTTGTAGATAAGGATAGATAACACCAATAAAGAAATATAGGTTCAAAGTTGGGATATCCATGCGAAGTTTGCACATACTCTAGAGTAGAATAGGAAATGCATGAATAGAAAGGCTAGAAAACAAGTGGAAGGTACACAAATGAAATGACCAGCTTAAAACTCTCCAACCAAAAGAAAAAACACTTGAAATGAATATAAAATGTGGATTGCATAACCTATGTTCATAATATTCTCAATATGGCTGTGGTAGGTAATGATCATGATAGAAGACAACCAATTCAAGGTATAGAGATATGTAACAATGAAGCAAAGCTTTTAAAACATCCTGAGTCAAAGAGATCATTGATAAAATTAAATCATGTGCATGAAAGATAACTAATGAGGTCTTTGTCAAAAGCATAGCGATCTAATCTCAACGATTCTTAGAGCTGAAATTTAGTGAAGTTCATAGTAATGTGAAGGGGAAGACTAACATATCAACAATCATGTTAAGCATACAATAATAGCAACATTCATCACTTCTTGAAAATCAATCAGATCACCATAGTATTGATTATTGATAACAAACATAACATAATGATGTTGTTTATTCAAAAACTAACAGAATAAAAATTTAGGTTGAAGTCCTAGCAGCACTACAAAGTCTAATTTAAATATATAAGAAGAAAACAATAGCAATAACAAAGAAAAACTAAGTAGCGGATGTTGGACCACTAACGGTGTTGAGAGAAGAGGACTTAGCTCTGATTCAAGAATCCATTGAAGTTTGGTTGTGTCGATCGGCACCTTCATTGTGCCGGTCGGCACTGTGCTTGGTCTTGACAAAAGAGTTGACGATGGTTGCTTTTGTCTCTCCCAGCGACCTGCTTTCAATGAAGACAACAAAGAAAACAGAACATATGCAATATAATAGATCATAGGGTTAGCTTGAAATAAATTTTTTCATAGAATTGCCTGCAGTTCGAGTTGCAAGTCCCCGACAACGGTACCAGAAAAGCTGTTGGCACGTGATACACGCACCGTGTGACACTGCAAGTATACAAGTCGACGTAGTATAGCTTTTCCCTTAGAAGAATATTCCAAGGTTTATCGAATCCAAGGACCGGCAAGCAAACTATAAGCAATCTACTATTAAGCGTGGCAAACTAATCCTAGCATTAAGCACAATTGAATATGAAGACGAACAAGACAAAATCGAAAGGATTTGTTGTTGTGCCGATCGGCACGAGGAAACAATGCGAAGAAAGTTGAAATACAAAGCCAAATATTCCAAGTAAATGAGTCTTAGCCAGATATGAATGAAGCACACACTAGTAGCACAAGTTTTAGTTCTTAGCAAAAGATAATCTATTATGATTCAATGAAGCACATCAATCTATCATTTCGTCACGACTGGCGGCTTACAAGGCAAAGGAAGAGGTACTATGTTTTGCATCTATTAGCATTGGGAAATTATAAGATTTCACATGTGATCCTTGACGACGGCAGCTAATCTACTAATAGCTAAACAACTATTAGATTTCATATGCGATCCTATGATGGCAGTTAATCTACTA
Source organism: Chloris gayana (assembly GCA_031894775.1). Lineage (NCBI taxonomy): Eukaryota > Viridiplantae > Streptophyta > Magnoliopsida > Poales > Poaceae > Chloris > Chloris gayana. The sequence continues at coordinate 14,744 of JAUNZO010003274.1, forward strand.
ATAGCAAAAAAAACAACACCGACAAGATAAACAGCGTATCTGCTTGTTACATCTATGGTTGGTGCCGATCGGCACGAGGAAGTGCCGATCGGCACAAGATGGATATAGCACATTGCAACAAGTTGGAAGACACATAGGGGAGCAAGATCGAAAGCAAGCATCAACGCATGATAGATCAACCAATATAGCGCATAGAAAATCACCACCATCACTTATCATGACGACGACGACATCGGCTGTTGAACCTTGGTCTAATTGAATTCATAGATTAACTAGAGCCTAATTAGAACTTCACCACGTGGATCAACTCATATTACAACCCTAGCTATCTCCTCCAACTAGCCAACTAGAAGAAATCTAGACAACTAGGCTACATGGTGAAACCGACGGCGTAATGCCGCAAGTATTGGCTCTCAACTCGAAATACTTTGATTATATAACAATTCATACAAAGGGGGACATTCCTTGGGATGTATATATAGTGGGGAGGTGCCTGGAGGCGTCCTCCACCCAAACCAGGTCGGTGCCGATCGGCACTTGGTACAACTCGGACTCGGTTTTTTTTTCCTTTTTCGCTGTTTTGCCTCCCATAAATCATAACTCCATCGTCCGGACTCCAAATGAAGCAAACTTGGACTATGTTTTATAGCCCTCGAAAAGATCTACAACTTTGGTATTATTTTGATCTCCAGATTGGTATAATGCAAGAGTATCTGTTCCGATTCGGGCTTCTCCGTGCAGCACTCATTGCGGGCAACATATCTCCTTGCTCCTGAGCCGAAATAGGGTCATCCAAATATGTTCCAAAAAGCTCTTGACAAGATCTTCAATGGATTTTTATTTGAGGTCATCCGGAACTCTTAATCCTCGTCGCAATGTGTTCCTGTTCTGGACTCCGCGAAAATCTCCAGATTTCGTGAATATTTTGGGTGAGCCTTCTAGGTGACTTGAAAAGCAAGCAAATGAGTTTGGAAATTATATTTTGAGCTTTATGAATGTCCAGGGAGTGCTTGAGGTGTCGCGGGCTAAGGCTTCGGCCCATCATTGATGGATAATTCGCCCCACTTGCGTTATATGTCGTATTTCGCCTAAACTAAATAAAAACGTCATGATTAGTGGCAATATTCAATAAAATATGGTGAATTATCATTGATATATTAAGAGAATTTGGCACTAAAAGGTGGATACAATGAGTGCTAACAGATTGGAAGTCCATTATCGTCCAATATGGGGTTCCCTTCATTGTCGAGTCTTGATGATTCCAGCCATGGCTTGTTCTGTCCCACCGGGCTTGACAAAGAGGTGTGTTGATGGAAAATCGTCCTTGAGACCGTCACGTACACACGGCTTGGGGTGCCGATCAGCACGGTGGCTGAGGTGGTGCCGATCGGCACGGAGGCTTTAAATCTCGGAGGACTCAAAGAAGGATTTTATCTCCGAGGGCTTAAAGAAACATTAATCTCGAAAGACTTAAAGAAAACATTAGTGAGTTAGCCGAGATATGTACTAGCTGAGATCGTAACCACAAAGCGTAATTAAATATCATCATAGCGGGGTTTACATGGATAAATAAGATCTAAGATGGGTAAGAGAGCGCATGCCTTTCAGATGGGTGACCAGTGGATTAATCGGATAGCACCTCTTACCCTACTTAACTATCTAAGCATGAATATCTAGCCTTGTCATGACTAAGCATACACATCTTGCATCATTAAGCAATTATGGTCAATACAAGATCCGAATGACTAACCTAATCACCACAATTAAGATAGCATCTAAATACTTAGATTAGAAATAAGCAATTGAAATAAGCATATGGAAGACCATAAAATCCAGATAATCAATACACCAAAACCATTCATCCACATATTCAATCATCTTAGAGATACATAGTACAAGCATCACCATCTAGAAGGCCTACCTTGATGGATCACCTCGAGCATCGGTGGTTCTTGAAATTCCAAGTAGATATTGTGTATAACGGGCAAGCCCCGGTGGCTCTAGGCTCATGAGATCTGTTGTCCCTCCGTTGACGTCCGACTATCCTAGGGTTTTTACAAGTATTTATATGGCCACAACACGTAGAGGAGTCAGATTCTGGGAAATTGAAGGCGGTACCGACCGGCACGTCTCGTGTCTCTCGTGAAGTCCTCCCCAAGTTAGTTCCTTAGTCTTCCATAGCTTCCACGTGGGCCTCTTTTGACCAATCACTCGAGATAAAATATTGCATTGCGCGTTTGAATCTTGAAGTTTTCTTTATCTCTTCTTTGGCGACTATCTTCAATCATCCATGCAAATAACTTCCTTTCAGCGGATGGGTAGTGGTCCAAAGTTCTTTGGTGCCAACCGGCACCAGGATGTGCCAATCGGCACCTAGGCCTTCTTTGCTGCAATTCTTCTTTTTAAGGCCCATCTCGTCCGTAATGTCCACATTATCGTCCTTTTTACCTGTTTCTGCAATAAAGCTCTAGAATGTCGCATATACAAATATATTCCTATTTTCGTAGGTAAATGGCATAAAATGATGTCATTTATGCTCTAAATAGGGCTATTTTGGCATGTAATACGTGTACTTAGAAAGGACCAACAGCATAGCACTGTCTTCTTATTACTAGACCACTCATGCAAATTGACTTCGCACTCATCATCAGAACTTGAAGAGTAGTGGATCCGTGCTGCTTGATACTTGTTGCATATTGGTATTTTTAACGATCACGGATAAATCCGCAAGCACACGGATATACCCATGTAGCACTTCCCTTGGAAAGTATTCCAGCGTTATCGAATCCAAGGAACGGTTTGGGTTTATCCTAAATTCTAGTCAAATCCAAGGACACAAGACAAGTAAATTGGTGTAGGGTAGAGAGGTTTATATATGGATAAGCTCCTAAATTAGCTAAGGCTGAGGCTCCAATTATTGCTTTGTGTACGGATTCATGCCCGGCAACCACAAGGCAACTCTGTCTTGAACACATGTCACAACCGAACATGGAGGAATACGAAGGACAGATAAGGCTGTAACCACCTACTATCTACCTCTTTAGACCGTGGATTGCAAGACGATCAAAGATGACCTCTAACCTAAGCACCACGCCGCCTAACACTACAAAAAATCCGGGCTAATGCCATAGTTTTTGTTGCAACAACATGCTTTGGGTTGCAATATATTGGGTCTACTGCTACAGTAGTCACTTTTGGTTGCCTTGGGTCGACATATTGCCACCAATTTGGTAGTGTTGAAATTGTGCATGTTGCAATACGTTAAATATATCACAACTAATATTTTTGTGTCGTAATTAAGAGGAAGCTATCACAACGCTTTTTCGACATGGTTGCAAGTGGTCCATGTCACAACGAATATATATTGTTGTTACTAGTCCTTCTGTGTGTTGCAAGAGAGTCGATGCACCACAAGACATATTGCTCGTAGAGACACATTTTTAATATAGTAGAGACATTATTATGATGTCTCTAAACAAGTGTAAAGACATTTTTAAAAATGCCTCATAAGTGCCTTGCCTTGCATTGACTCTATGAAAATAAAGGCACTATGAAAATTGTCTCTATTAAATATAGAGACAATTTGGTAGAGGCATTAAGTAGTGCCTCAACAAATATAGAGGCATTATGTAATGGTATAATAATATGAAAAAATACATGGTTGTCAAGTCTCGAACTCAAGACCTCAAGGACAATACTACATTGAGCCATGCTAGCCAACTCATCCAAGTAATCACTTTGTGTATATTTTTACAATACTATTCTTATGACATATTCATTATACTAGAAAATACTATCTCTAGCATACTGAAAAACGTCTCTAGAAATGTCACTACAAGGTATAGGCATTTTAATAGGTCGTCAAAAGTGTCTCTATATTATTTATGTAAAGACACCTTAAAAAGTGCCTTAAGGAATGCCTCTATGATTCACTTGAGACAGTATTTTCGAAATTTTCTTAAATTGTGTCTCTATGTTTGAGACATATTGTAAAGTGCCACAAAAAATGCCTCTAGTGCGCATATATAGAGGCAAATTGAAAAACGTCTCTAAAAAAATGCCACTACAAGAGCATTTTGTTGTAGTGATGTTATTGCAACATTTTTTTTGTGCGTTGTGATTACGGCGAAGGTATCACGACACTTTTTTGTCCATGTTGCAACGGATATATATTGTTCTTACTAGTACTTATGTGTGTTGCAACAGAGTCAATATTATTGCAACAAACATATTTTTGCGCTGTAATTATGAGGAAGGTACCACAACGCTTTATTGACATGGTCGCAAGTCGTCCATATCGCAACGAATATATATTGTTGTTAATAGTACTTCTAAGTATTGCAAAATAGTCAATGAAATTACAACGAGAAATTGAAATTTTGCAATGGAATTTCAGAAATTGCAACGCAAGGTGAGGTTGTTGAAAAGACATCTCAGCAATTGCAATGCAAACTAGACTCATTGTAATAATTTTTAGTTATCACAACGACCAAATATCGAATTGCAACACTACGTGGTCATTGCTATGAAGAGGCAAGAAATAAAAGATCAATAATTTTTTTTCCATAGCAGCGAAACTCGAAAACTTAGAAGTACCGTTCCGCCTGCGCACCCAAATCCAGCCTGTCCGAAACGCAATAAGACGAAACTGGAATTCAACATTTTTTAATGGTGCATCATATTTGATGATAACACTGATCACCATTACAGGTGCAACACTAAATGGGCCAGGTAAACATTGTTTTGACTTCTGTTCTATGAATAAATATACTTTTAATATATAAAAAGTTTCTTCTATCGTACTTGAAGCTAACATCCAGTTATCCTGGTTACGGAGAACAGAGGGGTAAGACATGAGTTCAATGTTTCTTGCAACATGAGTTCCAGGTGATCGAGGTTTGAAATACAACAAGGAACAATTTCAAATAATAGCAAGAACCTTTTGTCAGATCACGCAAGCGGGTAAGGAGAGGAGAACGTTTGAAATCACCCTGCTGTTACTCTAAACAAAACAAACATTTACAACGCAATAAAAGAAATTACACATCTACGTACTAATTTTATCATGTTCTAAATGACCATGTACCCATTGGTTAGCAGCATATGATCCAGGATCTCCTTTTTTTATCCATTTAAAATAGACCACAGTTGCGGCAAACTCCCAGCGCTTTTAAAGAAATATTTTTTTTGCGGGATTTTAAAGAAATGTTTTAACATAGATAGTATGTCCGAAGTTTGCAGTTTGGCCGTGCGTTGCAATGGGATTGAAAATTAAATATAACTACAATAGTCACTTGCTTATGCATTGCTTTGCAAACAAAACATTTTACATCACATTTCATGTGTCAACCATGCATGGCGTATATTATTTTTATTTTTGCAATAATAGATATCTCATCCCGTGGGTACAACAAATAAGAATAGATTCATGTGCATGCTACGGTACATAGTATTTATATCTCAAAAATTTCTGAAAATGTTGAGGAACGAACAAGACTTGCTCCTTTTTCACACCATGCACCTCTAAATGTCTTCTACGACTCCAAGTGCATGCATGATGCAGTTTCGTCTCTCCACTTGGACACGCGTCTCACAAAAGAATGTATAATTGTAGGTAATTAAGGAACTGAACTCTGCAATTCGCATTGGTTGACTTATCAAACTTAATGTAACAATTAAAACTTGCAGGGTCCACTTGCTACTTGCCTGGTCATTGATGCAGTGTATCCACTGTGCAATCAAATAGCATGCATAGTTGGCTTGTGTTAAATCGAAAGAACATTGTATTCTCATGAAAAAAAAAACAAGAGTATACCCATGGGACTACATTTGTGCTTAGTGTTAATATGTTTCGCATTGGAATGTAAGAACAAAACAACATCATGGTTTATATAGAAAAAGAAAGGAACGCTTAAACCCAACCATCTGATGTGACCCATATTAACACAAAATGGGATGACAGGTTTACAATATTTCTGTTATATTTCATCACTATAACATGAAAAGTATAAGGAACTATGGTGAAGCAAATTTCGTAAGTTCCCACTGTACAAGGCACCAAAAATCAGTTCCTCACCTGTATATATTTTGTCAGCTAGAATATAAATTCAGCATAAATTATTCAGCATCACCATTAGCTTCTCCAACGGGTTGGTAAAAATACTCCCTAAACCAAAATTTAGATTGCTAGGCAAAAAAAAAATAAATAAATAAAAAAATTCCTCCAACTGTTCTGTAAACAAGGTTGCCAAATATACGCACAACCTATCTGAACCAAAACCATCGCCAAATTTGTTTCCCCTTTTCGCACTCCCAATTGCCCGTTTCTCGCCCTTCGCGCTCCGAAAAATCAGCGCGCCCTGGATGGAGTATCTGGGTGCTCTGCCCAGAGTGGCTTGAAGGATTTATTCGCCGGGGCGTAGTCCCATATTCTATCACCGACGTCGAGCCACATCCTCGGGCCTCGGCCTTTCCCGTCGTCACTTTCGTTGTGGTTCTTGCGAGATCAAGTGGTCTGTGAGCATTCCCAGGCCAAGGAGCCGTACCTGTGAGCGGCGGCTCCGCCATTGCCAAGCACTACCCACGTATTCTGTAACATTGATAAGCCACACCATGGATTGGACCAAATTGATCCCATCTATATCTTCTATACCTCTGAACGGATCTGTTTTGGTGATGAACCAGTGTCCGCCAGTCAATTTTTCCATCGGTGGTCGATCTTATGATTCTTATGATCTTATCCATGGCAATGGCTGGTATTGAACTGGAACACGAAGCAGGAAAAGGTAAGGCATTGTTTACGTGATTGAGGGAGGAAAGCATATTTCTCCTTCTGTTTTTGCCCAAACCAACGACCAGGCCACAATTGGGCCCAAGAAAAAAAATCATATGTCCATATTTAATAGATTTTGACAACCGAAAATAGGGAACTGTTGGAGAAGGCTAATTTTTTTACTTCCAATATTTATTTACCCACTCCCTAAATCAATCTTTTGGGAGTCTTTTTTTACATAACTGTTGGAGATGCTCATGGACAGACTATAGTATATATAACTCAGTTCTCCTTTATGAACAGTAGTTGAGCTGCGTCCAAAAAAAAAAAAAGAAGGGAAAGCTTTAGTGCTACATGACTCATTTTTAGTGCCGGGACTCATATTCTGAATCAGGCATTCAGGCTTAGATTGTCGTACTCATATATCCAGACATAACCAAAATAAATCCAGATTTTAGCACCATCAGACTCATATGCTTAGGTATTCATTGAAGTTCGCTATGTTGCATTTGCTACAGGATTTAAATAAAATTGAACGGAATCCAGCATCTAGAAAACAAAGATACATTTCCTAGAGAATTCTAACAACAGTTTGAGAGGGGAGGATATGTTAACAAGTTCACTAGTTCTGTGCGGAATACAAACAGCAGGTTGCAAGCTCTGCGTTTGTAAACAAAAAAATAATTCTTGCTGTCGAATACTCAAAATCAAGGTGGTCCTTATACTCTACCAAAAACACATTGCTACACAAAACAGAATAAAAGGCATGAGTTCATAAATAACGAGCCGGTGGTGAGGGGTCGTAGACTAGCAGTGGTGCGGAGGCGATGAGAAATCTCGCAGATCGGAGTTGCGGGAGGGGAAATGTTTCCCCGTCGGTGGTGGCACAAATGCTCGTCCAATACACTCAACGGCACCTTGGTGATGGCCTCGATCCTCAGCGAGGTGGAGAGGGCGCTTCGCTGGTGTCACACGATCCTCGTCGCAGCCCACGGAGCAGTTATTGACGCGTTCTCGTGGCACGCCTATGGAGTCGCCTCGATGACGAAAGGTGCGGTGAAGAGATCCTCACCAACAAAGGAACTCGCGGCGCACATTGCGACCGCATCAACAACGATGGTGAAGAGATCCTTTTTCTCTTGATCATGTTTTAGCCTAAGGTAAGTAGTGTTGTCATCAATCACAAAGAGGGGGAGATTGTAAGTTTCATGATCATTGGCATGGTGTTGACGGTCGGTAAGTATCAATTTCGACGGTCAATTCACCTACAAAAATAGGAAGACTTGGCATTTTATACTTGCATGTTAGTTTGGAATAATGGAATTCCACTTGTGCTGGGACGACGACAACTGGACATCACACGGATCAAATACGTGGCTACGAGAGAACATCTGGCCCATCTCGGGGGAGACCGGCATAAAACAAGTCTAGGCCCAGCAAGCAACCACCACGAGGAAGGCCGGGCCCAAAGGCCACAACCCTAGTTCGGCCGACCTAGGGGGTGAGGTTGGCCGACCTCATCCCGAGGCGGTTTGGCCCGGGCCTCCACGTGGTGCATGGCGGTGACTTGGCGGTTACTCCCCGTTATCGACCTTTGGCCCCTATATAAAGAGAGTGGAGGCCACCCACTTTCACACACACCAAGAAGAATTCATTCTTTAGCATTGTGCTTAGTCCTTAGACTCTAGTGCAGTTAGGCTTAGAATAGAGCTTCTATAGTTCTCAAGTCCTCTTGGATAATTAGGTATGGCTCTTGTATCTTATTCTCTTTGTAAGACTTCATTCTATTTATTGATATTACTCTTTCCATATAGTCTTGCCTTGGTTAAGCGTTCCTTGTTTGGTTGTGGATCCTTAGCATGCTTATGTGATAGAGTAATTATAGTCTTACTATATAGTTGTGATTGGGATAGGCGTTCCTTGTTTGGTTGCATGTCTCATTCATATGCATGGTTATTATTATGCCTTCATGATATACTATTATGATCCTCATATACCTACACTATAGTTTACTTGTGTGATATCTATGTGCATACTTAGGTTGATTGATTTATGCCTTAGCATAGGTTCAATGATCCATATGGGTTGCTCTAGTTCTAAATCATCGCGAGGAATTAGAGTATTATTTATTCGATGCAAGCATGGTGCTTGGGTTGTTAAGTATCATTGAATGCCGCGTGCCCCACGGTTTTGTAGAGGTAGACAGTAGGTAGTGACAGCCCTATCTATCCTTAGTACTCCTCCACATTCGGGTTCGTTGTAGAGCTGTAGGCGGGTATCATCCGTGGATGCAGGGTAAGCTCGTGCCCGACATGTTTGAGTGCATAAGTCTTGACCTTAGTTATGTATGTGTATGTGTAGATGTATGCTATGCAGCTATATAGAAGCACATTAGGAACTTAGCTCTTTTCTTTGTTCTTTCTCCACTTGGCTTAGGATCTATACTAGAGTCAATTCTTCCGTGTGTCACACTACCCCTGCATATTATTCTTAACCCTGTTAGGACATCGGTCTATCAATTCAACATGATTATGAATATAGTAACTCTCTCATATCACCGCCTTCCCTTCGGGGAACTATAAATGACAGCCATTGGAGCAATCCAGTGGTGAAATGCTACAACGTTATTCTCTCGTGCGCTTGCGGATTTTATCTAATTGACACTAAGGTACATCAATAGATTATTTCGACATTGTTGTCGGAGGTGATTTATTTGGTGTGGCTTAGCAAATGTCAACACATTGCATGATTGTTTGTTTTGGTGATTGAAGACAACATGAAAATGTGATCTAATGGCTACCCTAGTGTTGTGTTTGTAGGTTCACACTAATCTATTCGAACATGATCTTGGTGCTTGCTTGCCTCTGTGTGGTGATGACTCTATGGACAGGGAGGTCCAAGGATCTTGATGGAGGTCATTGTTGGCGTGCTTAGGCATAAGTATTATCATGTAGTTTAGCAAGAAGTAATTACAAACTAACCATATGCAAAGGGTAAGGATATTCAATAAACCTCATTGGTGAAGGACAAGGAGAACCACACTTAGTAACAAGGTAAAAAGGAAAGCTAGTTGGGAGGACAACGAGTCGGTCAAGTTATTAATCCTATAAATCTAGTCATACAACATCGCATTACTTGGGCAATGGCTCACACACAAAAGGTTGGTGTTTCCAAAGGCTCCTACCGATAGCTCACTTCGGGACACGAAAGCTCCTCGCGTAGGGGTCGATAACTACCCGTGGCTAAACGAGGGACACGCTTACGCTATTAAATCCTGCTAATAGACTTCCCAAAAGTGGTGGACTTCATAGGACGGACGAGGCTGTCACCACCCGCCATCTACCACACATCCGTGGGGACAAATGCAAATCTAGCTAGCTTTTACTTAGCCACCACGCCTACGCGAGCACTAGTACTTCTCTTACAAGCTTTATCAAAAGAAGCAACCAGAAAACAACTAAGTCCTAACTCTACAAGAGAGCAAAAGACTTAATTAAATCCTAGCCTACAAACCCACAGGCGTATAGAAGAACAATAAAGGTATGTCTCGACTATATGCAATTATATAAATAACTCAAGTAGAGCAAAGTTGAGATTAAGATATAAATAAAGGAAAGATAACTACACTAAATAAACGATATGTCAAAGAATACAATGAAGACATACCAAGTCTCCAAGACCAAAGTGGAGACCAAGGCAATGCCTTCGACTAGATTCTAACTCCCAACTAAACTAACCTACACTAAGTGGAACAAGTGAGTGGTATCAACTCCAAATCGTTGCTTCACGCTGAACTCCACCGGGGTAGGCCTCCTTTTATAGCCCGGAGGCCTGCCCTAAGGCGGTTGGCGCTAGGGCGAAATGGGCCATGACAGGCGGCCCGGGGCGCCGGCGGCCATCCATCCAAGGCGGCAAGTCACCGCCTTGGCGTGGACGTCCCGGATAGCCCGGGCATGTGGTTACTTAGGTCGGTAACCGCCGCTTTAACCCCCTAGGCTGACTTCTCTTCGTGGGCCGGGCGGCAAGGTAGGTCGACCGGCCCGGGGAAATTTCCCGGGTTGTCGTCCGATCCACCGACTTGGTTGGCAACGGCCGGGATGGCTTTTCCCAAGACGGTACTTGATTTTCTTAGGGTTTGGACCAGAGGTTGAGGCGGTGGAGGTGTCTTGGGCTCCTTTCGGGGAGTTGGGCCACTCCCCGAAGGTCCGGCAGGCCGGGCGGTCCCCCTCTTCACCGTGGCTAGCAAGGTAGTCCCCCGGCCAAGTGGCGGGGTTGCCGAGCAGGGTGGCTCGCCAAGGCCGGGCGGTAGTGCTCGGTACCCGGTAGTTTATGGGGTTGTCCGCACTTGCCGCACCGAGCGACGGACCGGGCCGGGTGGCTACCTAGTTGCCCGAGTTGCCCGTCTGGCTATCGGCTACCTGCCGGGGTTGCTCGTCGGGTTACCGAAGGCACCAGGTGGCAGACCCCGCCGCCCGGCAACTTGCCTTGCCCGATTTGTCGATGACAATGGTCGGAAGGTGGCTGGCCGCCTACCATCGCTGGCAAGCCACCATATTCACTATATTTAGTGACCTTTTTGCCATATTTTTGCCTCGCAAGACACATTTCACCAAAACATGTGGAACCACATTAGTCCTTAGTTTATTTATAGAACTTAGGTTCCATACCTTGCATTTTCCCACCATGTTGGTGGCTTAAATCAGCATTTAACGGCCACCAACACCTCCCCATGCTTAAACTTTTGCTCGTCCCATGCAAAGTAAAACTTAGAGATGATGGATCAGGAGTTGCATCATTGAAAACGCCATGCGAGGAAGAAGCGTACAACAACGTACTCCACACTCGATGGTTAATATAAACTAGCACAAAATTGACACAAGTCCTCCTCTCATGGGGCTTATAAGCATGTCATATCCATGTCATAAGAGGTTGAAGTCTAGAACGACTAGTTTGGACTTGTTGTGTAACCTCCCAAAAGTTGTGAGTCCAAAGTTTTTGTGGATGCATGATGTAAAAAAGCTTCCCTCCTGGTGCTTGTTAACACTCGTCTCTCATGTGTATCACCTCACCAAAAATGCCTCATCCTACCTCTAAGTAATTTGTTGCATATGTAGAGCTTGATAGGAAGGCACATCTAGCAAAGTTATATTGTTAAGTCAATATAAGGTCCGAGCAAGTTGAACAAACACCATCGCATTCCAACCATTCGGAAGTAATTTTCGGGGAGAGGGACAAGTATGGACTCACACGACGGAATACACTAGGATATTGCAATAGCCTCGAGTATGTCTCATTGGCACGGATAATATGCTAGGATGGATAATGGCCTCTTTATTTTTGCTCAATATATTTTTGGTGTAAGAACCTTGAATACTTTTGAAGGCATACATCCATGAGAGCTTGTTCCTTCATTTCTTTCTCTCTTTCTTTCTTTTTCTCTTTGCTTTCTTGCTCTCATGGTGTAGATTTGGGATATATCAAAGGTTCAAAAAACTTTTCTGATTTTTTATGAGCATTTGAGAGGGGAGACCAAATTATTTTGATGGTTTTCACAAAGGAGATTTTGTGGTGGAATGCTTGAGTACGTGGATGCTTTGAAACCATTGTGGAGTCAACATACCAAGCATGGGATTGAGAACTCAACGACCACGCGAAGGAAAATGGTTGGCTTTGAAGGTGCATGTCTCTCATAAGGACCATATCTTAACAAAACTCAAACAATTCATGGAAGGCATATACGTGGATTTGCAAAGTAAAACATTTGGCCATGGTAGGTATTGGTAGGTATTTTAAGCATCGTGTCGAATATTTACCCTAGGGGTATATTTGGTACAAGAGATTGTTCATCAAGGACATGGTGGCACATTAAAGGCGTATGACCGGTTTGGAGGGCCCACAAAGTGGTGTTCGACCGGTCCAAGATAATAGAAGGTTCCATATACCGGTATGGAAACATCGGAGGAAGATTATACCGACTCAAGCATGACGTGATCCTCAAGACAAGTACAAGACCGGCCGAGTAGGACTCCGAATAGATAAGGAAGCTTAGAGAGAGAGTTTTCTTATGTATGTAACATTGTAACCGACTAGGACTCTGCATGTAACTCTGCCTCCCCGGATATATACGGCGAGGTAGGGACCCTCGAAAAACTTCGAAAACACCATACAGCAATAGCATTACGCTAAAGGCAATACAAACATACAGGACGTAGGGTATTACTCTCGATTGAGAGGCCCGAACCTGTCTAAAAATTCTTGTGTGTTCATGTGTTGCACCATCGAGTTCCAAATCCGTACTCGACATTTGGCACGCCGGGAAGGGGTCCTAGTGAGATTTCCGGCGAGCTCGACGGCATCTACGTTCGACTTCAACTTCGCTCCCGGCTTCACAATTCGCTTCGGGCCTTTGGACATCGAGGCTAATTCCGCCATGAAAACTTCAATCGAAGAATCGTGATCGCAATCTGGCCGCTGCTGCTAAAGAGCGACCCCTAGATGCGATCGTGATCTCCACTCGGATTCATGTCCGGTCTGGCGCTGCTGTTAAGACGCGATAAATCAGACCAGTCAAGATCCTGCATGGTCAAGCTAGTCAAGCTGCGACCACAAAGGCTACTAAATCGATAGCGTATAGCGGCTCATCCGAGCCTGAAAGTAACTTGGAGAAAGGCCCTCAAACTTTCTTCCAAGTGTTCATGACCGGTCCTGCTGCATCCGGTGGATCTGCTTTAACATAGCTGAATGCGAGAGGAAGCTGCGGCGAAGCAAGCAGAGCTGGATCGCTTAGAAGCAGAGCGCCTTGCGTAAGAAGATCTTGATGAAGAAGAAGAAAATCAACGTAATGCCGGTGGAGCACCAGCTACCGGTCAGCCGGACGATCAGACAGGCAATCAGCCCGGAGTTCATACCGATCCACGTGATGGCGCAAGCGACGACGCTTCACCCTCGCACGCTAGCGGACGTCGTGGAGGGTGGCATCGCAATCGCCACACAATTCGAGCTTTGGACACGAACTCCCTTGAAGCTGAATTCAACGGAGAACGTTTTACGCGACCCCGCTCCACAATATCGTGGGAATTCATAATATCCTCGAGACTATTCCTGAAGAACTTCAGCGTACGCCTGGTGTGAGGTGTGCAATCCAATTGGCCAATGCAGCAGCAATTCAAACTGAAGAGCGGCAGCTCAGCGAGGGTTCCGGAAGAACGTGGCCTGCACGCTCATCTCGGTCCGACGGGGCGTCTTCAGGGCGCAAGATTCCAAGATCAACTCCGATTGCTGCAGCACATGAGCGCGAACCTGAACAGGACTTACGAGTCCAGATTAATGAGAATCGGGATGCAAGGAACACGTTGATCAACCGTGACGCGGAGCACGTGAACGATCAGCGCCGCAAGATGAAGAAGAGCAGTGGAGGACTGGTCATGTAGACCCTCATCCGATCGCTCCAACGCAAACCTTGGCTAGGGATGACCAAGACGGGAACAACAACAACAATAATGCGTGGTGTAGCGATGGTAATCGTGGCCCTAGTGATCAACATAGGCGGGACGATTGGCCCCGCAACAACCACAGAAATCAAGACCGTGAAGGTGGAAACCGTGAGCGAGAAGATCGCCCACGTGATATCCATAGGAGCCATGACCGAGACGGCGGGAGCCGCGAGCGGGACGGTGGGAACCGTAATCAAAGCGAAAGAAATCATGAGCGCGACAATCGTCGCAGTGACGGCAACAGAGCAAGCGGCGGTCATCGCAATGAAGATCGCAATCGGAAGACAACAACCATAACATCTAGAGGGATGTGGAAGTTGTCAACAACAACGATCAGCAGCCGGAGGAGCAGACTCGCCGGTATGAAGAAAGTGAAGAAGAATATTGCGACCGCAACTACCGCCATTACCGCCACCGGTCTCCTACACCACCCTTCACGGACTTCGATGAGGAATACTTTGGCATTGCAGCGTTCACTCGGGATTTACGCATCTGTGTTTTCCTGAAGAACTTTAAACCGGTCGGCATCGTCAAATATGATGGCAAGACCCCGCTCGCGGAGTGGCTTCGCATGTACTCGACCGCCATCCGATCTACAGAGCGGTGACACCTTCGTGATGGCAAATTATTTGCCAATGTGCTTGGAGCAGAGCTGGTCGTCCGTGGTTAGGTTCTCTTCCTCCGAATTATATTTCTTCTTGGGGAGAACTAACCAAGAAATTTGTGGAAAATTTTTATGCTACCCGTGAGAAAACAGGGAATTTTTTCGAGCTCAACAAGATCAAGCGAAGCCTCGACGAGTCCCTAACGGCGTATCTTAGGCGATTTTGCAACAAGAAGGTCATGATCCCCGGCGTCCCCGACCAGCAGGTCATCTCCGCGTTTCAAGCAGGTGTCCGCAGCAAAGGCCTGGTCCATAAGATCGGTCGACGCAACCGGAACCTCACGTTGACCACGTCAAAGTGCTTCAAGATAGCCGATGAGTACGCGGCGGGCGAGTCCAATGTGGTGAACTTGCACGGGCAAAAGGGGAAGGAGCCAAAGCAAGACCAAGGGAACCAGTCTGGTTCTAAGGGCAACAAGCGTAAAGTCGACAACCTCGTAGCAGCCGTGGTCCGGTCTCACGGCGGTGATCGTCCGGTGCCTCCTTCAAAAAGGGGGCCCCACGAGCGCGTTTCCTTTGAGGAACTACTAGAACAACCATGTATGATACATGGCGATAGTCACAAAGCTAAAGAGTGCTTTCTGCTTCGGCCGTTTGCCTCGTTCACGTTGAAGGTGGCGCCCGCAAGACCTTCCAAGGACGACAAGGACAAGTGCAGGAAGCAAGATGGCAACAGGGAAGATGATCGTGATGACGATGACTTCGATAAGCCCATCAAGGAGGTGAACTTCATCCGTGGCGGCCCGGATGCCTATGAATCAAAGCGCAAGCGTAAGCTTGCATTTAGAGAGGTCAATGCTATTGCTCCGGCTATGCCAAAGTAATTGCGGTGGTCGGAGATACCGATCACTTATGACCGGTCCGATCATCCGGAAGCGCTCCCTAAGCCCGGTCGGTATCCACCGGTGTTGGCACCGATCATGAATCAAGTCGATCGAAGAAGACCTTTATTGATGGTCGCAGCTTGCTTGGACATACTATTTGCCAAGACTCTTCCCGAGCTCGGTCTCTCGGTGGAGAACCTCGAGCGCAGCACGACACCGTTTCACGGCATAGTCCCGGGAAGAAATAGCTATCCATTGGGGCAGATTACTCGCCGCTTACTTTGGCACTCGAGAGAATTCCACGAAGGAGCGTGTTACGTTCCGGTAGCAAACATCGACTCTACATATCACGCCATCCTTGAACGACCATCGCTCGTCAAGTTCATGGCAATCCCAAATTATCAGTACCTTATGTTGAAGATGCCGGGCCCCAAGAGGGTCCTCTCGTTCCGATCCGATATCAAGACCGCTTATGCGTGCGAAGTGCGCGAGCACCGAGTTGGCCGCCGGATCAATTGTGAGCTAGAGCATGGCGACATCGGGCAGGCTGCTACAGCTGTTGAATTGGCAACAGAAGCGCCGCTTGAGAAGGATCAACCATCGAAGAAGGCCGCGAAGTAGAAGATCAAGGCGGACGAGGTGGCCTCCAAGACAATACCGCTCGACGCTTCGGACCCCTCCAAGGTCACCCATATAGGGTTTGAGCTGGAGGCTAAATAGGAAAGCGCGCTCATTCTTTTCCTCCATGAAAATAGGGACATCTTCGCATGGTAACCTTCTCGACATGCCGGGAGTTTCTAGGGAGAAGATTGAGCATGCGCTCAAAGTAACGCCGAATTTAAGCCTCGTGAAGCAGAGACTCCGGAGGTTCGCTCAAGACTGCAAGGAGGGTATTAAGAAAGAAATTACTAGGTTATTAGCAGCTAAGTTCATTAGGGAGGTGTATCATCCAGATTGGTCGGCAAATCCAGTCCTTGTACCAAAGAAAAATACTAAGGAATTAAGAATGTGCGTTGATTATACCGATCTCAACAAGGCTTGTCCCAAGGACCCTTTCGCGCTGCCTCGAATTGACCAGGTTGTTGATTCGACCGCTAGCTGCGAGCATCTTTGCTTCCTTGATGCTTATTCAGGATGTCATCGGATCCCTTTGAAGGTTGAAGACCAAATCAAGACTTCGTTCATCACCCCCTTTGGAGCTTACTCGCTATACAACGATGTCGTTCGGTCTCGAAGAATGCTGGTGCGACTTACCAACGCGGTATGCAACGCTGCCTTGATTCTCGGATCGGTCGAAATGCTCGAAGCTTATGTAGATGATATAGTGGTCAAGTCCCGAAAAGCTGAAGATCTCCTCTCCGACCCGGCAGAGACCTTTAGCAATATGTGGAACTTCTCCATGAAGCTTAATCCAAACAAATATGTGTTTGGAGTTCGGCCTGGAAAGCTGCTTGGATACCCGGTATCCTGGCGAGGAATTGAAATGAACCCCGAGAAGGTTCAAACCTTGATGACATGAAGCCGCCTAGTTCTCTAAAGGATGTTCAAAAATTGATCGGCTACATGGCTGCGCTGAGTCGCTTCATCTCGAGGCTGGGAATTAGATGTCTTTCGTTCTTCAATTTGCTCAAGAAGCAGGATAAGTTTCATTGGACTGATGATGCTCAAGTTGCGTTTGATCAGCTCAAGAGTTACTTGAGTAGTCCGCCGATCCTTGTGCCACCCGAGCCTCGATGAGACAATCCAATTATATATTTCAGCGACCACTCATGTGATCAGTACAGTTCTAGCAGTTGATCGTCGGGAGGAGGGTCATCTCCAGCTTGTGCAGCACCCGGTCTATTTCGTTAGTGAAGTCCCGACGGAATCCAAGGTGCTGTATTTACAAATTCAGAAACTAATTTATGCAATAGTCATCACATCCAAGAAGCTTAAGCACTATTTCCAAGCTCACCCGATCGAGGTGAAGACTGGTTTTGCTATTGGAGATGTGGTGAGGAATCGTGAAGCGGTCGGTACGATTGCTATTGGGCAGTTGAGCTTGGCCAGCATGAGATTACCTTCTCTGCACGCACGGTGATCAAATGGCAAGCCTTGGCGGATTTCTTCATAGAGTGGCTCGAAACTCGGACTCCGCCAGCCTATTACAAATTCTGACTATTGGGAGATGTACTTTGATGGTTTCCTGCAGATTTCAGACGCGGGGGCTAGAGTGGTGCTCCCGACTCATAAGAAGGACTCAATGCGATATGTGCTATAGATGCACTTCAGTGCATCCAATAATGCAGCGGAATACGAGGCTCTTCTTCATGGACTTCGAGTGGCGATTTCGCTGGGAGTTAAGCGCTTGGATGTATATGGGGATTCAACCCTTGTTATTAATCAGATCAACAAGGAGTGGAATGCCAACGATGACAACATGATCGCATACCGCTAGGAGGTCCGAAAGCTCGAGGACAAGTTTGATGGTCTTTGTTTTACGCATATATTGCGTGAGAAAAATTCTACAGCAGATGAATTGGCAAAGATGGGGTCTTCAAGACAGGTTGTGCCTCCAGGTGTGTTCCTTCAAGTCTTCGAGAAACCCTCGGTAAAAATTGTCTAGAAGACCGCTGCATCGGAAGCACAGACCGGCCTACCGGTACAGGATGTTATTCAGACCGATGCAGTGGCTGAAGCAATGGATGATGATCAAGAGGCCGCTGCAGAGGCTGAAGTTATGATGATTGATGAGGACTGGCGCACTCCATTCATTGAATATTTGCGGACAGAGGTGCTGCCAGAAGATAAGACCACTCAACGGCGGCTAGAAATACAAGTGCGGCAGTACTTGCTGGTTGAGGATGAGCTCTATAAGCGTGGAGGACACAACATATTGATGAAGTGCATCTCTGCAATTGGTGGACTCAAATTATTGGAGGAAATTCATAGCAGAATCTACGGGAATCATGCATCAGCAAAGACCCTCATTCCAAAGGCATTCAGGCAAGGCTTTTACCGGCCAACAGCAGTTGAAGATGCTAAGCAAGTAGTCGGGACATGTGAAGGCTGCCAATTTTTTGCGCACCGATCACATGTTCCTGCTCATGAATTACGTATGATACCTATGACTTGGCCGTTTGTAACTTGGGGGCTGGATATTGCTGGTCCATTCAAGAAGGCACCTGGAGGCTTCACTCATCTGTTTGTCGCCATTGACAAATTCTTCAAGTGGGTAGAAGCCGAGGCAGTAACCAAGACGACGACACAGTGGGCGATCAGGTTCTTGGAGAATATCTTTGTTCGTTTCGAACTCCACACTGCATTATTACAGATAATGGGCCCCAATTCACTTCAGAGAATTTCAAGCAATTTACGGAAGATTTGGGCATGAAGATCAATTATGCGTCGATATCACATCCGCAAAGCCATGGGCAGGTGGAACAAGCAAATGGCATGATCTTGACCGGTCTAAAGCCAAGGATTTTTGACCGCTTGAAACCTTATGCTCGGCAAGTGGGTTAAGGAGTTGCCCTGGGTCCTATGGGGGCTGCGTACGAACACTAGTCGTGCAACAGGGCAATCTCCTTTCTCTCTTGTGTTTGGATCTGAAGTGATGTTGCCTTCAGAGGTTAATTTGGTCTCTCGTCGAGTGCGGAATTATGATGAACATACATATGACGATCAGCGTCGGATGGAGTTGATTGCCGCAGATGAATTGCGTGAGCAAGCCCTCATACGAGCGGCTAAGTACCATCAAGGGTTACGGCGGTATCATGATCGCAATATGAGGACAAGAGTTTTCCAAATTGGAGATTTGGTGCTTAGAAAGATCCAGTCTACTAAGAACCGGCATAATTTGTCACCGGTTTGGGAGGGTCCGTTCATCGTCAAATCAATTTCCAGACCGGGGCTTATAGGCATATGACCATGGATGAAGAGGAAATCCCGAATTCTTGGAACATCGATCAGTTACGTCGCTTTTGCACTTAGCATTTTTGTATTTTAAGCTTATGTAATATCATGCTCATGATAGCTCTTTGATAATATGAAATATATCAATTTTGTCTATCTGCATGCTTATCAATTTTGTGTCTCGGAATATTAATTTTGAATTATTTTTCTGAGCCAGGGGGCTGCTATTTGATAGTAGTCAGTTAAAATTATGAAAACTTGAATTCTAAGACCGGTTTAATATTTGAACCACATGATCTTGTTAATAAGACTGCCCCCACGAGCTACGCCCAGTGCCATTGCGAGCGAGCGGTCATGTCATGGCTTGGTTTTGTCGAGTTAACCATCGTGTTTCGTTTCAAGCATTACCAGTCTTAGCAGGATATAACACTTTGTTATTGACCGGTATTGTGGATTAAATATCTTGGTATGTGATTATTATCTGACGCTGCATGTTTGTGCGAGGAGAAGTAATTGTATGCTGAAGTACAGTATTCACAGACCGGTCAGGAAAGTAAAAATTTTGAGAATTATGAGGTCAATAATATAAGTATGTACATTAAGTACAACATTACAAAGTTTTTGTACAAATGTCTCTACAGATATCCCTACAACCTACGAGCTAGGCCCTCCGCTGCCGGATGCTCCGGTATCGCCGGTCTTGGGGTCACCAACGAAGGGGTCTGAAGCCATTTCTTCAGAATCCGTCAAGGTGTTGAAGTTTAAATCTTCAGACCAGTCCTCTTCGTTGACTGGATCGCCAGCAATTGGCATGGCGGTGGCTTCGTCAAGCAGCTCCAGGGTGGGATTCACCGGCAGGTCTTTGACCAGATGCGACATGGTGTTGATCAGCGAGTTTTTCAACTCATTGAACCGGTCTTCGTGGTGTCCGGGTGGGCTCCAATCTTGACGAAGTTGAGGTCGCATCGCTCCACCGGGGTCCATGACTGGATCGTCGCCGCGATTTGCGCTCCGCCGGATGCTGTCATACCCCGTTTCAATGATCGATACAGAGTACATCTGCATGCGTGCCCGGGATTGATTTTGCACGCACACATGATGATTAATGTGATAAAAGAACAATATCTTTATTAAATTGTCAAATAAGTACAATAATGATCCATAGATCCAAAAAAATAGATTACAATGCAGCGGAATAACTAAGTGTTAGCGTCCTTCAGCTGCCACGAGAAGTCGGCCAGAAGACTACAAGCCTAGCTCTTCACTCCCTATCTTCGTTCAGGGTCCGGCTTCGTCTTTAGCTTCTGATCAGCAGCAAGATTTGCAAAAGAGGGAAGCAACAACGTTTGAGTACATTACGTACTCAGCAAGTGGGGGAAAATATGACATGTTTGGCTAAGTCAAGAAAGGCTAACATAAGGTTTAGCTGCATAGAAAGCACCTATGTCTATGTTCATTAATTAAGCAACCTAATTACTAAATGTGAAGTTCCTCCCGATTCCAACCTTGATCCAACATCACCAAACGGTTCCATACCACCCATCCATGCCCCCTAATCGAGTGAGGATTCCAGGCCGCTCGTGACCGTGAGCACGGCTGTCATGACAGCTTGACACTCTGCAGAGGTTGTACCACTCGTACCACAAGTCGGTGATTCCATCCCCTGTTGCCGGGTGGACTAAAGTCTCCATTTTGCCGTGGTAGCTAGCCACTTGCACATTTCCTTTGATGTGCTGCCAGGAGATCACCGCGAAGCTTTTCACTAGGGTCTCCCGATACGTATGTACCCACCGAGGTTTCACCAATAGGGGACTACCTTTAAGTAACCTGTCCACCTATAACCCCCTCCTGTGCCTTGCGGGTCATAAGACTACCCTCACGTACCTGTCCGTCCCCGCACCCCCGAGACGGCTTCATACGGTACCGGGAGATTTACCTAACTACTGGGCCAAGCTCTCCCATAAAGTCTTGTGCTGGTACGGTAAGTCCTGGGGGATCACTCCAAGAACCGGTCCTTAGATCTACAACAAGCATACCACAATCCACCTCGTGCACTCGGCACGCTCCAACACATACCACTTGCTTAGATCCCTAAGTTCTATGTTGCTAAAAGAATTATCAGATCATGATCATTTCAAGTGAGGAATTAATCCAGTTTTAACATTAAGTAGTTGTGTGAACCCAAATTACAGCAAGCTAAGCAATGACGTACCCGTGCTATTACTAACCCAAACCAGGGCGACAAGGACAAGTATGGAAAGGATATGACACATTGGATTCATATTCACGCAATGCAAACATGTGCAGATAGAAAAGAAGTAGGTGCAAGATGCATCAAGGACACTTGCCTCTTTCCCATTTTGCTGCTGCTTAAGTCTTCAATTCTTGCTCTTCATTATCCTCGATCTGCTTGTCTTCTAATTACGTCGCGATGAACAAGCATGCAAACAAACATACAAATAAACTAAGAAATAGAACAATACACCATATAAAATTATTATCAAAACACTATTAAAATAAAGTACTCATCGCTACGATCACGTGAGCACAAGAAAAGTCATAATCGGAGCTATGAGCGAAAAGTTATGAAGGTTTAGCTATGAGCGAAAAGTTATGAAGGTTTTAAGTTTTAAGGGCTAAGACGTAAAAATAGTTGGGTGGACCTATTTATAAATATGAAAAAGGTTAGGGACTAAAGTGTAAAAGGTTAAGGACTAAATTGTAGTTTTGTAAACACTAGGGCTATTTTTTTAAAACTACGGGGTCTAGTGATATTTACAACAACAAGGGCTAAATCATTATTTTACAAAAGGCTAGGGGTGTTTGTGTAAAAATGTAATGGCTAAAACATTAAAATAAAAAGGTTTGGGCCTAAAGTAATTTTTAAATTAAATAAAAGGTTTATTGTAAAAGAATTGGTTCAAAACAGAATTAAGATCAAAAATAGGATTTCTTTTGAAAACAGGAGGATATAAACATTATGTAATTAAAGGACCGGGGTCTAACTGTAAAGCTACCTATTTACCAGTCTTTAACCGAATTAAATTAATTCAGAATTCTGTAGACCTGGTGCATGGGAACTGTAGACCCACAGAGTGGCGCTGGTTCATGGTCCACGGTGGACGGGGGCGCATGGGCGGGATGTGGCCACGTGCAGATAGGTTGATGAAAACTTTCGCGTTCCCCTGAATTAGATGCATGAATAACAATTTGGTTTATCCTAGTGTATTGGTGATGATTTGGGACATGTGAAACGCAAGGTGCATGTGCTCTAAATTCACCTGATCCTAAGATCGCAGCCTGGCGATGTGGAGAGGACATGCGGCGACAGTTCACACTCCAACAGCGTTCCTGAATATCTCAGGGCGAATTATGGCGTGGCCACGGACATACAGGTAGAAGACTTCCTGGAACACAATACGGATTAAGGATTTATCAACTAAGCTTGTCGATTGAAGGGAAGAGCGATTGCACTTACCGTCGCGTGCTCTGGACGCGAACAGTCATGGAACAGCGGCCAAGGCGAAGCAGATCCTGATCGCATAGAGACCCCAATGGACAAGAGCTTTGGATATGTTGTAAAGGACATTACGGCGCATATCCTGGTGAAGTTTGGCAAGATTTGGCTAGACGGATTATTGGGGAACGCGGATGCAAACTGGGCACGCGAAGCTGGACGCGAACAGACGGGGAACCACGGCCATGTGCAGACACCACAGACATGATTTGCGCGTTCCTGTCATTTTACTACTCTAACAAATATTTGGATTGCATGAGACTGTTGTCTATGATGTGGAACACGTGAATGACAAGGTGTCTTTGATTGGGATAGAGCTGAACCGGAGATCTCTACCTCGAAAGATGGAGACGTTGTGTGACAACTGTCGACACGCTGACAGCGTTCCTGGAGCCGACGGGACCGATCACGGTGGGTCCTTTTGCGGGGAAGATCATGAATTCCAGGAACACATGTGGGAGAAGAGGTTGCATCAATCAATAGCGTGGATCAAGAGAAATCGTGATTGGGATTACCGATATGCGCGCTGGACAGATCCAGAACGGGGAGCAGCAGGCCTTGCGATGCAGATCCACGAGGCATACGAACTCCAATGCTTGTAAATTTGGGATATGTTGTAGAGAACATCGAGGCGCATCTTCTCACCAAAAAATGGGATCATTTTGGTGGCTAGATCGTCGGGAACGGGGATGGGAATATCAGGCGACATGGCTGGACGACTCAGCTAAACAGACATGACTCGTGGATAATTGATTGAAAAGAAGGGGAAGGAGTAAGGGAGGTCATCAGCTAGGGGAAAGGACATCCTGGTGTGCCTTTCTAGTGATAGAGAGGGAGAGGAAAAAGCAAGAAGGGGAGAGGAATAGTTAGCTCTAGTGGGAGTTGAGTTATGCCCACTATGGTTGGCATTATTGCCTCATAATGGTGCAAAATGATGAGAAACAAAGTGGAAAGGGTATATGGCTAGTGAGTGGACGTTGGTTGGTGTTTAATTACACATTAACACAAGGTTAGAGGGTTGCCATAGTTGGGAAGAGAGAAGAGGAAGGGATGGCTGGGCCTGGCTGGGGATTCCGGCCTAAGAGCGGGTTTTCCTCTTTCTAATATCTAGTCTATTTCTCTTCTTAATTATAGTTTCTAAACTTTAAACTAAGCGAAAACGGTTTCTAATTGGATTAAAAAAACAAAATCACACAATAAAACCTAATGCAGCTAATCCAGCATGAATGCAACAAACAATAATATAAAACCTAAATTAATTTATAAAATAGCTCTTTGTCTACATAAAATGATGAACCATTATTTAATTTAAGAATAGTTTTAAAAAAATTTAATCTATTGCAAAAAGTTTTAGAATTTAGTGAGTCCTAGGTCACAAACCAAAATTTAGAATTTTGGGGTGTGACAGATGCAGCCACCATTCTGCAATGATCTTCTATCCGGCGGGGAGCCTCCCACAGAGCGTCCTCCAAGCGGAGGGATTCATTCCGAAGAATGTCTCCTCCGCCGAGGCACTCGATTAGCCTCTTGGCTCTAGCTGCAAGTTCTGGAGTTCAGAAAGAAGAAAGATGTGAGAAATTGAAGAATTCAGACTGGTCGACCAGTCTAAGAAAGAATTTTGGGAAAAATCAATGAATGGGAAGATCGGAGACTTACGCCTGCGAGACAGGTCCATGTCCTGGAACCTTTTCTTCATTGTGGCAGCAGTGGACTCAAGTTTCTCGTTGGACCTCAGCAGCTCTTGAATCTCGTCTTCTTTGGTTTTGAGCGCTTGCTGGGCGGAAGCGTGGGCTTCTCCGAGCGCTGCTTCCT
The DNA here is from genome assembly GCA_031894775.1 of Chloris gayana. Taxonomy (NCBI): domain Eukaryota; kingdom Viridiplantae; phylum Streptophyta; class Magnoliopsida; order Poales; family Poaceae; genus Chloris; species Chloris gayana. The sequence continues at coordinate 39,720 of JAUNZO010003274.1, forward strand.
TATCCTCTTGAGCGGCTTGGGCCGCTTCAAGTGCCTTGTTCACGGCGGTCTGGAGGTCTTTGTTATGATTCATCACCTTGTCCAGCTTAGACTGAGCAGTCTTTGCTGAATCAAGGGATTGCTTCAGTATGTCATCTTTGGCGGTCAAATTGCCTTCCAGTTCCTGAATCTGTGCTGCCATGGCTTCTTCTCGTTGAGCGCCTTCTTCTAAGGCAGTCTTCTGGAGCAACATCTTCTCATTGAGCGTTTTCTCAATGTCTTTGTATGTTGCTACCAGATTTTCTTGAGCTGAAAGGAAAAGAATACCGGTCGGACAGGTGTTCAAGATGAAGAATTGAGCATATGAAGATTTATCTTTGATTTCTTTGTTCAAACGGAGGATTTCCTTGCGGCGCTCCTTCGTGATCTGGTGGGTGTTCCCCAGATTCCGCTCCCTGCGTTTGAGCTCTTCTTCTTTGGAGTGCAGGGTAGCGGTTTGCACTTTCAGTTCCTAGAGATTTTGAGTTTTATTGACCAGCTCCTCTTGAAGATGGCGGATGATTTTCGTTTTAGATTCCGAGCTCTTCAAGAGGGCCTGTTGAGGATTAATATAGCAATAAGAGAATTGAAGATTGCGAAAATCAGATTTGAGGACACGGCGTGAATATATACCTGGCCGCTTTCGGTGAATTGTTGGAGTGCTTCTTCTTCAAATTCCTCGTTCCACCCGGCGGTGGAGGTGAATTCCCATGCTCCGCTGTTCTCATCGATGGAGGCTTCACCAATCACAATTCCCGTGAGTTTGGGCTGGGCGGGGACTGCCCGGGTGGAAGAGCGAGGGCGCCGTGGGATTTCTTCTTCCCGGACCGGTTGAGATCGCCCCATTGAAGCTGATCTAGTAGTCCGGGCAGGTTGAGCGGAAGGGCCGAAGTACCCACCGCTTCTTTGGAAGATTGTGGCTCGGGGGCTACTTCGGCTCCTTGGTAATGGTGATGGTTCCCTCGACCGGTATTGGTTCACCGGTCGGAGCCGTCGGAATTTCTTGCGAGTCCCGAGGCTGTGATGCCTCGGGAGTCTTTCCGAAGTCTCGGGGGCTACTTCCGGCTCCTTGGTAATGATGACGGTTTCTTCGACCGGTATTGGTTCACCGGTCGGAGCCGTCGGAATTTCTTGCGAGTCATGAGGCTGTGATGCCTCGGGAGTCTTCTCCGAAGTCCCGGGGCTGCGGCCTTTTGGACCATGTCGGTGCCCTTCCCAGACATCTCTCCGATGGATGCTTGGAGATTGGAGGGTACGCTGAGAGAGAAATATGAGTTAGTCGATGAAGAATCGATTAAGTGAGAATAATGAGCTGCTGAATTACGGAATTTACCCAGGAGCTTTCACGAAGCCGGATGAGGGCTTCGACTTCTTGTTGGGTGGCTCCTGTGAGCCACTTCCGGACTCTTGAGCGCTCCTCTTGGCAGCGGTCCGTGCCCGAGGAGTACGAATAATGCTTTCCTTTTTGGTGCTGCCTTCGAGCACCGGTCTGCTTCGTGTACCGGTGGCGGCATCTTTGGGGACCGGGATGCTTCGAGCACCGGTGCTGGGAAGGAGGAGGAGTGGTCCTAGGCTTTCGTGGAATCTTTGCCAGTAGATCCTTTGAGGGATCACCTGGTTGAACTTCCGTGAACTACAGCCCGGGCCGCTTGGCGGTCTTTTCTCTCGAGCTCCTCTTCTCGATGAAGGCTTTCTTCGCGTTCAGCATTTGTTCCGGTGTCCACCACTTGCGAGGTGGCGGTGCCGGTCGTCCTTGTGCCGGACCTGGTGGTCCTTGTGGATACTCCAGGGCTGGGGGAACAGATGGTGGTTGATGTAGCAACCTCTTGGTAGTCTTCCCCCATGTGTCGCTAATTGGAAGCAGGGGATGGCTTTTGAAGCGGTCTAGCTCCTGTTTAAGGGAGTAATTGATCGGTGAACCGAAGATAAGAAATAGTGGTATGAATAAAAATGCTAGTAAAGCGGTCTTATCGATGGGCGTGGATTCTCGGAGCTGAAGGCCACATGGACCTTGTCATAGCCGCCGACGTCTACACCGGAGATCAATTTATGTATGTTAGTGTTCATCCGGTCTAGGCTTGGGCGGTCGGAATCATCGCCGAGTTGCCGTTCTCCTTGAAGAGCCATCCGGGGATGATCCGGCGCTTGAGGGGCTGCACTCCCTGGACGATGAAACTCCAAATGATTGTTTCAGCAGTGACTCCTTTGTCCCTCTTTAGAACTTGGATCATCTGCAGTAGAGCGGCCACTTGAGGATCTTGGATGAGTTTCTCCCTCGGACCTTTCGGGTTCCGGTTGGCACGTTCTCCGGCTACTTCGCTTTGTAGGCTGGGAGTGCAGGCTGTGGGTTGTCACAAATAAACCATTCGTCCTTCCATTTGGAGATGCTTTTGCTCAAGGGAATATTGAAATACTCCTTGGTTTCCCGGATTTGAAGACCGACGCCCCCAACGACTTGGCGATTGCTGCTTGGAGGGGAGTGGGCGGACATGAAAGAGGTACCGGAATAAATTGAAATGGGGGAGAACGCCAAGGAATGCTTCACGAGAGGTGGATGAAGAAGGCTATATGGAGAATTGAGTTGGGGTTGAAATTGATGAGTTCGAGGCCATAAAAGAAGAGAAGCCGCGAAAGAAAGAACAGCAAAGGAGGTCGAGACCTCGGAGAAAGAAGGATCGGAATATGACCTGTTGGTCCGCATTGATTCCCCAGGGAATGTCGCTGGATTCGGGAGCGCTCCATTGGATGAAGATCTTTGGAGGGAGTACCCCATCCGCAACCGGCGCGTTGAGGTTGGCCTCCATGGAATTGCTCGGGGGAATTCTTGGACTCCGACCGGGAGATGGTCGCGAGGAATGCGTCGGGAGGATGACGAGGATTTCGAGGACTTCTTCATGGCCGAAGGATTGGGATTGTTCAAGCTTGGATCAAAGAGGAAGGCCTGGAGCGAGGATTGGATCGCGAGGCGCGAAGAACGTGGGAGCGATTGTGGGCACGTAATGGACAGAATGGGGAATGAGTTTGACCTAGGTCGACTCTTGGTTTTCTTTTATAGAGCCGCGAGCTGGGCTCGGGGCTGAGATTGGTTGGGCTAGATACAATGCCCAGTCGTTAAGTTTGGGTCCTTTACTTGTTTAAAGGCCCAAGTTAAAGTACTTGTAACCTGTTAGGTTATGGGGGAAAGGCCGATGCGATTTAAAAAATCGCGGGGGCTCTTTTGCATAATGGTGATAGCGGTCCGAGTGTTTGACACTTGGTCGAGTTAAGTAAATTTGGTCCAGATTGGATATGTCCGAAGGGATTTTATGGAGCAAATCAATTGGATTGAAGATATATTGGTCTTGCTCGATTGATTAGAATTATTTGAATTGCCTAAGCCCTGGGTGTCAAGCATTCGGCTTATTATATGCTTAAAAAACTCGAGTTAAATATGCATATTTAGCGGCTGACTTGATCAGTCGAGAATTATGTTCTTGGTGTAATTTCACTAAGCGGGATATCGGTTTTGACTGATTTTAGCGGTCGAAAAGTATGTTCTTGATGGAAAAGTGCTAAGAGGTATGAAATTGGTGACCAAGACTGGTCGAGAATTCTTGAAAATAAGTGTAGAATCTTTCAAAGGACTCTTGCATTATTTGTACGAATTCAAATGATACAAGAGTCGGGGCTACACCTAATTAGGTGCACCTGACCGGTGCACCATGATCAAGAGCGGTATGTAAAGACCGCAGGAAGATGGTGAATAATGAAGAATCAAAAAGTAGACTCTTGCATTATTTGAAGGAGTTCAAATGATCCAAGAGTCGGGGCTATATCCAATTGGGTGCACTCGAACAAGTGCACCAGTGGAAAAGCGGAAGATATTTTGAATTTTTTGCACACGTAATTAGGTGTTATGGATAATAAAAGACCAATTTTTTGGCTTTTGGAAGCCAAATTGTTGGAAGAAGCATGCTGCAAAGATGGAGTTATTTTTAATTTTGCACTCGGATGCGGAAGACCGATCGGTCGGAATTCAAGGTAAAATAAAAAATTACTCGGAGGTCTGTTGTCGAATATTTACCCTAGGGGTATATTTGGTACAAGAGATTGTTCATCAAGGACATGGTGGCACATTAAAGGCGTATGACCGGTTTGGAGGGCCCACGAGTGGTGTCCGACCGGTCCAAGATAATAGAATGTTCCATATACCGGTACGAAAACATCAAAGGAAGATTATACCGACTCAAGCATGACGTGATCCTCAAGATAAGTACAAGACCGGCCGAGTAGGACTCCGAATAGATAAGGAAGCTTAGAGATAGAGTTTCCTTATGTATGTAACATTGTAACCGATGAGGACTCTCCATGTAACTCTGCCTCCCCGGATATATAAGGCGAGCCGGGGACTCCTCGAAAAACATCGAAGACACCATACAGCAATAGCATTATGCTAAAGGCAATACAAATATACCGGACGTTGGGTATTACTCTCGATTGAGGGGTCCGAACCTGTCTAAAAATCCTTGTGTGTTCTTGTGTTGCACCATCAAGTTCTAAGTCCGTACGGGGCTAGGTAGTTTATTGGTGAGATAAAGACTCGACACATCGATAAACAAAGCATCAAGTGGGGGTTTTTATTGTAGCATAAATATGAAAAGCTCAATGGACTCTAACAAAGGGGATCACAAACTTGTCCATAACAATGTCATGTCAAAAACTCCAACAACTAGACTTGGCGTTTATTAGCCTTTTTGCACCCATAAATTTAGAGAGACAAGCGCCATGATCATGCTGGTCTACCAAAACCAAATAAATGGGGGGTATGAAGTTGTAAACTTGGGACTCGTAAGGAGTTAACAAAGCAACTATTCATCATTTCCAAGGCAAAGTATAGACCAAGTTCTCAATTTTATTTGAAAAAGGGAAATCTTTTTGTTCTTTTATAGTTTTTAAAATGTTTTTGTCTTTTCAAAATTTTATTCATGAGTATGTGCATTCAACAAAACAACAAAGGCAAAGATAAGAAAACGTTAAGGAAAAGAGGGAAACATGCAAAATAGCGTACTAGGGCCGTTCCCCTCCCCAAGCTTAGACCTTTGCAAGGCCAAGCTTGAGAGGATTATACTCTTTGAATACTCAAACACTTGGTATAATAACCAAATTGTTTGCCTTTTTGTTGCACAACTTCCTTCTCCCATCATTCTCTTTTTATTGCCTTCCCTACAAGGTTAGCCCTCAATATGTGAAGGATACATGGAAACTATAAGATAAGTTTTATTGAAGCACAACTTTTATTTGCTAAGTATTAAAATTTTATTTATGTACAATGGTGCACAACATAAAGTTGTGCATGACCGGTGTGAACTTTAGGAGAGAAGGGAGCATTTTTGTTCGAGAGAGGGGGGGGGGGTGAGAGAAGGAGAGGGTGTGCACATCTGAATCTTGTCGGGAGGTTGCCGCTGGTGCATTTGGCAGGGCGGCCTCACGAGCCAGGCGGCAGGACTTGCTGGCCGGGTTTGCACTTGCTCGGCCAAGTTGTCGGGCAAAGCCCGGCAGCATCTGCGGGCGATGGATGTTCACGGCTGCCTAGCCTTGCCCGAGAAAAGTTGCCCCGGGCAAAGTGTCGAGCTCCGGTCGAGCAGCGGCAACGGCTTGGGTTCCTGGGTAGTAGGGTCCGTCGGGCAGCCTGGCTCTCAAATGGGCAAAACACCGGGCAGCGACAAAATTCTACCGGAGCTGGGCGGCAATGTCCTATCGGGCAGCAACATGTTGCCGATCGCTTGGCTGTGCCGGGCAGAGTTGCCCGCTGCTTGCCGACAAGTGTTGCCGGGTGGCAAGCGTTGCCGAGCGGTGGCAGCGCCTGCCGGTGCTGAGTTCGCTCGTTCTCATTGTCTTTCACTGTGTGAGCAGGGACCTTGGCCGTGTGCCGAGTCCTAGCCGCATCATTCTTGCCGAGGTGGCAATTGTGTTTGCCCATGGCCAGAATGTTGCCGATTTTTGCCGACAAAGTGGCCACGGCGGCCAACACAATCCCACCTGTCTAATCTTCTTCTCTGTGCAACACAAATAGCAAGAGGGGATCTAGTGCGGGGTCGGGCAGCCAAGGCGGAGCAGGTTGCCACCCGGGTTAGTGCCGGGTAGGCAAACCGACCTAGGCACGCCGGCAAAAAGGGTCGGATGGCCTAAAACCTATCTAATTTTAATTTGCTTCTAAGTTTTGCCATTTTTTGTTCGTTTTCTTTAGTTAGAAAAAAACAAAGGAAAGGAAAACAACCAATCAACTGGTATTTACAAGGAAACTAAGGGGGTAAGTATCGCTTACCTTCCAACGAGGGTTCGAATTCTCTCGTCCCAAATGAGACGTCCTCCATTGTTCAAATCAGCTTGGTACCCTTCGAGGATGGAGACTTTTCCATGGTCGGTGTCGTTTCTTTCTTCCGCCATACTTGTTTGATCTTCTTGGGCTTGGCGGCGACCTTTTCTTCGGCCTTAGGAACTTTTTCCTTAGGCAAAACAACGGCTTGTTGTTTCTTCGTCGGTGGGTTGCTCTTCTTCTTGGTCTTGGGTTGCTGCTCGGTGCTTTCCTCACTTACACTACCGGTGTACCCGCTATAGGCGCATTGGGGTACACCTCAATCTTTTCCACCTTTGGAGGAAATTTTCCCGTACACGATCCTCACTTGCATGCACTTCTCAACCCGTGGCTTCAAGTTGAATTTCTCCTCCTTTCCATTGTGGTTGAGGTGAATTTCTCCAGCGCCCACATCAATGTTGGCATTGGGGATGCTTAAGAAAGGTCTCCCAAGGATGAGAGGCGTCTTTGCATTGGCCTCCATATTCAACACCACAAAGTCCACAGGAACAAGAAAATTCTTGATTTTCACGGGTATGTCCTTCGCGATTCCGGCCGAGTAACGGACGTATTGGTTGGCTAGTTGCAAGTACATGGCCATAGGAGAAAGTGTGTTGACATTGAGTTTGTCAAACACTTCCTTCGGCATGACGCTTACACTTTCTCCCAAATCGCGAGAGCGTGGGCCAAGTGTTGCGCCCCAATGAAGCATTGGATGGTTGGGCAGCCCGAGTCCAACTTCTTCTCGAGCACATAGTTGAGGATGGCGGCGCTGCATTCTTCCATCAATTTGATCATTTCGGTGGACGGTAATGGGCGCTTGTTGTTGAGGATGTCCTTCAAATAGTTGGCGTACGTAGGAACAAGCATAACGTCAAGTAGAGGAATATGACATAAAGCTTCTTTATTACCACAACGAACTTGCTAAATTGTTCATCCACCGTTGGCTTCCTTGGGCGTGCGGGAATGGAAGCACCCTCGTGTCATAGTACTCGTGAGGCGCCTTCTTGGGTGGTTCCTTGGTGGCCTCTTCAACGAGTGTCGTCCTCCTCCTTTTCAGCCTCGGGTTCGGGCTCCTTTGGCGCTTCTATCCCCTTTGGGTAACGGGGATTTGTGCAGCTTTTCCACCCCTAGTTGTGATAGCACCAATACTTTCTTTTGGGCCAACTTCTAGTTGTCCCAGAACTTTTCCCGCATTCGGTTTCGGAACGAAGCGGCTAGTTGTGCTATTTGGGTTTCTAACATTTTATTACGGCACAACTGTTTTTGAAGAGCCGTGTTGAAAGCCTCTATCCGTGAATCTATGCTTTCTAGGACTTTATCTGTAGAAAGAAACTTCATACTAATATTTTCATTAATTCTACTTTGTCCTAGCACAAGTTCATGAAAGGAAGGGTCGAACGCGAAAAATTGTTAGAATTGCCCGTACCTTTGTCGAAGGAGAGGTTCGGCTTGGAGTTCCATCCGTAGTTGGTTTGGTGGGGATGGAAACCTCCATTGTTGTTGTTGAGGAAGTTGATTTCCTCCGCTTGAGTCTTGAGGCATCGGCTTCCCATGTGCCCCATGTTGTCACAAACTTCGCACGTCATGCAAGAGTCTACGGCTTGTGCGGTGTGCGTGGTGTCCATCTTCCGGAGGAGCTGATCCATCTTGATGGTCAACATGGTAATGTCGTCCACTTAATGAACTCCTCGCGTCTTGGACGGATGGGCCTGCCTCTTGTCACAGCCGCTATGATTAGCGACCATCTTCTCGATGAGAGTTTTCACCTCCCTAACTTGGAGGGAAAAGAATGATCCGCCGGTCACTGCGTCAAGGTGCTCGCGTGCCCGACGGTTGACCCCATGGTAGAAGCTCCGAATTAGCAACCAATCTTGCATTCCGTGGTGTCGGCAACCTTCGATATACTCTTGGAATCGTTCTCATGCCTCGGGAATGCTTTTATCTACTAGCTATTGGAAGCTAGTAATCTAATTCCGCAGGGCGTTGGTCTTGCCCAGCGGGAAGAACATTGCAAGGAAAGCATTGGAACACTTCTCCCAAGTGTTAAGGCCTGCTTGGTTGGCATAAAACCACTTCGTTGCCTTTCCCACTAGAGAAAATGGGAAAAGGCGAAGTCGGATGGCGTCGGTAGTGACATCCTTGATGGTGAAGGTGTTGCAAATCACCAAACGTTGTTGTAGGTGAGCATTGGCGTCTTCACTTGCATTCCCACAGAACGGGGCAACCGAGAGCATCTGGATCAAGGCCGGCTTGAGCTCGTATTGCCCGTTGCCCATGTTGACGTTCGGGCCGGTGCGGACGTTAGCCGCCGACGGGGCCGAAAAGTCACGGATCGTCCTCTCGGCCATGGCTGCTTGAGTGGACGTGGACAGAGCTTGCTGAAGAGCGTGAAGGCTTGGAGCAGTGGGAAGGGTGAGTATGATTTGAGGGGAATGCACCCTTTGTCATACCCTCCTTAAAAACTACTCGGGGTCGTGGCTGAAATCGTCCGGAAGGTCGAAACCAGTCATAAAGCGTCCTGTTTACACCACAAATAAACAAGACAAGGCTAAGCTTGCAAAAGGATAGCAGTAAACTTCTTATTAGACTATTGTTGGCACTTTCTAGGTGTGGGTTTTATATTAGTAATCACCCCAATTGGAGCTTGACTAACACCATTCTGAGCCAATTACCTATAGGATTAGGTGTGTATTTGTATATGCATTGTTCTGGAGCTTTATTGTAGAAACAGGTAAAAATGACATGGTTATGGATGTCACGGAAGAGATGGGCCACAAGAGAGGAAGATGCAACGAGAAGACCTCTGTGCCAATCGGCACGAGCTTGCGCCGATCGGCACCGGACAGCACTGAGCCCAAGGAAGCTCGGCCCATGATCCATTCTACAAAAGAAGGAAGTTACTCATGCAAGATATTTGAAGATATTCATCTGGAAAAGATAGAGGAAACTTCAAATCCCAACTTGCGAGGCAGGGCAATATATTGAAGGATCTGATGAAGAAGGCCCACATGGAAGCTGTGAAACACCAAGGAACCGACTCGCAGAGGAATTCGACCAAGACACGGGTTGTGTCGATCTGTGTTCTACAACCCATGCCCTGATCAGCCCACACCGTGCGCTGATCGGCTCTTTAGTCACTGCACGCCGATCGGGATTCCAGCGCGCCGACCGGCAACACCCTTTCTCCTATGATAACAGTAGATTAATTAAACCTCTTACTGACAATAATATTTAATTCCCGTTAGTCTTTGTGGATTTGATTAAAAAGTGCTACAATGTACACCGTGCTCTTGCAGTATATAAGTGGATGTGTACAAACTGCCAATAAGCCTTTTTCGGCACCGTTGCCGAGAGACTAGCGTTAGAATTGAGTATTGTTTGAAGTTCTAGTGTTTAGTTAGTTTGCTTCCTTTTTCTTCATTTCTTTTGTATATATGCCCTGTTAAATGCAACTAAATAGGTATGGACGGTCCTAAATTGAATAAACACTCTGATTACATTGATGATCCAGAAAAATATTTTCACACGAAAAGGACGATTGAGAAGAGAAGCAAGTCATTTCGAGACTTAGGAGAGGTAGCTCGACTTGATGCACGAGCTTTATTTGCAATTGAAGAACCAGAAGAACCAGAAGAGCTAGAAGGAGCGATGGCAGAATTACCAATGGTGAATCATTTGAATCCTCTACTCACACATGTCGTCAAGACTGATCATGCAGAGATAAACGGTCAGCCATCGTTTCAGCTTGAGAGGTACATGGGGATAGTCACACAAGAACCTTTTACAGGTTCGGAAGATCCTAATCTGCACTTACAGCATTTTCATGAGATTTGTAGTACATTCAAGGTGCGAGAATTGACTCATGAGCAAGTAAAGGTGAAGTTGTTTCCTCTATCTTTCATTGGAAGAGCTAAGCAATGGTACCATAGTTTGACAAATATCAGAAGATAGCTTGGCCACAATTAGCAGCTGAATTTTTGTCCAAGTATTTCCCACCTTGCAAGACTCAAGCTTTGAAGAACAGGATCCTTGGGTTCACTCAAAACGCTGATGAGAGCATTGGAGAAGCATGGGAAAGATATGGTGAATACAAGGATGCTTCCCCACACCACAGTCTTGATGCATTTGGGCTTATAGAGAGATTCTACATAGGATTAAACCAAGTGTCTCGTCAACATTTGGATGCTTCGGCAGGAGGGTCATTCATGAGCAAAACACCCACCGAAGCCAGTAATCTGATCAAGATGGTTGTGCAGAATCAATATTGAAATAGTGAGAGGAGCATAAGGAATCTTCAGCCTTGTAAGGGAACAACGAAAAGTGTGTTGGAATTAGAGCATGGAGACTTGATAATGGATCGTCTCGATGCCATACAAAGGAGGTTAGGCAACAATGCCCACATTCCCAAGGAAGAAACACTCATGTAAGCTGAATGTCCCTCTACTTGTGCAGATTGTGGAGAATTTGGCCATGTTGGCTGTAATTGCCCTGAAGACACAAAAATGCTGAATTACATAAAGAGCCATGGAGGGAAGCCCCATTATCAGCAACAAAGGAGTACCTTTACTCCGGGATCATCTATGCAAAATGCCGCGCCGTTTCGTCTTTAATGTCAGGAGTTCTTTCAAGCTCAAGAGGAGATCAATGAAGATAACCTTGCTAAGTTTAAGGAAATCTATCGTGCTCTTGAAGGAATAAATCATAAGGTAATCGAAATTGGAAGCTCCAACCAGCAAATTCTGAAATTTACGAAGATTTTGGAGCAACATATGGGACAATTGTCAACAGCGGTGCAAGGCGATAGGGGGAATATTGTCACACCCGGTTTTAACGACCAAAACCGAATGCATCTACATGCGTGCCTAGGAACAAGTTTTCACGCACACAGGATAAATAATGTGATAAAAGAACAATGTCCTTATTAAATCAAATACTTACATCGATATTGTCCCAAAGGACTAAATACAATATACGCTAGCGGAAGACTCCATAACACCACGAGCGATCGACCGGGGATTCGCACGCCTAGACCTTTCTCATCGGTTGTCTTCTCCATCTTCCGAGCGGCAGTAGTTGGTAGCAAAAAAAGGAAATAGCAAGAGTGAGTACATGTCGTACTCAGCAAGTGTGGGAAATATATGACATGCAAGCTGAATAAAAGGAAGGCCAACACATGGTTTGCAATAGAAAGCACCTACACTAGTCAAGTTAATTAAAGCAACCTATTTACTAAGTGAATATGAACCAACAGAGCTACCCCACCTGTCAACCACCGCAAGCTACCCTACTTGTAGCAAACCACACCTACAGGTTACCCCGCTCGTAGCCATCCACACTACAGGTTACCCCGCCCGTAGCAAACCACACTACAGAGTTACCCCGCCCGTAGAAAACCTACGAGTTACTCCACCCGTCCATGCCCTCTAGTTCTCGTGAGGATCCAGGCCATTCGTGACCGTGAACACGGCTGTTATAACAGTTTTACACTCTGCAGAGGTGGCACAACTTTACCCACAGGTCGGTGATTCCATCACCCGTCGGTGACTAAAACCTCCATTATACCAGACACACTTCCTTAGGTGTGAGGCCAAGAGATCACCGCAAGGTCTTTCGAAGGACTTCCCAGCTTGTAAAACGCCCATGCTGAGGTTTCACCGCCGTAAAAGTGACGCATCACCCGGAGGCCCCCTCTTGCACCGTGGCTTCAAGTACTCGCCTTTCCTCGCCCGAATCCAGAAGACACCTTCTTCCTTCATCCTTCCTCGACGCCCGCAAAACCGGGAAGCTACCTTGGTACTAAACCTTACCTACCCATTATCAGCCCTGTACTTCGTGCGGAAGTCCCGGGTTGCCGCTCCAAGAACCGGTCCTTATGATCCCAAACAGGTACCACCACACCCAACAGTGTGCACCGGCACCATCATCGACAATCCTCCTGTCGGGATCACCTAAGTTCCATGTTGCTAAAAAGCATTACAAGTTCTTGATCATTATGTTCAAGTGGATACTTAATCAAGATTAGCATTTAGTTCAGTTTGAACCCCATTATAAGCAACTAAGCAGAGACGTACCCATACTATAACACTACACCCAAAACCAAGGTGATAAGGTAAAAGTATGGAACAGGGTATGACACAATAGGATTCAAATTAAATGCAATGTATAAAAGTAAATTCAGATAGTAAGAAAATAGGCGCAATGTGCATCAAGGACACTTGCCTGTTTTCCTTTGCTGCTGCTCATGTCTTCAACTCTTGTTCTTGAGGTCTTCAAAAGTACGTTCTTCTATTTAACGTCACACCGATACAAACATGCAAGAAACAAGCATACAAGCAAACTAAGGAACAGTACGTCAAACAATACCAAAGTACTCTGAAAACAATACTAATAAATAGTACTCGTCGCTACGATCGCATGAGCGCAAGAATCGTCTTAATCTTAGCTACGAGTTAAAAGTTATAAACATTTGAAGATTAAGGGTTTAAAAAGCAAAAAGTCCCTTTTCGTAAGTAATACTTATATTTATGAAACAAAAATAAATAAAAGATTATTCATTTGTATGAATAAAGAGAGATGAAATAAATACTTTATTTCGTAGAATAAATAGGAAGTAAATTATATTTTAAATCCAAAAGCATATGTTTTACATTATTCGTTTAAAATTAGAAGGTTAGGGATCTAATTGCCAAATAACCTATTACGCAAAATATTAACTATATTTTATTTTATGAAAAGAATAACTGAATTAAACATGGAACAATAAATTTTTATTCTGGTAAACATTTTATTTTTGTAAAACCAGAGAAGTCTAGGGATCTTCTTATTACCAAAGAAAGGGTTTAGTCCTAATTAACACAAAACAAAAAGGACCTAAGTAAGAACGATAGATTAAACCTACGAATTATCTAGCTCAGAATTGGCACAAGTAACAAGAGATACTGGTACACGCGTTTACCTACGGAAGAAATAATTCCTACGCCATGTTTTCATCATGCTGATACGATAGATACAAAATAACATAAACTACTTCGGAACACATATGTATATGACTATATGCTACAGAATACATGCATGCCACGTTAGCTAAAAACAGCTAAAGGCGTCTACCACTATCGTCGTTGGTCTACTAAGGTCGCAACAACTTCTATACGAGTTCAGATGGCACGCAAACAAAAACTGCAACGCCATGGCCTCTATACTACGAACTGGTGAGACATGCAAATAAAAATCTATGAATGTATAGGCTTGCTCGGGATCCTCACCGAGGGGCTTCATGAGATTAGAAAGCGGCTCGACCATAACCTTGCGATGATGGTATATTAGTCTTTGGTGTTCGTGTCGGAGAGATAGCTGCAGGTCAAAGACGGTGATAAGCGCACGACAAAAGAACAAGGTCTAACCAGGACAAACAGGCAACGCTAGACAACGCACTCACCGGGAACTCGATGAGAACGTAGTTTCCGGAACATCGACAATCGGCTTCTGGAGCTCCTGGTTTTCCTTACTGGCGACTCGGCTACCTCCAGGGCGACTACGACAACGCGGCATCATCCGGGACGGAGTCCTGTGGTAAACTTCCAACGGGGACGCAGTCTACGCCTGCGGTTGGCCAGCGTTGGCAGAGGACGCGGCGTCCTTAGGCTTCACCTTCATGGCAGATATTCTCTTCGCCAGCCTACAGCTCGTATCTGTTCTTCTCGACCCCGTGATCAGCTATTGGCTTATGGACAACTCAGTCACGACTCGAGTTGAACGAGAATACTGCAGCTTAGGTAGGTTGATAGTGTTTACTTGCATAGATCTTCTAGTCCAACGCATGAGGGTGCTGGTAAGGCGAGGCAGAATAATCTTGCTTGCCGCGATTGAAAGAGGGGCAGTAGATGAGGGTCACCAGCTCACCACCTCCAAGTTTCCATCGGTGAATACCTTCCAACACTTGCAAACCAAACTGTGCTTTGCCTGGCCCTAGCAGCAATGAAACCTAACAAGGATCCAAGGGCAGCGGTAGCACGCACAAAGCAGACTCGCAGCACGACAAAGCACTAGAACATGGCAAACTCTTTTCTCGGCATTTAATCAAACATTTGGCGGGTAATTAGCAACATGTCGAAGGAACAGTGGTAGGAGACACGGGAGGAAGCATGCGTGCTCACCACACAAGATTGGCAAGGTTACTCATCGAAGTGGCCGCCTTTCAGGGAAACGACGACTGGTTTCAGACCTGGCCGTAACTTGTGCACTTCAAGGCACGTCCAGTGGCATCCAAAGCGTTCCCAGGTCCCTGCGCATAATCCACATATGGAACTCAGGCACGAGAGGCAGAAAACTATGGATACTAGCGAACGCAGGTTACATCTGGATGAAGCTCACCAAAAAGGGATGTACGACGAAGATTTAGCCCTGTCTGGGCTTCACTTCACGAGCAGCACCTGCTCACCTCGCGGTGACCAGCCGGCTGGCAACCAACATGATCATGGGGTTCCTGCGACGAATCTTGGTCTGGATCGAGACCAATCGGGGACAAGGGTTGAAGGTGAAGGAACAAAGAAAGATTCTACGAGGGGCTCACCGACTTGGACGGGGATCGGCGTCGCTTGCTCTAGGCTTCCTTCTAGACGTCACGACGACTTGAGGACGGCTACTGGATGAACTCCGACGATGGAACTCCAATAGCGGCGGCTGCGTGAGAAGAGCTGCGCCTAGGGCACAAGAGGCGGCGGCTTCGGTGTGAGGGCTTCCCAGGGGCGAGCTCTACGATGGCACAAGGCGAGGGCGGCGCTAGGGCGTCGAGTTGCGTGGGCGGCAAGGCAAGCCACGATATTGTGAAGAGGAGGTCGTGGTTTGGTTTAATAGATGCGGGGCCTGCAGCTAGGCACGCACGCTTGGGGTGGTGCGGAGTCGGGCGACCTCGAATCGGTGGCGAGCGTTGCGGCGGCGTGCTGGAGGCTGGCGGCGCTGCTAGGGCTTGCACGAGCTGCTGCTGGGTCGAGTCAGTCGTGCGTTGTTGGGTTGGTTTTGTAGGCACGGGATTCTATCACGGGCGCGCACGCCAAGGAGCGGCATCGGTCGAATCGGAAACAAGGCGAACAGGCGGCTGCGGCTAGCGATAGCGATGCGGCAGTGCACGACCTGCGCTAGGTTGGCTGGCTGCATTACGTGCTAATGCCGGACTTGTTCACGGACTGCATGCGCTGATAGGCTGGGCCTTCGTGAATTGGGTTGCAATCTGGAAGGAAGGAAGAAGAGAAAAAGAAGAAGAAAAAGAAGATAGAACAGGGCCGCCGCATGGAAGTCCGACCTAGAAAAGCAACGTGTCTTCTCCTTTTCTAAATCCTATTCGTATTTACAACTAAATCCAATCGATTTTTACTCGGTAGTTTAAATACATTTTTCACACAACAAAGGCCCAATGCAAATTACCAGCATGAGTGCATTCAAACAATATATAATTATTTAATCTAACTTATATTTAGTTTAAATTAGGAAAAAAATAAGTATGAAATTATTTGGTTTCCAAATCAAATTAATTGAAAGTACTTAAACTCTTTCTAATTGTTGAATTTAAAATACTTTGGAAAATAAAAATGCTTTAAACCAAAATAGTTATTATCAAATAAATTCTTTTATAAATCACATGAGCCTATAAAACAACTATTTTCATAATTCAATAAATCAAAGACATTTATTTGATAAGCCATTTTCACCTATTTATAGTATTTAAAGCATAAATCAAAGGTATTTCTCAAACCAGAAGCTTTTATAAATCAAGCTTTATTTATTTCCGAAAGTAGCTCCTCTTTCTCACATGAAATGATAAAGCTCTTATGTTGCTTACAAAGAGAAAATATATTGTATAAAATAATGCCTTTTGAAATAAACTTATTTTCATAAATAAAATACATCTTTGCAATAAGTTATTTTCATAACCAAAGAAAATCATAGGTGCATTTGTAAAAGTTCAACAAAGAATCTTTATAAACAAAATAACTTATATTAATTGGTTGAGTTTAAGAATAACTCTTTTTCTTAAAGAAGAAAGAAAGAAAATATAATTTCAATTTTAACTTTTAGATAAAATTCAAACATACTTCAAAAAGTTTTAAAATTTAGTGAATTTTATGCATAACCCAAAATTTGAAATTCCGGGGTGTTACAAATATTCCGGGTAACACGATGTCTGTAGAACAGCTGAAAGCTATAGCTACGAGGACAGGGAAACAAACTGAAGATCCCAGTACCCTGCTGAAGGAAGGCAGCCTCGTTCCGATCAGCACATTAAAGGTGCCAATCGGCAAGGTGGAACAGAAAATGCCGATCAGCACGATGACTGCGCTGATCGGCACCTAGAGGATGTAGACCTTTCTGGTCTAATGATGGGCACTGAAGACAAGGAGCATGGCCCTACCACGTTCCAGGATACGTAATGGCTGAGCCAAACAGAAAGGGTCCGATAACATGACGAGTAATTCTCTAGGTTCGTCGCAGTGATGAAGAAGCTCTATATAAATGTGCCTTTCCTTGATGCCATTCAAGTGCCCACCTATGCTAAGTATATCAAAGAAATGATGCAAAATAGGAAGTCCTTAGCTGCAGAGGAGGTTGCGAAGGTTAGAAAAGAAGTGACGGCAACCATTAATGATATTGCACTCGAGAAGAAGCCTGATCCCGGATCTCCTAGTATCCGGTGTTTAATTGGATCCCAAATTTTTTAAAGGACTTTATGTGATCTTGAAGCAAGTGTAAGTGTCATGCCCCGTTATGTTTTCACAAGCCTCAATTTATCCGCATTAGAGCCCACGGGTATGTGTTTTGAATTAGCGGATCAGTCGGTACGATATCCCGATGGAATTACTGAGGATGTGCCTTTTCAAATTGGAGGTCATATTGTCCTCATGGACTTTATCGGGCTAGACATGGATAAGAGGATAAGGACTCCATTGATCTTAGGCTGCCCATTCTTGAGGACAGCTAAGGCGAAAATTGATGTTGGGAGTGGTGAGATAAGCTTTGAAATAAGTGGAACTCCCTATTCATTCAAGTTTCACCCTACGGGAGAAGAGTGTCGTGCTATTCAGGGAGTTGCGAAGTACAAGTCAGCATATCACAAGAACATCGATGGTGATTGGAGGAAAAATAAGAAGAAGATGTCTGATATAAGCGAAAAGGAGACAAAGAACCTTGTAGCGCCGCGAACATACCGCCGGTATAGCGACGCTAAGGAGTGATTGATTACGGGTAGGTCGGGGTCTATGACCTCTAAATAACTAGAGCAGTTCTTCGGAGGCAACCCAATGGTTGGGGAGATAGTGTGATTAGTGCTTACGGCAGGGCAACCCGTTTCATTCATTAGATTGTGCTGGCCTGGAGGGCAAGCCGGTATTTCTTTAAATCATTTTGCTTGTAATAACAATAATTTCTCCCGGAATAAAATTTGTTAGCCGTGTGTGTGCCTAATTTTTGTATGCTCCTGCGCTGACTGTTTACTTCTACAATTATATACATGTACCATATACTAACAGTGCAGGAAAGAAAAGAAAAAAATAAATATAATAAAGGAAAAAATTATGATGTGCCGATCGGCATGGCATGGTGCTGATCGGCACCATGACCGATGTATCAGGAAGAAGAGTCTGGATAATGCCCCAAGTTGGTGGAAAAACCAAGGGGTACTTAGAATAAAGTGCACGAGATTTCGAAAAGGGGAACAACGACAAAGGTCAAATTTCGTTTTCCCAGATTATTCTATTAGTGTATGGAATGTTGCATGTTGCAGAAAAAAAAATAGGAGAAGAATTATCTGTGGGAAGACAGAGGATGCCTGCCCAGGCAAAATCCGTGCCGACCGGCACAGACGTCATGCCGATCGGCACCAGCAGAGGACAAGGGCCTTCGGGCGGGAGAGCTACATTGAATTCAAATTTTGGCAGACAAATTCGAAGAGATGGCGACATGCGACAGAGGGCGCAGCATCTGGGCACAACACAGACTGTGCCGACCGGCAACTGTGCCGAGGCTGTCCCTCTAGCCGCAGAAGTCCACGCGCGTTGGGAAGAGAAAATAAAACTGACAACTAGGCAGGTGTAGAGTGCAGAGGGAGCACGGACGCGACAAGATTCAAGGCAGGGCAGCAGTGGCGACCGGCACACCTTTTGTGCCGATCGGCATGGTCTGCAATATCGCAGATTCTGAGGCTGCTCCCCTGTCGGCCATCATTGAACATCAGAATCGGGCGTGGGAGAAGAAGTGCAGAATTTCCAGCAGTCAAGGCATGGGAATCAGTGAAAATTTGAAATGTGCCGATCGACACCAGGGAGCTTCATTTTTGCAGGAAATAGAAAAGCTCACTGCCGCCGCCAAGAAACTCAACAAGAGGATTCGCCGGAGCCACTCCGGCAGTTCGGGCGACTCGAGTAGCGGCTCCTTCTAGAGCGCTCGTGCTAGCTCTGCCGGGTTCGATGACCGGCGGACGTCGTCGGTAGAGATGACATCGCCGCACTGGCGGACTTCTACGTCGGGCACCGCGACAATGCGTCGACACGGCCTCGCACACGGAGTGCGGTCCCCGCAGCCACCGTCACCACAGATCTACAGCGGGAGGTACGCCACCACCGCCGCCATTTGCACCGCGCACGGTCCCAGAGGGGTTCACCCTCGACGCGTACGAGTTGCAGTGGTACAACTTGGTGAAGGAGCGCTTCACGCCCAACTTCAACTTCAACGATGGCTTCCTCGAGACGATCGGACTATGGCTCGACATCAAGCAGATGGTCACCAACTTTGGGTGGGTGACATTCCACGAGCTCGGCACCGGCTTCTACCTCGGCCTTGCGATCGAGTGCACCTCCACCATGCGTCTCCTGACGAACGACAACAGCAACGAGGTGATTACGTTCCGCACAAGGGACGTGCCGTACTCCATGAAGGTCAGGGGGCTAGCAGTTCTCCTCGACTTCAATGTTGAGGCTGGCAAATACGATAAGGATGTGGCAGCATCTTCGACTGAGCCCAAGCAGGGGCACATCAAGAACCCTGCGATCCAGCTCTTCCATCGATGGATGGCGGCTTGCACTGTAACAGCCCGAGATTTCAAGTTTCAATTTCTGAAATCAAATTTCATTAAATTCAAAATAGTGAATTCAAATGTTGCTTAAAACTTAAAACTCGTGCTGTTACCGATCAATAGTATTTCTTGTAATTATTTTGAATTAACAATTGTGAGAAGGAATTTTGAATTCAAACGAGTGTCTGAATTTGATTTAAATTAGATCCCAAATGAATTCAAACAAATGTTTAAACATATTCCTCTCCTTCCTGCGCTCATGGGCCTCTTCTTCCCTTCCTTCCCCACGCAGCCCACCCCCTTTCTTCCTTCAAGCAGCCCACTACCAGCCGGCCTAGCTAGGCCCAGCCCAGCACGCCACTGTGCTTCTCCCCCGAACGCCCCAACCGCCTGATGACCGTGGGCATGGACGCCCAGGCCACGCATCGCGATCCCGACGCGCCGCGACCCCCAAACCCTACCTACCGCACCCTACAACTACCCTGCACGCCGCTGCCGCGCTCGGTCCGCCATCAGCGTCGGAGAAGGTTAGTCGCCGGTGAGCCCTGAACCTATCAGTGTGATCCTCTTTCTCTGCTGAGTATTTTGATGTTGATCCCGACGTGATCTGATCAGGGAGGAAGAGGAACGACGAGCTTCGAAGTTGCTGCCGCGAGCTTCATCGTCGGAATTCTTCGCCGCCAGATTCCCTCGACATTAACATGCGTTCCGACTTTCCCTTCGTATGCCCTTGCAATCCAACCTGATCTCGGCCTGGGTGGTGCCCTACAGCTCCTCATCGATGAAGCCGTGGTCACTGCCGAACGGCCGCACGCCATCGACGCCGCCGCCTTCGGCTTTTCTTCCCCAACTCCGGCTCGCGGTCGACAGCCACCTCCTCGCTAGGACCGTGGTGACTCCACGAGCTTTCCCTCCTCCTTGTTCACCTTCATAGCCCTAGATTGGTGCGGGTGCGTGTAACAACCCACAGCAATAAAATGCATTTCATGGCATTCATGAGCATGTCATCACATTTTATTTGTGAAATCATTAAGCAATTGGTGTTAATTATAAGCACATAAAATATCAAAGTAACTAAAGAAAATATTCATGTTTAGCATTTTCTATAGTTTCATTATATCAAATAAAGATTTTTGAAAAGGTCCTGAAAAGATTTTGGTTTATGAAAATATTTATAAGAAATAAACAAAGTCTCTTTTATTAATTTAGCTATGAATTTTTACTCCGAAAATGATTTGGAATCTTACCCTGGACTTAATAGGAAAAATGTCTAAAATCTTCTCAGTTACACCCCTGAATTTTTGCGGAATTTTTGGAGCCCCGGAAACCTGTTTTTTACTTAGTCAAAAACCCGGGGGTTTTATGTAAAATGACCCGGCCCCATTGTCACTCTCTTTCTTCTCTCTCTCTCTCACCGCGCCTCGGCGCCGCTGCGCTCCGCACCGCCTTCCCGGGCCGTTGCCACGCCTCCGCCACGCAGCTGCTTGCGCAGCTGCTCGGTCGCTTGCCGCACCGCCTTCCGGCCGGATAAGGCCCCTCCCGCCCTGTTTTTCCTTCTCCTTCCCCCATTTCACTCCGCACCACACCGTTTCCCCACCGCCTCCGGAGCAGCGCCGCCAGGCCGCTCCGATTCCTCCCCGTCCAAACCATCACCTCCCGAAGCTCCGCAAGAGCACTGCGAAGCTCCACGACCCGTTCATTTGGCTTGAGCTGTCCTACTTCGTCGTGGCGAGCTCGTCTCTTCCTCTGCGACCTCCCCGTCTTCCCTCCGCCGCGTCGCCAAATTAGCAAGCCGTGGTAAGCCATTTCTTCTTTTCCTTTCTTCGGGCAGTGCGCAACTTGATGCTCATCGTTGCGGACGACTCACCCTTGAGCTTGCTCTTCGGGTTTCACGGAATCGGGCCGTCTTCCCGGAGCTTCACCGCCGCCGTCCGCACCATCCACGGTGAGCACCATCTTCCAATCATGCGCATGCTCCTGGGATCCCTTGTCGAGCTAGCTCATGCTCCGTAGTAGCTCACAGCAATTTTTCCCTAAATTTTGTTCATCGTGGTGAGCGTGCGCCATGGCCGGAGCTCCGTCGTGCCCGCCTCTCGCCGCCGGCAGGCTCTCGGCTGAGCTCATGCTCTTTCATCCACACCGGAGTGTTCCTCGTGTCGAGTAGAGCTCGTAGGTGGTCTCACGGCGAGCTTTGGGCCATCGCCGGCCAACTCCGGTGACCGCGCCGCCGCTGGCTCGCCGCCGCGGTGGTGCCACACCGCGGGCCACACGCGGGTGGGACCGCGTGTGGCTACGCGGGATCGGGTGTGGCCAACCCCGTGGCCCCCGTGTGGCACGTAAGTGTTTTTAAATTTTCAAAATTCGTAGAAAATTCAATAAAATTCAGAAAAATATCAAACCAACTTTGTTAGACTCGGAAAAATGAAATCTATTCATTGGTGAAATAAAATATGTATTTTCAGTAAATTTATTTTATAATTAGTAATTAACCACTTTCTTGGATTAAAGAAAGGTTATTATTTTATGCAAATAAAATGTTTAATTGTGAAAAATAATTTTTGTTAATAAAGGAGATACTTGCAGACGAAATTAATAATGAAATTTATTTTTCCAAAATTAAACTTAAACAATGTTATTTAATGTAATCATAATCTATTCATCTTTAGTCACTTAAAGTAATGAGTTAATTACCGCCTAATAAATTAGAATAATTCATTAATTATTAAACTTAAGTAATTAGTGACCTTAATTAAGTAATTAAGGAAACAAAACTAAATTAATAATAATCTGGTTTAAACATTTATTAATCAGCCTAATTAAATGTTAATTAGTGCTTAATGAACGTACTTATCCATAAATTGTTAATTAACTAAGGTGATTAAGCAAGTAATCATTAATTATTACTTATGGGACTTCATTAATGAATCCTTGCATATTTTCATCATATGCCTTCATGCATACATGTTTATGATTCGCGATGCATTGCTGATCGACTAGGTTCCGAGGTGATCGAGGTTCCACCCGAGGGCGAGTCGGAGCCGGGATCTCGAAGTCGACCCAGCCGTCGAGGAGACTAACTTCGAACAGACTCAAGGCAAGCCCCGGTGCATCCTACCTATGTTTGCAAATATTTTACTTTATCACATGGTACAGTTATGCTTGTGCATTAGGTGTTAGGGTTTGGTTGAAACCCTAGATGCATTATGGTAGATTTCCGTTTGTTTATTCTATACTTGGTACAGGTAGCTCAATAGAGGCTAAGCTTCATTCATAGTGGCAACGGTAGTTGGTTAGGGCACTTAAAGCATGGAGGCTTTAAGAGTTTTCGTGTTGACACTAAAGATGATGAGAGTGTTAATGAAGTTGAGACCGGACGGGCCCCGTAGGAGAAAGGGCAAGACGGAGATGAGGTCTTGCAAGGTGGTAGCCCCGTATGTGTCGGCCAAGGACCGTACCGTTGTCGGCTTAGTTGAACAAGTTTGAACGTACCGCACTACATGCCGGTATCATGGGCCCGAGCAAGCTGATGTACCCTATCGCCCCAGGGATGTAGCGTAGCCGGCTCTCTTTTGCCGGCTGTCGGTGAGAGGATAGTCTCACGGGAGGAAGATGGGTCGACCACGAGGGAAGTCGTGGCGTCGCCAAACTTCCGGGGAGTTGGAAATGGCTAGTCTGCTGTCAGGTGCTAGCGGGAAAGGTTGTCGTATACGATCGGTGTGATGCGTATATGTCGTGTAGTCGGGTTTTGCCAGCTGGTATAAATCGATTCGAATCGCTGTCCCTCGTAGTAATGAGTACCGCTTGTTTAGCTCGTCACATCGTAGTAAATACTTGGAAGATGAAGAGGAGGGATGAAAGGATAAATGATCTATAATATCTTGTCTTGCAAACTTGTTTGCAATAGTGATAGGTTGCAAACCCTATGGCTAATGAACTTAATACCGAGTTAAAATACTGAAAGTAAGGACCCACCCTTTAAAGTCTGTTTTCCGCAAAGGAGTAAACACCACAGCCGGAAAGCCTTTGCATACTAGGCGTCGGCCTTAGCGTGCCATGTTGACTGGGTCGGTCTTGCTGAGTATTAGAGTACTCGGGGTTTGTTCGTTACCATCTCAGGAAACGAGTCGTATTTCCACGACTTGTATGGCGGTTTCCCGAGGAGGAGCAATGTTCGGAGGGAGGTTCCCTTTAGTGGGAACGTATCCCCACACCTTGATGAGGGAGGACCGTGATGTACGAAGGGCTCGGTGCATCACGTTGTTTCGTGAAGTCTTTTGAGTTGTAAAATAGACGAGCTTCCGCCGAATACTCGTAGGATGTCAAACTCCAATAATGTTATATTCCGCTACACGAATGTTTGTATTTTGAAAACCTGGTTGTATTATACCATGATGTATATATTCTGGCTTGTATGAGATGATGTTTCTGTTGTAACTCGCTTCGTCGAGTGTCCCTCTGTTCCGATTCCCGGGTGCCCCGGAGGGATGTCACGAGTGCGTCGAGTCCCGCCACCGCGTCGCCATGGCCGCCGGTGAAACCCCATGTTCGGAGCTCGCACGCGCGCTAGGTTAGGTCGTAGAGCACCGCGGGAGCTCGCTGAACCTGTGGGGCAACTCGCCGTCGAGGTTAACCCACGTTTTCCTAGGGTTCTCGGTTTCCCCTTTCCGCCGCTCGGAATCTCGCCGCCGGCGAGCCGTCGGTGGCCGTGTGGGTTGAGATCCTACGCGTCGAGGTTCGCGCGTCAACGCTAGATGTTCTAGTGTCATCATTTGGCATTTTAATTGAGGTTTAGAAGGTCTCCACCGAGGGCCACCGTGCGAGACTACTCCGGTGACGTCTCGCGCTGCCGTCGGCGGCGGATCGACGCCGGGGACTTTCCCACGAGGTCCGCGGCGAGGAGCCCTAGCTCCCGGTAGCCTCCGCTGCCGGGGAGGTGGCCCCTAGTGCGGGATCGACGTGCCTCGGCCACGCGCCGCCGCGTGTGAGTTGGTGGCGCCGCCCGCAGCCGGCGTGCCGACATGGCGGTGGGCCCCACTAGTGAGGGGCGACCCCTCCGGTGAGTCCTCCGTGGACTCCGTCCACCGTGAGCCATTGGCTCATTAGTCAATGGCAATTGGGACCCACGTGTCAGCCGGATCAGAAAAATATCTAAATGGAATATTCCCCAGAATATCCCTGTCCTTTTTCAGAAATTAATTTCATTCCTTTTCAGCTGGTTTAATCTTCAGAAAATCATAATTAATTCCGTGGACGTCGAGAAAATTATGCGGTCGGTTGCGTTAGATTCGTCTCGACGTCCTCTACACATTAGTGATGTTAATGCCCATGTTCTAGCAACAATTATTTCTGCGATTACAATTCGACTCTAGTTCTTCTCGTAATTCATGTCGCTTACTCAGATCTTGTGTATCTTACCCGTTGCGAATCCGTTTCGATCTACAGACTTTTTGATGACCATTCCAAGCTATTGGAGATGTACCGGTTATGAACAAAGGACTGTCGAGAAGTACCCGTGGTGAACAAGGGATAGTCCGTGCAGCAAGGACAATACGTGTGGAACGAGGGTTGTACCTACGACTTGAAGACAATACGATCTGCACGAGGACCCCGGTACCCCATAGTGGGAACCACGACTTTAGAAGGCAAGCCGCACCACTTGCTCCTATTTTGTACTTGCATAATATGGACTCATGCATGATAATGGTCACTTGATGCTAGTTACATACCCAAGCTATATCATGCTATCTTTGCCACTTGAACCCTAGGATGCTACACCGATGGTAGATATGCTTGCTAAGCTTAATTGATTAATTGAACCCACATGATGTTATAATTGGAATTGTGTTAAATTGATGTAGGTGCTTCTTGATTGTTGAGTTTCTGTTTTTGTAACCCAATAGGACTTTGCGAGGGCGAGTGTAGGTGATTAGGTGCTGGGGAACTTTTGGGGAGTTCCCTTGGGAGAGTGCCCGTAGCAGGCACGGTTGTGTTGGGGGCTTCGGGCTTATGAAGTCCCCATTGTGGTTGGTACTTGATGGACTTTGGAGGAGAGGATTTGGTGACTCGTCCCGGCAGCTTGAGAACCAGTTCTTGTGTAGTTTGTTTTCCTGGCTTATTCTTACACACCACATGTCCCCGTATGGGCGGGTGCTAGATCGCGATCTTTGCGGAGGACTGGTGGCTGGCCGTGGTAGCAGAGCTAGTGTTAGTGGGTTTTTGGAGTGTTTGTCTCGACCCATGAGTAGAGGATACCCCGTCCGGCCCACGGTAGGCCTTTCACCACTCCAGGTCCCTTTGCCGTTTCTTAGGAGGGATCCCAAGCCCGGAGGAGCGGGAACCGCCGATCAATGCTTTTTGAGTGGTCTAGTGTAGGATCGGTATTTGGGCTGGGG
This sequence comes from Chloris gayana, assembly GCA_031894775.1. Taxonomy (NCBI): domain Eukaryota; kingdom Viridiplantae; phylum Streptophyta; class Magnoliopsida; order Poales; family Poaceae; genus Chloris; species Chloris gayana. The sequence continues at coordinate 65,527 of JAUNZO010003274.1, forward strand.
CACTAGCCTCGATGTCGAACTTACTGCATGTGGGTACAGGTGTATATACTCTACAGAGTTATAATCTATACGTATAGCCACGTCCGCGGTAATGGACATAGCCTTGTGGGCATCCACTCGATTAGTTTACTTCTTCTTCCCTCTAATTGGATTCACTTCTGGCCTTGAGCCGCGGTTCCAGCAGGAGGTGTGTTGAACTATAATTGAACCCTTGCGGAAAGGTGTTGATTCTCGTGAGGCCACTTGTAAAAGAACGTAATAATAATAATAATAATAATAATAATAATTAGTAATTAATTAATTTAGAATTCAGGATAATTTTTTAGGTGCTGAGCCTCTTGCCTTTCCTTGATATGCCTCTTTCCCCACATCCACTGTTGCTAGATAGTGCGGCTTGTTGAGTACTCCATGTACTCACAGCCTAGATAATTTTTGCAGACCCCGAGGATCCACCCGAGCCGTTTCCGGAGGAGACCGACGGACCCGCTGGAGAGAGTGACGTTCTCGTCTACCTACACTTGAGTTGCTTGTGGGTATGGAGACCCATCCATGGAGATTTCCGCTGTCGTATGATGTAGTTGCTTTACGCTTTCGCTAGACTCATGTGCTCCTTTGGTTGGCCTGCGAGCCACGTTCATGTACTCAGATGATAGATGATGATATTATGAGCTACGATGATGATCTAGATGATATATCTCTTGTCTTTATTTTCTTTCTTTTATTCTTTTATGGCTATTTTGATGTTCAACTATGTTGGTTGTACGGACCATCCTTCCTGGGAGTGGTCTTGAGGTGCACGGGAACGGTTTTCACCTTTGTGAAAATCGGGCCTGTTACATGCACCACGGGGAGGATCGACTCCAGCAACATCAACGACACGGACATGCAGTGGCTCTACCATGCCATTGTAAGTCCGTGTAACTGCAACCCCATTCCCATCATGGTGCATAGTTGGTTCCGTCGGAGGAGCAGCACAACGGGACGGTTGGCCTTCGTAAGCTACCTATGGACGATGGTCGTCAACTCGACGACGGACAACTTGGTGCTCCGCAATGACATGTGGTTCACCGCGACCATCCTCGGCGAGGACATGACGTGCAGCAACATCATTGCGGGGACTGCGAAGCACGGCTACTGCTTCAGCAACACGAACATCAAGCTCCCGTGCGACGAGCTTGGTGTTTTCCTCGCCCACAAGATGCTTGGAGGGAATTGGCTTGAGGCCATCCTCCGAGAGCGCAACAAGATGAGGAAGGACAAGCAGTGGAGGAAGATCTACAGCGGCCAGACTTCGTTTGGTACGGCGGCACTGGGCTAGGGGACTTGGAGCACTACGGGGGACCCCGGCAGCCCCAACATGGCTGGGAGGAAGGAGAGGCGCAGCAGAGCACCTTTGTGCCGGTCGGCACCGGCTTTGCACCGGTCAGCACGATGAGCGCGCTGATCGGCGGAGGGCATGTGTCGGTTAGCATTGACTACCACCACTTCGGGAGACCTCCGGTCTATCCCCAGAATGATCCAGGGGTGCTGTTTACCCCTATGCATGGCTACATCGACAACGACGTGCAGTACATCGAGCGCATTGAGGACACGATGAGCCAAATGAGGGCTAACCATGATGCGATGACAGAAGAGTTCGAGCGGCTCAAGGCGGGCTTCTATGGATTTCAGCAGCCTCCACCCCCGCCTCGTTCGACGGGTGATGTGTTGTGTGAAACAACACTTGTATCGGTTTCCCGGTTCATGTTTTCCCTTTTCTTTAGCAATTTATTTTCTTATTTTTTCCTTATGTGTGAGTAAATGGGTTGGGAAACCATGTATCGTGTGTGTTTTATTTCCGCAAGTGTGCTAGTAGTTGTAGATTTTATTTCCGCAAGTGTGCTAGCAGTTGTAGATTTTATTTATGCAAGTGTGCTAGCAAGATCATCACCATGTATTCGAGCTTCAATCTTAATATAATGGTGGAAATCAAGCTTTATGAGAAGATTGTTGCGAATGTTTCCTTACGTCTTGAGAAGTATTATTGATAACCAAAGAATGTTGAGCATCAATAAAATTCAAACTTACACTCCAAAGTTATTCAGCAAATATTTCTTATGTGGAGCAAAATTTTGAAAACCCATGTGCTTGAAATGAGACATCCAATTTATGTGGAATAACCTAGTACCAATAATTTATGAAAATGAAAACATTTGTGTTGTGAACTTAAGGATGATTCTTATCATTTGATTATTCCTACCAGTGCTAGATATTTGAATAACTCATATGAGCCTTTGAAAATAAAATATGTATAATCAATAATTGAGTTCGGTTAGGATTTAATTCTTTTGGTATGAGACTTAGAAGCTAGCCATATCTTTGTGTATCGTGTTGCTTTCTAGCCTTATTCTACTCATGCTATGCTAATGTCCACATTGGAATTATGCATGATTCACTGGTATCCAAACATGAAACCTCAAAATATCTTGATAAGAATTACCAATCCTTGACCACATCCTATTATATTCTTGGCTATACTTTCAAAAGCGAAGATTCTGAATCAAGAAACAGAAGGTTCTAGAGCAAAATCAAAGCTAGTCGAGTAGAAGACGACAAATGAAGAAATAAATAAACGAGGGCTGCATTTCTTTTGATAAGGTTTGCTCGGGACTAGCAAAATTTTAAGTGTGGGGGGAGAGAATTCCCTCAAATATTCAAGGAACTTCATCGCAACATAGCCAAGAATCTTTTCCAAACATGTGCAATCCGATAGTGGGAATTTCTTCCCAAGATCAACTTTGTTGTGTACATGTCCAATTATCTTAAGGTGTGAGTTTTCTTTCTAAAGAGTTTAATTTCTAATGGCCTTTTTGAGAAGTCTTAGTAAATCCAATCAAGAACTATCTCCTAGCTTTACAACATGTTATTGATTTGCATCTATTATCCTTGAAATACCTCACCAGGCTACTCATATTGCCTTACACAAATACTTGATCATGATGATGTAGACTTTAGGATGAGTGATTGGATGATGAGTTGGTTGCATAGATCACTTGAGAAAGATGATTCTTTTTGATTCGCAACATCCTTTTAAGTGATTTACACGAGTGGAAGGGTTATGACTAATGAATTGGATAGAACTTGCTTTGGGGCAATGATTTCAAGTGCGAATGCCCATACTTTGAGATATTTTGCTGAATATTAATATGACATAATACACAATCAGGAACAACGCTCAACATTTGCTGATTTGAAATGCTTTTATGATGGAGAAGGTTGCATGCATGCTGATTTTCTTTCTTTTACTTTACTCAGGACGAGCTAAGCTTTAAGCGTGGGGGAGCTGTTGGCACTTTCTTGGTGCGGCTATTATATGTAATAATCACCCCAATTGGAGGTTCACTAACACCATTCCGAGCCAATTACCTATAGTATTAGGTGTGTTTTTGTATATGCATTGTTCTGGAGCTTTATTACAGTAAATAGGTAAAAATGGCATGGTTATGGATATCACATAAGAGATGGACCACAAGAGAGGAAGATGCAACGAGATGACCTCTATACCGATCGGGACAGGCTTGCGTCGATCGGCACCGGACAGCTTGAGCTCCAGGAAGCTCGGCCCGTGATCCATTCTACAAAAGAAGGAAGTTACTCACGTAAGATATTTGAAGATATTCATCTGGAAAAGATAAAGGAAACTTTAAATCTCAACTTGCGAGGCAAGGCAATATCTCGAAGGATCTGATGAAGAAGGCCCACATGGAAGCTGTGGAAAACCAAGGAACCGACTCGGAGAGGAGTTCGACCAAGACACGGGTTGTGCCGATCGGCACGATCCACGGATTCCAACTTTTCGGCTCCTTTACGTGTCCTGTCCCTATAAATACTTATATAAACCCTAGAGGCAGGAGGGTCATCGACGGAGGGACAACAGTTTTGTGAGAAGGGCCACCGGGGCTAGCCCTTTTATAATAGATCTCTAGTTGCTAGATCTAGCTTAGCTAGTCTAGCCAAGTCTACAATCGCAAGGTTGTAGACTTGGAGTTTCAAGAACCGTTGGTGCTCGAGGTGATCCATCAAGGTAGGCCTTCTAGATAGTGATGAATCTTGTACTCGTATCTCGTAAGATGATTGAGGAAGTTGATGAATGGTTTTGGTGATTGATTATCCGGATTCTATGATCTTCGCATATGCTTGTTCCAATTGATTAGTTCTAGGCTAAATATTTAGATGTTATCTTAATCGTGGTGATTAGGATAGTCATTCGGATCTTGTATCGATCGTAGTTACTTGATCATGCTAGATGTGTGGGTTGGTCGTGACAGGGCTAAGCTAGCACAACACATCTAGACGTTAAGTAGGGTTAAGAGGCTTGCATTATTACCAGATTGATGTCGGCAGAGATAAATTGGTGTCCTCCGAGGAACAGTAGGTTTTCTTGCTCATCTTCGGTATCCCTTGATCCAAGTAAAATTACCACTTGTGACGCTACCCAATCATGCTTTAAGGTTACAAACTCAACTAGTAGATATTAGGTTTCTCACATAAGTTTTCGTATGATAAACAAACTGAAGCTCCTGTTGTTGATCTATGTTCTGCAACCCATACGCCGATCGGCACACATCGTGCACTCGATCGGCACTTCGATGACCGTGTGCCAATCGGCATTCTAGCGCGCCGACCGACAACACCCTCTCGTCCTGTGATGACAGTAGATTAATTAAACCTCTTACTAATAATAATATTTGATTCCTGTTAGTCTCTTCGGATTCGATTAAACCTTGAAATACTTAGAGGAAAAAAGTGCTACAATGTACACCGTTCTCTTGCGGTATATAAGTGGGTGCTTGCAAACGACCAACAACTATCAACATTAATTCAATAATTCTTAAGCCTATTGCTTCCCCGACAACGGCGCTAGAAATGCTTGTAGGCGTTTGCTTCGCACTTAAATTAAATCATAAGATTCCGCAAGCGCACGGTACACCTTTGTAGCATTTCACCTAGGAGTATTCCAAGGTATCGTATTTATTTCCACAGGGAAGCTTAGGCATAATTATTATCATGTATTAATGATCATGTAGTCTAGCAAGAAGTAATTGCACACTAACCATATGCAAGGGGTAAGGATATTCAATAAAGCTCATTGGTGAAGGACAAGGAGAACCACACTTAGTAACAAGGTAAAAAAGGAAAGCTAGCTGGGAGGACAACAAGTCAGTCAAGTTACTAATCCTATAAATCTAGTCATACAACATCTAATTACTTGGGCAAAGCCTCACACACAAAAGGTTGGTGTTTCCAAAGGCTCCTACCGATAGCTCACTTTGGGACAACAAAGTTCCTCGCGTAGGGGTGGATAACTAACCGTGGCTACACGAGGGACATGTTTACGCTATTAAATCTTGCGAATAGACTTCCCGAACGTGGTGGACTTCATAGGACGGACGAGGTTGTCACCACCCGCCGTCTACCACACATCCGTGGGGACGAATGCAAATCTAGCTAGCTTTTACTTAGGCACCGGGTAGTTTCTGGGTTGCTGGCATTTGCCGCATCGGGTGGCAGACCGAGCCGGGCGGCAGCCTAGTTGCCCGAGTTTCCCGCCTAGCTGCTGGCCACCTGTCGAGGTTGCTCGCCGGGTCACCCGAGGCACCGAGCGGCAGACTCCGCCAACCGGCAACTCCCTGCCGGGGTTGCCGGGTAGTCTGTCGGGCACTCGTCTAGCGGCATTGCCGGCTGAGCAGCCGCTTGCTCGAATGAGTTGCCGGTAGCAATGGTCGGAAGGTGGCCGACCGCCGACCATCGCCGGCAAGCCACCATATTTAGTGACCTTTTTGCCATATTTTCACCTACAAGACACATTTCACCAAAACTTGTGGAACCACATTAGTCCTTAGTTTATTAAGAGAACTTAGGTTCCATACCTTTCATTTTCCCGCCGTATTGGTGGCCTAAATCGGTATTTAACAGCCACCAACAGTTGCGTTGGTGGGGATGGAACAAGACTATGGACTTCTAGGTCCAAGTACGTGTGGCCACTTGGCAAGAGTGAATAGGGCTTGTGTCCATAGGAAAAACCGGACTATCGAGAGGGTTTGAGTCATTTCTCTAAGGTCACCCTAGTAGAGAGGAGTGTGGATGCTCCGGGATATCTCTTGAAGACTAGTGGGACAACGGAGAAGAGGAGGGACCAAGACGATGAAGATTAAAGCAAGTGAGGCTTTATTGGAGATCACCGTAAGATACGGTGGAGGTCACCGTAAGCTACAGTGACGAGGCTTCAGAGAGGACATAGAGAAGGATCAAGTCTAGAGTCGGGAAGAAGAAGGTCACCGTAAGGTGCAACGGTGTCGTCGTAAGTTACGGTGATATGATGATGGTGTCCAGGAGTCAAGTGGAATGGTTCGGAGAAGGACAGGGAGAGGTCACCATAAGATACGGGCACGGGGCATCGTAAGATACAGTGAGTCCTCAGCAGAGAGCCAAGTTTACAGACTTGGACTCAGGACAGCCACCGTAAGATACGATGGGGTCGTCATAGGATGTGGTGTCCAGAATGGAGTTGGATTGTTAGTGAGCCAAGTCGGGGACTTGAGTGTCACCGTAAGATTCAGTGGGGTTGTAGTAGGGTGCGTTGTCCAGTAATGGAGTTGGAATGACAAGTGAGCTAAGTCGGGAACTTTGGTGCCACCGTAAGGTATGGTGGGGTCACAGTAGTATATGGTGTTCTAGAAAAGAGCAACACCAAAGACAAGGAACTCTCTAGTGTGGGAGTCATGGAGGTCACCGTAAGGTACGGTGGATCTAGGTCATAATATACGGTGACCTAGCCATTCCAATGGCTAGCCTAGAAGTTTGAATCTTCCTAGTCTCTAAATGATACGGTGTATGGCACCGTATCTTACCATGGGGTAAAGTTTTAGGAGGAAACATTATCCAACAGCTAGTTGGGATAGGTGAACCTATATATATAGCCGTTGTGCATCTCGTGGGCATTTTCGGAGAAGGAGAATACTAGAGAGAGCCAATAGGAGTTGAATGAAACACTAGGTACAAATTTGGAAATCTTAGCTAGTGTTTGAGAGAGTAACTTGAGCATCCATAAGCCTCTAGATTAGGGAAATCATAGAGGTTGTCTTAGGCTATTACTCTTGGTCTATGGTAGGGCCTAGACCAGTTAGGAGTCGGTGTTGAGCACTCCATGAAGGTTGTGGAGGCCTTCACAAATTTGTGAGAGGTTCGGGCTTGCCTCGAGAAGGAGCACCACTAGTGAGCACCCATGTTCGAACTCGAGGAGCGCGGTGAGGAGCACCGGCTGAATGAGTAGAACAAGTCCTGGAGGGAGACAAGCTTTTGCCTTGGAGGGCAACGGCGACACGACCGTGACTTCACTAGTGGAGAGTGAAGCGGGCTCGTGGGTAAGGATTCCACTCCAACGAGTGTTGGGGGTAGCTTGTGACTCCAACGGGAGCAGGCTCAACGAGGATTAGGGAAGGCACCATCTTTTTGAGACCTCGGGCTAAAAATCCATGAGCATTCTCTAAACTTTCAATCTTTATTTTCGCACTTGTGTGAAAGTAGAGTTAGGGTGAATTGTGGCTTGCTAGCTTGTTGATTGGCTTGGCTTCGCTTGCATTCTATCATGCCACTAGATGTTTAGATAATTAGCCTTGTAGCTTCTGCATTAGGGCCGTTTTTCAGTGTGGAGGACTAGTTGTTATGAAAAGTGAAATCTAGTATCACAAGGTCCAATTCACACCGCCCCTCTCTTGGCACCTTAATCCTTACAGCAGGCAGCCAGTGGCCTGAGGTGCGATCAGGTGCCATGAAGAGGGAGAGGAGCATGAATGAAAGATTGATATAACTACGAAGAGGTCTGCTAGAGGACGAGTGTGGCGATAGATTGAAGCAACGCCTCGACTCGAAGGTGCGTTTGAGGAGTCAGTTGCAGTAGCTATCAGTGTAATTTCGCTAAACATCATAAACAAACTTACTTCATAAAATATATGGAGGTTGTTGCATGCGTGTGTTGCAACTCAAACTCAGGAAGCACCATGTCCACTCCGTGCATGACATTCAAGTCGGACTAAGGAGTGTAATTTGGGTGCACAGCCTTCAATTACATGCAGTGCAATTAATAGGTACTGTCTGCGAGACTGCAACTTTGAACACTAAGGAATCGACTTTGTACAACAAGCACATGCATGCAACCGCTCTGCAGGCAGATCCCATCTGATTCTTGTTAGCATCCCCTTCCATAGATGCCATGGCATCATACAATAGGAGAGCTAGGGGTAGGAGATGGTAGCAAAGAAGGGGCGGATCAGTTCGAACCTAGGAAATAAATTTCATCGAAATTTCACCGATATATCCGAAATATCGTATTTATCAGTCAGGTCCGATATAATTTTTTATCGCCGAAATTTCATTATTAACTATATTTATTTAGGAAAAATTTCTTTTGTTATACATATAACTATCATAGTTTGTAGATTAAAGACCATTTCTAGTTCAATCATGTAAATAATTTTAAAATATAATTTATTCTAATGACCAAAATTACCGATATATCCGAAATAACTTGTTTATCGGTGACCCTGAGATTTTTTTCGTACCAAAATTTTTTTCCAAGGTTCAGACTTCGAAGATACATGAATACATAGGAGAGTGGAGAGGAGAATCTAGACGAGTCTACATTAGGAAGATGAACATTAGGAGCGGGAGAATACAAGCCATAGGCTGCTCTAGATAATGTTCATGGATGCCCTCTCCTTGGCCATTGCTGCTTCTTATGCAGTCTACTGCTTTGCCTGACAGACTGGCCCCACATGGCAGTGAGCCCCACTAGCTGGTGCCTGACAATTCTTTTTCCATATATGTTCAGTGAGGATGACCATGATTTCGCTGTCTCTTCACGGTACTGACATGCGCTGAGATATGAACTCTGGCAGCAGCAACATCTGTGTTTGTTTTCTGTTCTCTTTTCCTTTGCTTGTTTCTTTTATTTCCTATTATTATTCAACATGCCGCATACTATAAGATGCTGATTTTTTTATTAACTTCATTTGTTCAAAGAAGAGTATCTTTTCATCGTCCATGAAATATCTGATACGGCTGCAGGTTTTTTCTGTCCTGGAGACTGGTGATTCAAACTCAAATTCTATTTTCGTATATTTACACTGGTTTGACTTCAAGTTGTTTGATGCAGTTTCTGACAACCTCAGAGAAAACAAGCTTGGTTCTGAGAAGCAAGGATCAAAGGCTTATCAATCCATGGAGGGTAAAGTAAAATTTCAGTGCTCAGTTAAATGCGACATATAGCATGTTTGCAGAGTCTTGAAGTTGTGTGTGCATGCTTTGACTTTCAAAATATATCTTTCATTTGCAGATGTGATGTCCGAAATCCTCAATTACTAGTATATTGCACTTATTTGAGAAACAAGCAATGCTGCATGCATGGGTGATTCAGTTTCTGTAATCCTACATTGGATGCAGATACGATAAATTTAAGCATATATAAATAGTTCATAGAGTCGATATTTAATTTTAGGACAAGGATTTTCTGAAATATACATATAAGATGACTTAAATTCAATGAATAAGAAATTGGAAAAATATTATTCTACATATATTATCATCGACCAAATCATTGGTCTTGCTGCATCAAATAGCTGAAATTGTCTTCGTACAAAGTCAATCCTACTGTATACCTGAACAAAGAAAACATCATTGAAATGAGGCAAAAGATCACAGAGGCAAAAAGAGGAAAAGAACGAGTTATTTCATTAACACTGCCAGATGTTAGAAATACATATATGATTTATATGACAAAAAATTTGAACAACGCTACTTATTTTAGTGATGTTTGGCATGTGCCTAGAGAGCTTGTTTTGAAATCCATTAGCGTATCAAAAATCAGCAGCAACTTTGGTGCGGGCATGCATGCCATCTAGTTTCTTTAATTTAAAAGATCAAGGATGGTAACAAGGACAGATGTTTTTTTATTGTATTTGCCTATCCGTTCAATATTCATTAAGATATATAATACAATTGAGAGTGGAATTAACAATTCTTTATGGTTTTGCATCATGCCGGGATGTCCTGGCTGTCCGGGCACGAGGTTCGCCATTTCTTTGAAGAACATCTCTATCTGCAATGATGTTACGAAAAGACGGGGTGGCTCACTCATGACTCAACAGGCGCAATATATTCTTGCACAATAATAAAAGACAGCTCAGTGCGCGCATTTTGGAATCTGAAGACCTTCATTGCATCTGTGGAGCATAACAGAAAACAAAGCATTGCTCAGAGCTTGTAATTAACTTGAAGCCATATATCTCGTCTGCCAATTTTCGCTCAAGCCCTGAACTAGTGTGGCCCACGGTTTTTATTCTAACATACGTATAGAGCTCCATAACAGAAGATCTGGTGGTTTTATTTGGACGTACGTATACGTACTTTTATTCTTGCAAGCTCATACTATTTAGTTCAGTTTCCTCCAACCACTTCCACCTCAGAAGTTTGAGTTTCCACCGATGCCAAATGCAGAGGGGCCTTGAACCTAAGATTGAGAAAGCAAAACAATATTTCTTACTGATAACCTCCAAAAATATGAAAACATAATAAAGGCTCGCTGTTAAATAGTCTAAATTGAGCCGGAGGATCGACGCAGATTTTTCCTTTTGAAATTTTCGAGCTAAACTCTTATGTCCCAAACAGATAAAAAGTTCACGTTCAAGAATATGTCAATACCTCGAAGACTGTAGTTTTATATGAGACATTCAAAAGGTTGCTTTCCTGTAAACTAACCTTTTACATGATCCCAAATTATGGTATTCAGAAACTTCAAAGCAAGACGATCCATTGAATATCTAGATGTAGTAACATAAAGGAAAACAATATAAACCCTGTAGGATTTTAAGAAATTATAGTGTTCCCTTCCAAGCCTTGCCAGATTGTACTTTTCTAGTTAATGTGAAGGATCTTCAATTTAGTCATCATTAAATCTTGGTGGCTTTGTCAATGAGAAATATTTCATGTGATGAACTGACAGCAGCCAAAGAAAGCAAAAAACAAACAAAAAAAAATTGCTAGCTATGCACGAGGCATGCATGGTTGTGTATTTTTCACCTGGGTTGGTGGTCCATTAACGGAGTTACCACTCAAGAAGGAGCCACCAGTCCATGTTGCGCCAGTCACGGGGACACTGGTATTGTTGCCAGAGTTATCATTCTACAAGAACAAAGAAAAACGTGCTCAGTTATTCAATCTTCCGGAGTAGTTTAACGCTTGTTAAATGTTTAACAGACTTCGCTACCTTCATGCCGTTCATGCTGTCCTGTTGGTTCTTGCCTTGCACCACGGGGGTGAAGACTCTGCTCATCCCGTCGGCAGACATGTTGGTTGGTGTTGTGCGTATGAGCAGTGAGTCTAGGGTTTTTAGTCAGTCTTTTGTCTGGCACTCGTCTCCTTGAGTTCATGGTGCTCACTCTGGTATTCATTTTATAATGTCCAAAGGCATCTACCACCTGATATATATGGAGCCCACAGACACGTTTATCCCAGTAGTGTAGGACACTTATTCTGGCTATGTTTTCGTTTTTGGGAGAATATTTTTCGTGGATGAATTCTATCTCTGCTACTACCTGATATGAGGGATAACTTCGAATATATTTCTTGGGATAACTACGAATATATTTCTGTTCAAAAAATTCACATAGGCTACCCTTGGGTTGGGGATATATTTCTATTCTAGAAATCACTGGGAATATATACATTATGTTTGACGCATAATTTACTTACTACACTAATAACCAATTAATTAAGGGCAGAAGAGTTTGCTTGCCATGCCACATGCATGTGTCTGATATGGAGACGGACGTACGCTACCACAGCTGTCCAGCGTCGATCGTCAAGACTGTAACAACGAATACCGCATGCAGGTGAGGCCAGAACATCTCTCAGTCAGGGGCTCGTGTTTTTTCTCAGACCGAGATATGGCGACGCCCACGCTTCAATTTCTTTGTGGGTACTTGATAGTTGACAAGAGAAAGTGTAGAAAGTCGAAGAGTAATATGTTTGTGGCAATGCATCATCCTACCTGCAGCGAGCTAGCTGAAGTCTATAGATGATGGCAGATCAGAGAAACGACACTACAAGACAAACCACCATTTAGCAACACATAGTTTGCAACATATGGTCAAGTCGTTGCAACCATGGTGCCTCCAACACTTACGAAACGTTGTAAGCACTATTCGTATGGAAATGTTGTAAGCACCATTCGTATGGACTGCCCAATGGGCTTTTTTCCTTTCCTTTTTTTAAGTTTTGTTTTTTTCTAAGTTCTGCTTTTTTTATTTTTCATTTACAATCCAGTATCCTGCGTGAAACTAGAGCCCTAGAAATACATCTTTTTTTTAAAAAAAGAAGAAACACAAATGTGATGGTAAGGAATCGACCTCGCAACCGATGGGTTGAGCTTCGCATGCATTAACCAGTAAGCCATTACAAAGTTTTTATTTGGACTGCCCTACAAATTTCTTTTAAACATTATCTGATCCTACAATATAAGGTTCCAACTGTTATCGTGCTTTGCCATTACCTACCCACAACCACAACGCCGCCGCCACGTCCTCCGACCTGCGCCCTTGGCGATAACGCTGCTGCCCCGTCCTTCGGGCCGCACCACTGGCCACAACAGCGCCGCCCCGTCCTCCAGCCCACGCCGCAGCCCCGTCCTCGGCTCTAATTCACATCTCCCACGCATCCACGGTGTGCAATCCATCGTTATTCTTCAGCCAAGCTTCTTTAATTCACATCTCCCACGCATCCACGGTGTGCAATCCATCGTTATTCTTCAGCCAAGCTTCTTGATTGATATTACTACGAGTTGCATAGTAGGTTTGAAAACTTGATTGGTGTGGTTCATCATATTGCTAGCCTTCTCCATCTAATTCTGTCCCAATCGACAATTATCTTTGTTTACCTATACAATCCGTTGTCACCCACTGCATAAATCTTCAAGCAGTTACCTGTTTTGAAGGAGAATAAGGTTTTGGAGGAGGCTAAGGTACAGCATTATCCTGGTTCAAAAAAAAAAAAAGGTACAACATTATCCAACGTATTTCTATATCTTTGACATGAATATAAATTTCTGTTGATTGTTCCATGTGCATCTATGGAAAAGAATAAATGAAGTAGTGCTTTTGTTTGCTTTTAAAATTTAATCGGATGCATGCCTTCTAATCCGGTTTCCATCAATTTACCAAATTTGTTCAAGTTTAATACATTTTTTCAGCACTTTATTCCCGATTGATCATTTAGTGCATATTTGTGTTGAATAACAACCTTAACAAGGCACATATGACCTATTAATTCAATTACTAGTTAATAATCATTGCGCCACATTTGGCAATTAGTTCCGGTAGTTATCTATATTATGGAAAGGAAAAGATTAAAACTGCTTTTGCTATTTACTTTCAATGGATTTAATAATTGTTTTCAATTTATAGTTCCACGATGGACATAGAAGTCATCAAGCTTCTTTTGCGTTGTTCTAAAGGATCTATTCAATACAACAATGGCGTGAAAGGTTTTTGTCGGACATAGAAGTCATCAAGCTTCTTTTGCGTTGTTCTAAAGGATCTATTCAATACAACAATGGCGTGAAAGGTTTTTGTCGAATTTGCATTTAAATATAAATCACCAGATGCCAAGATTAATTGTCCACGTGAGACATGTGTGAACACTACACTTCTCTCGAGGGATGAGATATATGAACATTTAGTTTGCAATGGGATACTTGAGAATTATGATGAATGGGACTTTCATGGTGAGCCTTCGGTCCAAGACAGTGCTGATCAGCAACCAGAGTCTCAGAATGAATCTGGAAGACATGCCAACATGCATCAATTGATTAATGATACCTTCGGGCATTTTTATGATGACATTCCTATGACTGATAGCCCAGATTGTGCAAATCCACCTGTACATGGAGCAAATTCAGAAGCTCAAGAATTCTATAAACTGGTTAAAGATTCAGAGAAACCTTTATGGGAAGGATGTGAGTTATCAGAGCTATCTTTACTCGTGCTTTTGTTTAATATAAAGTCCATGAATAAATAGTCAGATAAGTCATTCGGTGATCTGCTTGATATTCTGCACATGGCAATACCAAATGGAAAGCAATTGCCCAAAAATTTTTATGAGGCTAAGAAAGTTATTTGTAAATTTGGCCTGGGCTATGAAAATATTCATGCATGCCCAAACAATTGTCAGCTGTTTTGGAAAGACAAAGTAAGGGATGATTTTTGCTCGACCTGTAAGGCTTCTAGGTGGAAAGATACAGAACCTGAAACTAAACTAACAAACAGGGGGAGAAGGAAAGCAATACCGCGATACTTTCCTATCAAAGAGAGGCTGAAAAGACTGTTTATGTGTCAAGAAACAGCACCTCTCCTCCAATGGCATGATAAAGAACGGATCAAGGATGATGCTCTACGACATCCAGCTGATTCCAAACTATGGAAGAAGTTTGATGAAAAGTTCCCGCCTTTCGCATCAGATCCTCGTAATATTCGGTTTGGCTTGGCTACTGATGGATTTAACCCATATGGAATGTTGAGCTCTAAACACAGTTGTTGGCCAGTTGTTTTGACAATATATAACTTACCGCCGTGGTTATGCATGAAAAAACATTATCTCTTGTTGTCTTTAATAATTCCTGGTCCTAAAAGTCCTGGAGATAGAATTCATGTATTTCTGGAACCACTTTTCGATGATCTAAGAGATTTATTTCTGAATGGCATTTGGACCTATGATGCATCAGAAAATGAAACTTTTAACTTGAAAGCAGCTGTGTTAATGACAATAAATGACTTACGAGCCTTGGGAATGTTGGCGTCTTATATGGTGCATGGAGAATATGCATGTCCACCTTGCGGTCAAAATGCATGGACCAAACGTCTGAAGCATGGGCAGAAATCTTGTTTTATGGCTCATCGTCGATTTCTGTCCAATGATCATGAATTTCGTTTTGATCGAGATTCTTTTGATGGAACCACAGAGCTTGGAATGGAACCTATAACCTATTATGAGCGCCCAGTTTTAGATGAGATCAATGCTCTTGGTGATTTTAAGGAGTCAAAAACATATAAGGCAGTGAGTAGTCTTTTCACATTGCTTTATTGGGATTATCTTCTTCTCCGATATAATCTTGATGTGATGCATATAGTGAAGAATTTGTGTGAAAATATTATAAATACATTATTGGGAGTAGATGGAAAGTCAAAAGATAATCTCAAAGCTCGTCAAGATCTTGAGGAAATGAACATTAGAGAAGAACTTCACCCACAACAAAAAGCGTCAGGAAAGTACTATCTACCACCTGCAAGATTTGCTTTGTCTAAAAGTGAGAAACAAACATTCCTTAAAGTTCTTCGAGATATAAGAGTTCCTGAGGGCTATTCAGGAAATATATCAAGATGTGTGAATGTCGACAATGGAAAAATTCAAGGCACGAAAACTCATGATTGCCATGTCCTACTGCAACAACTCATGACAATCGCTTTGAGGGGCCTTCTTCCAGATGATATAATGGCAGTACTATTTGATTTATCTGCATATTTTCAAGGAACATGTGCCAAAGTGCTTCATCTTCAAGAGCTTGATCGTTTGGAACAATTGATTAAAATTACACTGTGCAAAATTGAGATGATATTTCCTCCTGGGTTTTTCACGGTTATGGTTCACTTAGGAGTCCACTTAGCAACAGAATGTAAGATAGCTGGACCAGTTTGCTATCAATGGATGTACTTTATTGAAAGGTATTGATTCTTCCCAGGATGTTTTCAATTTTTTATTAAGTCATATGTAATATATCACCTACTAAAATTTAACTTTACATATTCAGATACCTTGGAAAATTGAAGTCATATGTTCGTAACAGAGCTCATCCAGAGGGTTCAATGGCAAATTCAAATCTGGCTGAGGAGTGTATGGTGTTTTGTTCCAGATATTTAAAAGGCTTCTCTACAAAACATAACAAACCATCGAGGAATGATGAAACTCAGGATGATCTTGAATCTAACTTATGTGACAGTGAATCCTTATTGTTTCCTTCAATAGGAAAACCATCTATATTCATTTTATCTGATTTAGAGAAATTGCATACCCATAGATATGTGCTATACAACTGTGCAGCTGTCATCCCTTATTTCAAGTAAGTGCTATGTACCAATTAGCGTATTAAGGAAGATTATATTTTTACTAATTTCATGCTAATTTCCATCTGTAGGGAAAATGCTGCTGATATCAAAAGGAGAAATCGTAACCGCTGACTAACTCCTAAAATGATTGAGTGAATGCAACATAAAGACTTTCCTAATTGGTTTAGAGATCATGTGAGTACTATGGTTTAGTTTTTATAAAAGTGAATTAATTTGACTTATGTATTTTTGGATGAAACAGATCATGCAGTTGGAGCAACAGAACGGCAGCGATAGCATCAATGAAGAAATTAGATGGTTGGCTCGAGGTCCATTGGACTCAGCAAGAAGGCATAGAGCCTTTAATATTCGTGGATACAGATTTCGAGCTAAGTGCTATGACAAGGTGACTCAGAATAGCGGAGTTGTTGTGACTGCAAAAACATCAAGTTATGCTTCGGCAGGTGATATTGACCCTGTTCTTGGAGACGCCGTGTACTATGGACGGATACTTGATATAATTGAGTTAGACTATTATGGAAAATTCTCAGTGGTTCTTTTTAAATGTGAATGGGTTAATCCCACACAAGGAAAGGGAGTGAAAATAGACAAATATAATTGTAAACTTGTGAATTTTTCTCATCAGATTCACACTGGTGATAAGACTGAGCATGAACCTTTTGTGTTAGCCAATCAAGTTGACCAAGTTTTCTATGTTGACGACCACTTACATCCAGGATGGTCAGTTGTGTTGAAGATGAAGCCAAGATATGTGTTTGAAATGGGAGAAGAATGGAATGATATAGAAAGTGAACATTACCATGTCAGTACACTTGGGGACCTTTTCGATAATGCCTACAACAGTCACACATGGATTAGAAATGATATAGAGGGAACAACTATAGATCCACTTACAAGTTCGAATCATGAAACTGAACTAAACACCGAAGGTTCTATTTTTCATGTTTACTACAATTTAATATTACATTGTTTAGCTAACACCTGACATATTTACTTCGCCTTGAACAGATAGTACTCTTCAAGTCCTGACTGGGCAACCATCGCACACTGTTTCAGTTTGTCAAGTGGTCATTTTGTTACATCTTGTAGGTGTTTAGGTTGTGATGTCCTCTAGCGTGTGTGATTAGAGGCATGTATTAAAAAACGTGCCATATTATGTAAACATGGATGTATCACCAAAACATGGATATTGTGTAAACTTGGATGAGCTGCACCATTGAGGAGCTGTAATTTCCGTTTTTAACAAAATTTAGTTGCCCTTTGCATTAAGTGCCCATTTTTGTTCCAAATATTTCCTCTTTTTATTTTACTTATTTTCCTGTACAGGTGTAAATTAGCAATCAGAGTACTTGTGATGTTCTCCTGTCCTCTTAACGTTAGGACTTCCTAAACGTTGCACACCATGCGACAATAATTTAATAAAATTATAAATTCATTTATAATATAATTTCTAAAAATCTTCTTCAGTTAATCTGAATTTTATTATTCTCTTTTTTATATTCTAAAACCAATTTTAAAATATCAAAAAGGTAAACCATTAAGCTTAAATGGATCTTAAACTCTCTAAAATCTAAAACCCAACTAGGCCTGTCCAACTCGCCCAAAGCTACTGCTGGTGATGGGAGCACAAACCAAGGAAAAATAATGAAAAAGAATAAAAAATACCGTGAAT
Source organism: Chloris gayana (assembly GCA_031894775.1). Taxonomy (NCBI): domain Eukaryota; kingdom Viridiplantae; phylum Streptophyta; class Magnoliopsida; order Poales; family Poaceae; genus Chloris; species Chloris gayana. The sequence continues at coordinate 83,410 of JAUNZO010003274.1, forward strand.
CTGGGATTCGAACTCAGGATGAATACCTACAAAAAAGGAGACTTACCACTCAGCTAGCAATTCAATTTTGGATGAAACTTGACAATAAACATATTTCTTTAAATGCTCGAATAATCCGGACAGGTGATCCGCGTTTGACCGGTTGGACAAATCCCGTCACACCACATGGGAAAGCAAAATGAAGAACACTTGCCTGGGTCATTTTTCTCTTTTTAATCCCGAATTGAAACTTCTAACTAGTTTTTCTCCCTCATATGAACTCCAAATTGAATGATTCTTTTTTCTGAATTTTTCAAAAACCAATATATTTCATGTTATGCCATTTTTTGTATGTTTATTGTTAGTTTTCAGAAATTTTTACTATGATTTCTTTTATTCAACTAAGTAGAAATTAGAAAATCAAATATGTTTTCATAATAATTGCCACCGTAGCTTCATACTTTTTAAAAGTATAGTACAAACAATATTGTGTCCAAATTTGAGGTGGATACGAGTTCAAAAAAGTTATTGTGGTATGCAAATTGTAGATGTTGACTTGAGTTATATGAAGCTGTGTGAGCAATGTATCCATCTATGAACAATGTATAGTCTCACTTCATCAAAATCATTTGAATTTTTTTATAGCAATATTATGGACCTAAAATATGTACTCATGTCAATTTATAGAATTTTTTGATCAAATTTTAATATTATTATAATTATTGTATGCTTAATTTGTGATATAAGGTTTAATTACCCGTAGCAAACAATTGAACCCTTCATCTATCTCTAGGATATGGACTATTATGGTACTCATAATCCTAAATATGATTTTTATGCAATTTTTAGGATCTTATTAGAGGTAGATGTAGTTCAATTTGGAATTATTTTGATAAACACGTAGAAATTCATTTAATCTATTAAAAATAGTAAACTAGTTCTCAAACATGCATACAAAACTGCTCACCAGTTCTCAAAGATGAGAAGTTGGTTTTATTCTTCAATGATATGTTTCTCAGTTGTATAGATTTACGGTTCAAATTAATGTACACATATTGGATCCAAGACATTTGAATATCAGTTTTGGATTTGTCGAAAAAAAGTTTAGGATAAATCTTTGGCTTTTAGCTCCCGCCTTTCTTTCCCTCTCTTATTTTCCATCTCCCGCTACTTTTTCTCTGGTCAATCTACTCCCGCGCGTTTTGCTTGGGTTGTAACATTTTCCAAGCTCCACCAATGTTTTGGGTCCATACAGGGACCCCACCTGCCATAGAGTTGGGATTTGCCTCATCTCCAATCGGCTGCATCGTCTGTTCTTCCGCCGGCGCCCGGCTCGACCTGTGACATCGCCATCGCTACTCATCAACTAGGTTCGTAAGACAGTCCATCCAATGTTTTACTGAAGAATCTGACGCAATGTCTTCCAAGCCTCCTTCCCATCTATGAAAGATTACATGTTTGCCATCCCGATTTTACTACTCCATCTGTTTATCCATGGTTGAACCCAATTCGCTAGATTGTATTGATGTCCCATGGTGTTCAAGTGATTAGTATCCTAGTAGTACTGTGTGAGGGAGGATCACGATAATTGATCTGTGCCTTGATAGTTTCTGAGTAATTTCATTTGGCGTGTAATTTACAGTCCAGTCTGTTTGGATTCATATGCCTCCGCGATGATTATAGAATTTAATACTCAAATTGGTTTTGATTCTGAATCAAGTACGCCAATATTAAGAGGCATGGATTTAAGATTATCTGTTTCAGTTCTCTTTGTCAAAACAGTTCCAGATTTGTTTTTTACAAATGTTTTATTGACTCCGTTGTGCAACAGAATGATAACTAGGGGTAAAAGAAATCGAATTATCCAGAGCCAGGATGAATATTTGTCAGAGGAGCACACTAAGCAACAGGGAATTCCTCAACAAGACATTGGTTCCTCTGAACTTCAACTAGGTGTTAGAGAAGACTTTTCAGATGGTGATGACGATGTTGAGATTAATGTTCAAGGTAACCGCTGATCAATCAAATAGTAATTATTAGATAGTATTTTGTGCCACGTGCTATTGAATATTTCTTTTCCATGGTAATGAAACATTGGACAGAGGAAAATGGTGAACGAAGAAGGCGTGGGAGGAACAAACTGAAAGATTTTTGGGGCCTTCCCAAAGGTCTCAGAATTGTTGTAGCTTGTAATGACATCGATCAGCCAATTGGAGATGAGGCTGGTGTTCTAGGCAAATTTCTTGGCATGGTCGCTAGGAATGGTTGCTCGTGTAGCTTGAGCTACAGGGACTGGAGACTGCTATTAGGAAAGAGAGAAAGAAATTGCAATGAACAGAAAAATAAGATGGACATACTAAAGCAAGTGAAGGTATATCGTTAAACATTGTTGCCAAGTTTCAAATTTGACCTTGCTTTTCATTTTTTTCTTTCTCTGCATGATTTTGATTACTTTTGTGTACAGATGAGATTCCTTTACCCTTCTCGCATGGAAAAATGGATACTACGAACTGTTTGGAGAGCGATGGAGGTAGCATAAGTCAAATCTGAAGGCACTCTATTTTGATCTGAATAAGAGTATGGAAGTTAATTGCAGCAATTGTCCAAAAGGTGTTGTGATGAAGGATCAGTGGATTGCACTTGTAAACAATTGGATGACCCCAAAGGCAAAGTTATATGTGGATACATATTTCATTTATCATGTACCAGCATATTAGATTTTCAAGAATATCAATATACTTTCTTATCTTGTAATAGGAAATAGGTGAGACAAACAGGACAAATTGCACAAAGAAGAAGTCGACGCATACAGCTGGAACAAAAAGCTTTGCTCAGAACAGAGAAGAGCTGGTAAGCTATGTACAGCTGCAATTATGTGCATTTGTTCTTCATTCCAACATACATAATGATTATTAAGTCCTTGATATTCGACCTTGTCTTATATAGTGGCAAAGAGATCCTGAAAAGAAGGTCCCTCACAGAGCCGTTGTGTACATCCATACACACCAGCCCAAAAGTGACAAGAACATAAATGGACATGTGGTATTTAACAATAAATGATCAATACTTTCTCATCCACATTGATTATTACTACAATAGATTAATTTACAGTTTTGATATCTCAAGGGTGAATTGAAGGAATTTTTAGAAGAGCAGCCAGATTGAGCGGACACTAGTGAGGGAAAGATTGCTTGGAACGAAGATGCATTGAATCAGATATTAGGAGAAGAAAAATAAGGTCGGGTTCCTGGTTTGGGCCTAGTTCCAAATCCAAATAAAGTGTTTGACTTGTCAAAGTCACGGCACTTTAAGAACATAAATCTGACTTCATTGGATCCAACATCAAGTGAAGATGTTCATCGCTCAGACTTCAACTGGAAAAGGTTGAAAAGCGTGTCCAGAATCAAGATGCTACTATCATTCCATTGAAATAAAAAATAATATCCATTTTTGTACTAACAGTTTCAAATAGCTTGTCTCTTATTCACCATTTTTGTACTAACAGTTTGAATTTATTCTACAGAGGAGCTTAGATGATTCTGTGCATATAGCTCAAGAAACTATCTATGTTTATGGGCCAAATTTGAATTGAAAAGTAAGAAACCCTATGAATAAATACATACATTACTTTCTTTTTGATAATCAGTTGCAAGTCCTATTTGTTTTTCCTATTCACAGAGAGTGTACTATCACCATGAAAGTCCAGAGTCTACAATGATTGAACGACATAACGATACGGTAGTATGGGACTGCCATAACTTTTCAATTAGAATTTATTTAAATTATTCTAATTTATTCTTATGTACTGCAGAGATGGCAAAGTGATGATGAATATGAGGATTTACAGCGGCCAAACAAATATTCTACTGCACTCAAGGTTTTCTCACTTAGTGTTCCAGTCTCTTCATTACCACTAATAGTGTATATAGTTAATGTTATCTTGACCTTTGTTTCATAATAGAACAAAAGGGAAATGATACAGAATGACATTGCACAACAAGCAAAAAAACATTATGTTGCACAGAAGGTTAATTCACATCAATACTACTTAAATATATTATTCTTTCAGTACCAAATTGATCCATAACAGATTTTTGTATTCATATATAGACCAAGGAAAATAATGCCCCTGGTGATGACAACAGGCTTTGAGCCTCTAGAGAACTTACTGAAACACACAATGTTAGCACTTTATGGTCTACTTAAAAAAATTGATTTCAGTCAAACAGGCGCTAACTGATTGGTTGTGATGAATTTATGATTCTCTCACAGGCTAGGACTCCACATTTTCAAGATGCTGTTAGATTGGACAAAAACAAGAATAATAATACCAGCAAGGTGACTAATACCAGTTCTTTATTTTACCATTATTAAAATTATTTATGTAACATGCTGTTAGTAAAATAGCCTACATATCAGGTTGCAGACTTGGAAACACCTTCATTTTGCTCAAATCGTGAAGGCTCCCATTACCAGGTATTCTTTTTAGCAACAATGTTTCTGTTGTGAGCAATATTTTGATAATTTGACTACTCAATTCTTTCTGCCCTTCTTTTTTTGTTTCAGGGAAATAATACCTCAAAAGGAGCCTATGCAGCCAAGCATGCTGCTGTATACCCAATTCTAGACTTTATGCTATTTAGTTTAAACAAATAATTAATTCTCCTGGTGGCATACTGATAGTCCGTTCCATATTTTGTGGAAACAACAGCATGGGACAAGCTCTAGATTACCAACCAATGCAATGGCGGTACGAAAATTAACTTTCATTCATAACAAACGAGTTTCATAATAATTGTTTCTTATGTTGGTTATAACTAAAAAGTTTCAGTTGTACAATTTTGTTCACTAATCTTTTCTGTGTACTAGGCCGGCACTGCAGTGTTTTTGAAGAGCTTGAAAATTCGAAGTAAAAAAGTTGCTGTTGCTACTGTCCAAAGTTGTGATCCAACACAGAAACTTGATGGTGTTGCCATAGGAAATCAGTTTTGGTTAGTTCGTGTCAGCATTGTTATAGCAGATGATGAAGTATTGGTACGGCCATATAAAAACTACAGGTTTATGGGTGATGCACTAGGAGTCCATATTGCTTGGCCTATAACTTTGGTATGTGCACCTCTTATTATCTTGACAATGACATTTTTCTTTCTTTCAACCATGGTACTAAAGCATTCAGATTTCTGAATGTAGATTGAAAAGACAAATTGGTGATACTGCGATGATGAGCTGGATGCAAGTTGGACAGTGCTGGCAATTTTAGAGACTAATACATTTAGTAGTTAACCATAGGAAATGTTGTTTAGATTGAATTTTTATCATGAAACCTATTTTGGATGTTGTAATCTATGAAATGCAATGAATCATTTTGTTGCTCGCCATTTTGGGATATATATATATATATAGGAAAATACATCCTACTCCCAGGTGTAGTTACTCCCACGTTCAAAAAACTAGCTTGGGTATGTGTACATACCCATTTATCATTTTGATTATGTACACATACCTAAAATATGATTTTTCAAAGTGATAACCATAAAAATTTTTGACTGGAACTAATATATTTTTGCACCTTATGATATATATAATTTCCTATATAAACAAAGGAGTATGTCCATATACTTGATATATCTTTATAAAAAAAGAGAAGTATGCCCACATACCACTTTTAAAAATCAAGTATGTGTACATACATTTTAAAGAAACCTCAAGTATGAAAATATATCTTTATATATATATATATATATATATATATTTGTTTCTCTGAATAAACTTTGCATATATGACTTTCTCGTTGGGTTCCAAATATAAATTAAAAATGCTGGTAGAAACACCTAAAAGTGTTGCAATAGTCCAAATTCATTTGTTGGAAAAGAGTTAAAGAGTAATTGGTGTACAAAATACACCAACACATACAAGCGTTGGCACAAGCAAATGTATTCGATGCAGTCTTGCAACGATTTTATGTCATATTTACCAATGCTTACATATCCGTAGTAATAGACCCTTGCAACGCTAGCTCCAGCAACGGATAATAAATGTGTTGGTATAGACCTTACCAACGGTTATTTGGAGTTTTAGCAACACATAAATGCGTGGCAAAAGGGGTGTTTCTCTTGTAGTGCAAACAAAATCATCCATTAATTTCTAGAGTATATATATACTAGTTGCACTAAGGTCAGTCGGTGGCAGGTATATATACACATATGTAGAGTAGTGTGTCACACTACGTAAAAGACCTTCAAAGGTCACGAGCCTTAAGGCTCATAGGTGACGAGCCGCGGACTTGTGACCCTTCATTGGTCACAAGCTGCGGGCTTGTGACCTTTGATCTTTCAAAAGTCACGAGCCTCAACATCTGGCTCGTCTATCTACGACTCTGTCTATTTATAGATAAGTGTTATACTGTTCATGGTCGATGTATGCTTGTGTGATTGCCGCTAGTACTCTGATGAGCATGGTCTAACGACCAGTGTCCTAGTAGCCGACTATAAAAAAATTAAGGAAAATTAGCAGTTCTGCCCAGGAAACGCAGATCAAAAAAATCTATGACTACACAAGCATACATGATTAAAAAAGCAGAATATATGACTACATAATATCCACACAGCATATATTACTAAAAAAATAGGATAGTGATAATCATTTGCAAAAATAAAATACAAAGTGATAAGAATAACAGATTACTTGATCACAAGCATTGACATGAATGTATTAAGAAACATTGCATAAATTACTTTGCACAGATTACTTGATAAGCATAACAGATCGCATTGCATAAACATTGCATAAACAAGTCATCGATAAGCATAACAGATTACTTGATCACACATCACATTGCACATTGCACAGAATAACTTGATGTGAATAAATAAAAGACAAACATGTATATATGATTAATGACTAAATAACTTGATATGAATAAATAAAAAACAAACATGTTTATATATGACTACTAGAAGTGTGCTTGTGCATTGCTACGGGCGATAAAAGTGTACATAACAATTGAAAACAAGAAATGTGTAGACAGAAATGACATATTAAAGTTATCATGAGACCTTATCAAGGAATGATATCTATCTAGTACCGTGGAGCTTGAAACAAAGTTATATATTATTTTTTTTAGGGAAACAAGTTCCATTACTTGTGTTGAATCATCAACAACCAAGTTCATAATGCATGATGGCAAAACAAAGAGAACTAGATTCTCTGCTTCTGAACTTTCACATAATAATGCAAAAGGTAAAAATACTACCAGACAATATCTTCACAGGGAAAAAATTGGACATGTACAATGTGAAAACCTAAATAGCTAGACATGACAAACATGTATAGTGATAATATCTGAACATTGACATTGCAAAGACTAAATAACTTGACAGCAACTAAGTATCGACATTGCAAAGACTAAATCATGGTAGCATTGACATCGACATATATACAGGAACTTGATAGCATCGACATCGACATCGACATGTATGCATTATCGATTCTAGAAAACAGAATATATTATCGATTCTAAAAACAGAATACATTATAGATATTATGCTACATTATCGATATATTCTAAAAAACATTCAAAGACTTATTCAGGAATATCCACAAAGACAAAGGGAGCACCAAGATCAGAGGAAGGCAAAGATCGAGGGGGCATGGGCGCAACTGGAGGGAGCCGGGGAGCTCGGGGCAGATAGGAGATACGGGAGCTCGATGACGATGGCGCGGACGAGCTCGGGGACGATGGCGCGGACGAGCTAGCGTTCGTGGAGGAGGGGGAGAGAGAATGTACGACGGCGCCCGACCGGAGAGGAGGAGGAGGGGAGACAGAGGGCGAGCTTGAGGAGGAGCCCGATGAGGGGTAGAGGGAGGGGGTGCGACGGCGGCGGGGGAGGCGGACGGCGTGGGGAATTTCGGGAGCCTGGCGGCGCTGAAATGACTAAGTCCACCGGTAGAGTGGGCGAGGAGGAGGGCGTCGCTTATATAGATGAGTCCTGTAATATCGGGCATGCCGACGTCGGCGCCGCCCGATATTACAGGACCACTATAATAACGGATTGCTGACGTCCGCACCCGATATTATAAGGCATAAGAGCAAAGATTTTTCTTTTAACAAATCTATTTTTGTTTTCAAAATTGTATTGCATTTTCATCTGAAATTTGGCACGGCAATGGGTTAATAGTTTCCAAACATAAATGTATTTTTTGTTTAATTTTTTTGTTATGTTTTTACCAAAATATTTGAAGTACATGATGAATTTTATTGAAATTGTACTAAAATACAAGGACTAAATATTTAATAAAATTCCACCAAAATTACAGTAGCTTTTCACTATTACGATAGTTGTGTATGCCAATGGTTAGTTCAAAACTTAAAAGGAATTTTCAGATAAAAAAAATTAAACCCCATTTTTTCAATTATTTTCACCATTTTTTCTTTTGCGAAATAGAAGGTTGTTTGACCTCCTTTTTGGCAAGGCATTGTTTCTCGAGCATTCCAACCCATTTATATTTTTTATAATATTTTTGACAAAAAAATGTTCAAATAGGACTATGTGGCATATGTGAAATGAGTTTTAGACTTAAATGCAAGCTGGATTGAACCCACACATGTTTATATATTATAAAAACTTGAACAAAAAATACACGTGTGTATTTATATCAGTTATGCATACAGACAAGAAATTGTGGTAAAATTCATTATGGTTTTTGAAAAAAATATTCAATAAATAGTGAAATGGACCACAATTTGATGGATAGGTAGTTACAAAAATTATAATCAAATTTCTTGCAAAACATACTACTAAAAGATAGATTTGAATTTTACAAAAATTTAGGAAAACAAAATTGTTCAATTTGGACAATAATTGAGTAATATATAGTAGTTTGAAAATTTAAATATGAATTAAAAGAAAAAATGAGAATTCCCTCATGAACTAGTGCATGAACTGGTCCGGGCCCATATGTGACTAGACGCCCGATCAACTTTGGGCCTCGGAGGCTGTTTTCGCTATTGGGCCGAATATCATGTTTGCGGCCCAATTAGTTTTAGAAAATAGATAAATATATTTTCATCCAAAAAATATTAAATAAATGTAAATATTAAATTAGTTTTAATATTCCATTTTTTGATTTTTTTGATTTTTTTATATTTACGAGTTTTTTTGGATATTTACTAGTTTTTTTTATATTTGCGAGTTTTTTTGTACATTCTAAATTTTTTGGATATTTTTGAAATTTTTTATTTTTTATTTTTAAGTCAGTGTGGCCAGCTCCGTAGTATCGGGCGTGCTCGGTCACTCTCCCAATATTATAAGCGCGGCCCCACTCGTCGGTGTGCCAATGCTCTGTAATGTCGGACACGTGGTTTGTGCACTATTCCTGGGTTGCTTGGCCTGTGGGCCCCGAATGTGAGCCGTTGAACGGCTCGCTTTAGTAGTGGTGGCCCTCTAGTAGTTGTGCCCATAATTTTTTCCTTTTTAATATGTTATTTCTTTTTACATGTTATCTTTTGTTTCACAAATGAAATAAAAATATTTGAATAAAAATAATCTCTTTTTAGTTGAATTTGAATAAAAATATTTCTTTTTAGTTGACATTGAATAAAAGTGAATATCAATCTCCAAAATTTGAATAAAAATAATCTCTTAAAGTGGATAATAATCTCATAAATTGAAATTAAACACATAAATTGAATTAGAGGCAAAATAATATCTTAAATGTCTGAAATTAAGAAAAATTAGTTGAATTTTGAATAAAAGTGAATATCAATCTCCTAAATTTGAATAAAAATAATCTCTTAAAGTGGATAATAATCTCATAAATTCAAATTATACCCGTAATTTGAATTAGAGGCAAAATAATATTTTAAATGTCTAAAATTAGGAAAAAGTAGTTGAATTTGAATAAAACTGAATCACTAATTTCCTAAATTTGAATAAAAATAATCACGTAAAGTGGATAATAATCTCATAAATTCAAATTAAACTCGTAAATTGAATTAGAGGCAAAATAATATCTTTAATGTCTGAAATTAGAAAAAAATAGTTGAATTTTAATAAAAGTGCGCATTAATCTCCTAAATTTGAATAAAAATAATCTCTTAAAGTGGATAATAATCTCAAAAATTCAATTTAAACCCGTAAATTGATTTAGAAGAAAAATAATATCTTAAATTTCTAAAATTAGGAAACATTAGTTGAATTTGAATAAATGTGGATAATACACCATCTAATAATCTCATAAATTCAAATATTAGTCTTTTACAAACAATACACCATCTCGAAAGTAGCCTTTGACCAACTTTACGTTGCGACCATTGTCATCAGCGCGCATGTATGGAGGCAATGGTGAATAGCTGAGTTGTGTTTGAAGCATTTTTAACTTTTTCATGTCCGCAAAGAGGGAGACATCGTCAAGCTGGTTGTGCTCTTCGGGATGATTAACATCTTGAACCCCAACAATTCTTTGTTTTCCATATATCACAATGTGCTTCTTCTCGTATTTAGGCTCTAGTATATAAAACATTTGCGGGAGTCTCCAAGGGTCATCTTTGTGACCTACATTATTGAGAGACACAAGGGTGAAGCTATACTCATCCACCTCTACACCTTGTGGGTGCTTTACCCATTGACACTTAAATATTGGTATATGTAGGGTGGTGCCATATGTGAGTTCCCAAATCTGTTCAATATACCCATAATATGGGTTCTCTTTCAACGTGTTATCTTGTGCAGTTATGCTAACACCACTATTTTGGTTCTAGCTCTTGTTGTCCTTTTTCCTAGTGTAAAATGTGAACCCGTTAATATCATAGGCTTACCATGTTGTATCTAACTCGTTGGGATCCATCGGCCAACAGATACATTATCTATTCCTGTTTGTTTCACCAATTGGAAGGTTTTGGTTCTTCAACCACTTTAAAAAGTTTCTCTTGTGCTCTTTCATGATCCAATCCTCCGAGTAATTTTCATTTTGGTCTCGAAGTTGCTGCAAGTGTTGCTCGGATGTACGGCTCAACAATTTGTAATTGTTGGAGTAGGCTAGAATGTGTCCGACTCACCAACTCGAATCTCTCGTCGTTATATGTTTTTTTTTGTAGTTCCTCTACCAAAAAGTCTTCCTTCATGGCGTGACACCTGGTAGACTAATCGGTTTTCCTTTTTTATTGTAATCATTGTAAAACTCAAGGACCTCCTCGGTTGTATATGCCTCTATCATGGAACCCTCAAGGTGAGCTCGGTTTCGAGACATGCCCCTTCATAATGGACATAAAGTGCTCGAACGACAACATATGATGCAAGTAAATAGGACCAAGAACAACAATCCGATTAGCTAAGTGAATCATATAGTGCTCCATTAGATCAAAAAAATAGTGGCATGCACATCTCCGGTTGGCACATGGTCTCTATCATCTCTTTACGTATCATTTCAACCTCGGGAAGGCTGATCACTTTCTTAGATATCGAATTCCAGAAATGACACATCCTTATGATAGCCAACTTCATATGAGGTTGCTTAACAACCCTAATTGCGAAAGTGAGAAATAACGAAAGCATCATATGACATTCATGAGTGTTGTATCCACTTAATTTCAAGTCACTCATTGATACGAGCTTCTTTATGTATGAACAGAAATCTGTGGGGACTTTTATCCCTCACAAACACTTGCAGAATGCCATTTTCTCCTCGATTGTAAGGTTCCAACAAGCTGGTGGAAGGTAGTACTTTTCATTTGGTCTTGCCCGAGGGTGAAGCCCATGCTTTATGTTTAACTTCTCTAGGTCTCTTCGTGCACGTAGTCCATACTTTGACTTACCTAGAATGTCCATCAAGGTGCCACTACGGTTGTCAAAGACAACCTTTCCGACATGCATAGGGTCCATGGCATGGGCAATCTCCAATTCCTTCCAACAGCTTAAATACCGATGAAATATTGATAGTTTTTTAAATGGCACGCCTGTATCGGTATTCTTCCCTTTCTTCCTCTTCTTCTTCCCGTAGGTGTATTCGATGTTTCTCACCATTTCAAACATAAATTGACCATCTCAAAGTTTCAGAGTCAACTCTGCCTCAATTGTGCCATCAAAATCATCCTTCTTTTGATGATAATTGTGCCTTTTCGGTAGCCATCGTCAATGTTTTTCATACACCAACTTACGCGAAAAAGAAGATACAATGATGCAGTCTGGTCCACACACATTGAACATGTTGTCTTCCCTTTGATCCGGCCATTTAGATTCGAGCTCGTCGGGTTGTCACTAACGGTGCAAAGAATGATTGCGTATTGGGTGAATCTTTTTTTCTTTATGCATCATATACCTTCACCCCTTGTTCCCATAATGTTTTCATGTCTTCCATCAATGGTTCAAGAAAGACATCAATGTCAATGCTGGTTTGCTTCGGGCCAAAGATCTGTGTTTTTAGTAGAAGATACTTCTTCTTGTGGCACAACCATGAAGGCATATTGTATATGTAGCAAATCACCGGCCAAGCACTGTGTGAATTTGTTATCTCACCAAAATGATTCGTTCCATCTGTACTTAAGGCCATTCTTAGATTCCTTTTTCCATGAGCAAAATCATGATGGTTGATGTCGAAGTTCTTCCACTGTCTAGCGTCGGTAGGGTGATGAATCATCCCATCCTTCTTGCACCCGTCAACATCATTGTGTCATGTCATCAATATAGCGTCCCTAGCATTGGCAAAAAGGCGCTTCAAGCGATCGATTATCGGAAGGTACCACATCACAAGGGCCGGCGCTTTTCTTTCATTAACCTCTTCCTCCTCTGTTGTGATTTTCTTCCTCTTCTGCCATATCTTTGTCCCTTTGATCCTATCCACGATTTCACCATCATCACCTTCATCATTACTTTTGTAGTGATGGGTATTGCACGTTGGACATCTCGTCTTATTGGCATGATCATTGCGGTACAATATGCAGTGTTTCGGACAAGCGTGTATTACTTGTACGCCTAATGTCAGCAGTGATTTTTTTATATGGTATGTGTTGGTGGGCAAAGAGTTAGGTTTCGGCAATAATTTTGCTAAGAGCTGTAAAAGCTCGTTGAAGCTTGTGTTTGACCAGCCATACTTAGCCCTAAGAGTGACAAGTTCTAACATTGCCTGCAAGGTCATGCAATCCTTATCACAACCTTTGCATTCCTCATATAGAAGTTCCTTCGATGCCTTCTTGAACCCATCGAAGTTATCCAAATATCCTTTTTCGTCCTCCATTAAGTTCTCGCGGCGAATGTATCGAGACCATAAGAAAATCATCCTTGTGTCTTCCTCCGTTTGTTGCATATTCTCCATTGTTACCTTCTGCAGTTACCTGCTCGGTATTCCGCTCTGCACTTATCACTTGCTCGGTGCCACCTTCTGCATGTGTTTGTGTTTCGTCGTGTTTGGTCCAGATAAGGTAGTTCTTAACAAATCTATTTTTCAACAAGTGCTCACGGATTGTCTCGGGTATATCATACATAAACAAGTTCTTGCACCTCGAACAAGGACAATGGATATGTTGTGTAGCTTAGCTGCTTCAACAAATGCGGTAACCTTTTTGAAATAGACGAGAGCATTTCCTCCCGCACCATGGTACATCCAAGATCGGTCTTCCATTTTCTATATATTACATGAATAAACGAAGTCAAATTCTACACAAAAAATAATTATAATCTATTGTATTACATAACTGTAGAAAAAAATAAGTATAATCTAGGTAAAAATATTACTCTGGATAAGCAAAAAATTAATTATAATCTAGGCAAAAAATGATTATAATCTAGGTACCAAAAATAATTACAATCTAGCAATTTATCAATTTTCCATACCCTCGCCCTCTCTCTCTCTCCTCTCATATACATGGTCTAGATCCAGAAATAGGTCTTCACAATTTCACTATGTAAAGTCCAAAATAAAACCTTGAGAATCAAGGAGATGGCAAAAATAAGTTGGATATAGAGAATATATGATAATTTTCATCTTTATTGTGCAACATTTTGGTAGAAAAAGACCTTCAAACCCTAGGAAACTTTAGCTACCAAATATGGGAATAAACTACTTCTAAACAAAAAAAAATACATGGATTTACCTCATAGAACAATCAATGAAAAAAGAACAGATTCGAAACTTTCCCCCTTGTTATTTGGATTTTTCCGACCGCCGTATGGACAGCAACTCCGAGAAACATGTGCTACGGAGAAGTGGTCGGGAGGAAGGAGACGAGCTGCATTTTATATACGCCATATTTTTAATAACGGGCAAGCTAATGTCACCAAGCGCGCGATATTAGAGTGGCCGCTATAATAACGGGCGGCCGTGATGTCACGAGCGGCCGATATTACTGGGGATGCCCCACTGTAGTGTCGCCGCCCCGTGAGTGACGTCACTACTGCCGCCCGTTAATGTAGTGACCACAGTAATAATGCGCCTCCGAGGTGACGTCATCCTTGGCGCATTGTAATAACGGGTATATTAATGCCCGTTATTACTGGTAAAAACAAAGCGACACCTATCGACTCTATTGTAGTAGTGAATCGAATAGGAAAAGTTGCGGTCTACAGGTTAAGGAAGGAGCTACAGTAGACTCACTGTGCACTTAGTCATTGCATCAAGCTCGATCACTGCTGGTGTCGTAACGCCGGTGTGGGCACTAGGGCAAACTCTTGTTTGATGTGCACTTCATATATATACATGGTCTATCCGGGCCATCTATCAAGTGCAACGGACGGTGCACATGCACTGTTACAGTAACAATTACTGTGGATGATCCAAATAGACCATGCATATAAGTGGTTGGCAATAAGCAAGCCGGCTCGTGCGCCTAGACTTAGTCGAGACACTGAGACGATCGCACAATCGTCCAAGACAGGCCGCCATACATCGTGACGCAGGCTGGATGTTACGGTCCGGCAGATGGGACTCGTCACAGATGGTCCGTCAGATCCCCATCGTACTGCAGCTCTTCCTCCAGCGAGAAAATCCATAAGCACGGTGTCTATACTCATCCATCCTCATGCCTGTGCAGAAACACTAAGGCACAGAGCGAAACCAGAAATAGAGTTATGTCTCCACGTGAGGAAAGCCCCCTGCCCGCCCCGCCCCCAACAAAAAAAAAAAAAAAAATAAAAACACCAATCGATGATTCCCAAATTGTGGAAAAGGAGAGGAGATGTGTTTGACGTAGACCTAGATTATTATTTTTTATTATTTCTACAGTGGACCAAGATTATCGATGCTCCAATAGGCAGGTGGTGGAAGAAAAAAATATTATTATAGCTTTCAATGCAATCGATTAGAATTCAGAAAATGAAACTGAGAGATTGGATTTTAATCTCCAGAAAACCTCTTCAATTATAATAGACTTCTGGAAGCCATCATAAGAAAATGTTTACCCAATGCATGCATGTGTTACGTACACTTTATTAAAAAGATGGCACCAAAAGATCAAAAATGAACGCGGATAGATGGAAACTTACACTACACACTAACTTCAACAAGTAGGCAATTACATACATGATACCTTTTCTGACAACCGCCCTTTTCATTTTTCGTTGGCTGAGTATCTTATATAGGTAAATATTTTCTAAAAAATCGCATAGCAGTATAGTCCACCTAGCTCGGCTACCCTGTCATATAAATTATATAGTTTATCTTACCTACAATTATGCATGATCGCTTGAATCTAGTTATCCATCGAGACCAAACATAGGAAACAAACATGCACCTCACCAGTTTAGGCTTGCGAGACATCAGGAATGGACAGGTTACTGCTGTCCACACTGTATTCTTCCCGTTGTCCATTGTAATGTGAACAGTGAAGGGATCCAGATAGATCGGAAGTTGCTCCCTGGCGTGATCCCCGGCATGGACGTCTGCTCATTTTCATTTCCGAGACTCTGACCATGCTTTCCCCATTCAGCAGCTGCGCCTCGACCAGAGCGTCATGCATGCCACACGGCGCACCAGGGTGTCTTGCCGCCGGTCCGGTGTACACTTGCACCGGCCGTGACCATGGCCCTCGAGACACAACCAGGAACAGACCAAAGCCCTCATGTCATGAACATGAGAACCAGTCCGGCCTCTTCCACCACAGCTCGAATTCTTAACGTTCTGGTTGGTGTTGCTCGTCAACTGCAATGACTTTGTTGTCGTTCCATCTTTGGTGCACCACGAAACGCTACGTCTTCCTCGCCTTCTACTTCTACTCGCAAATTGTGCCTTTCCTACTTGCTTTCTTGATCTATACTTGTACGATAGTACTGCAGAGTATGGTGGATGTTGAAATATTTTCTAACATGAGAGACTTGTCTAGTATCTACGTATACTTCTCTTGTTTAATAAGCAATCTGTTCATCTTGCTCATTATTTACTTCCGGATTAAATTAAAACTAAAATTGCTCAGATATGTTCCTTGAGCACCACGGCTCTTCCTACCCGCCGACCGCGTAGTGCTACCAAGCTCTCTTTCATTGGTTCTTCGTCAGGCACTCGAGGCTCTCCATGAGAATGTTGCCGCACCAAAGCTCCATGGAGATGGCGGCAGACCATCGGAGAAGGCCAGGTGTCGAGTGTGACGTGTGTTCGACAGAATTTGGCCGGTACAATCTGTAATATTTAGTCTGTGCAAGTTTCAAGCTGGAAGCTAGTCAGCTACTATGCGCTGCTTTTGACTATCTGGTGGTTTCCAATTAATCTTTGCTGCAGTGATACTGATTGTTGGGGCAGGTCCATAATAATTACTACCATCAGCCCATCAGACAGTCATCACTTATGGTCAAAATCATAATCATTGCCTCGTTGAACAGTTTTGTTCCAACGCAGAAGAATGTCATGCTTACCGCTCGCCGGGGGTCGTGCTGTTTGTTCTCGTTACTGTTTGCAGACTCATCCACATGCCAGGCTCGTTACAGTTAGCTGCGAGACCCAAGGAAATAAATCTCGAGTAAATCACGGAGGAGGCAGACGTGACGCGCTCAGTCAAACTGCTCTAGACATGTGGCACAATGGCACGTTGTGCTTGCTCGCCTCCGTATGGTGCTACGGCTCGAAGCCAGATGAGATCGTCATTCCGATCGCGATGAGTACTTCAGGTCACCATGGATGCTGCCCCGGCTAGCTTCGTTCCCGGGGCCTCCCATTACTCTCGAACATCTACGTGGGTGAGAAGAGAAGAATAAGCTGAGCAATGAATACTTGGTTTACGCAACACACAACATTAGTGTTTTTAAAATTTGGCAAGGAGAAAATATGTTTTGACATTCACCTAGCTAATGGAAATTCTTTATGGTAGTGATTACTAGGAAACTAGTCTTGTTATCTTAACTGAAAACTACATATGTATTATCTGAACTGTACATTGCATATGTATTATCAATGCGACTACCAAAAGGTGAAACGTATGAATGACAATAACATTTATACACTAATCTTCCCAGCATTAGTCAATTATCCCCTTCGTGTTCAATGCACACATGGCTTCCAGGTACATGTAGACAGAAAGTACATGTGATCTATAGTACAATGCAGGATGCATTTTCTATGGTGGTTCAGAAAAAAAAATTTGCAAACTTATAAAGCGTTTAAAATCTGTGCTGCATGAGTTCCTATGATGCTTGTTAGTCCATACCTCTCAGGGCAAGTAAGGATCTCCAGCAATTTATAAGATTTGCTCATGGTCTAGAGATCACAGGACCTGTTAGGAAGAGGACGATTGCTTTATTTTTTTCCTACCGTTTTCCAATTATACACTTAGCTAGTGTGTTGGGCTTTATTAGCCACTTTCATTGGTCATTTTCTGAATCAGGATGCTTGAGTAGTACTTTCAAAGATGTAGCCTTCAAACTGTTCAAACAAGATCTGTATTTTATTTGCTTTCGAATATTCCACTACATGTATGTGCTTCCTTACTGAAGCATTTTAATATGTCGGGTTTGCAACTTATGGGAATTGAGTTGCGAGTCTATAAATGTAAGCATTCCTTACAAACACTTCAATTGGCCATTCTTTGTTCAATCCATCATCACATAGCTAAAAATTGTCCAATTGTTTTCCCAGAGCTGAAGTTAGCATGCCAAACTCCCTTGTAGTATATAGTAGCCTGGTATCAGAAGACTTGCTCGATTCCAAACCAAAAAATAAAACTCAGCTGGTGTGGGAAAGACCGCGCCCACGTTTTTTTTTTCATTAGGAAGAGCTCAACTTTATACTTTGGAGTGTACCCAACCAAGTCGGCCAGAACAACTAAGCTTGAATAATCTCTAGGACAGAGACAAGCAATAGCACGACTTGAACAAGCTGGTGCTTGTTATCTAATTTATGGAAGTGGAACAACTATTTGTTTCTTTGTAGAGTTCTTAACTATGTCGGCCGAAATTTTGTGTAGTTGAGTCCAGACTCTAGGATTATCTAGTTTCCAACATCCAGGTCATCTCCAACATTTTCTATCTGCTTTTGAATATTAGGTGGTAGACTCAGAACTATTATTC